>CM023358.1:24741385-24796724 GCA_013282895.1 Eriosoma lanigerum | reverse complement strand
ATAAAGTATTGCATAAAAAGATACGTGTGTTTTAATTAGCAAAGGAAACATAAAAAAGCAATCCCCTAACTAAACCACCGTAACACAGGCTGTGGCTGTAGTCAACTAAAGTAGAAAATAATTGTTATTCGATTGAATGTTTTAACCACACTTAATACTTGTTATATATACGTAATACTTATTAATTACATAAATGAATATCGGCCCAAAATTACAACATATTATTCGGCCCACCGGGAATTCTCCCAGTGTCCCAGCGGCCTATTCCGCTGCTGATTCTAAAATATAATTGTGTTATTATAGTATAACAATTGTTATACAAATATTAAAACTATACTTTAGGAATATCAAATTTTGGAAGTTTAGAACACGAATATTCCTTGTAGTACTAAATTGTTAACAGAAAAATATTATGTTTGTGCATTATACTTTGATGCCAAGAATATAATAAAACATGTCGAATATAACTGAAAATAACTATAACTGAAGGGATTAAAGAAAAATTAGAAAGGACCACTATAATTTTAAGAAATGAAGCAACAGTCTCTACAATATTCACAGATTTTCTAAAATATAAACCAAAAATAATAAGCAAATGGCTACCACCAAAATCACATTTAATTAATTAAAAAAAAAAAAGAATGATGAGAGTATTGTAATAAATTTATTAAATTTTCCTAATGTCTATGTAGGAAATTTAATAAACCAAAGTAAACCTGTATACAAAATTCAGATTCTGCGCCGAGAGGCCACTATTATTTTTCTTCTTGGAATTTTGTGGGGGAATCACACTTGTCCCGCAAAACCAATAGTTGCTCACTTTAATTTGAAGTTAAAATGTAATAAAACAATATTGTTTACAGCAAATTGTAACCCTATAGTACATGTTTCTAAAAGTCAAGTTGATTTTCCAGAAATAAAAGTAATTTAAATTTTCAAAAACTATTTCACCATATAGATGAACTGATTTCTTGCACTGAATATCTTGATAATAGGATTACATTCCTTATTACAAAATACAAAGAGAAGAGATAAAGTAGATTGCTGATAATATTATTATATTAATGTAACATTATATTAAGGTAATATTATTCTAAATTTAAAGAATTATAATAATAAAAAAAAAAATTAATTAATAATAAGATACAAGATATCTATTTAAAATAATAACAATAATTATTACTATACTGGCTAAAATATGGTCTCTTCGCAACGTAATTTTTAAACAAAATTTGTCAATAAACAAGACCCACCGTCCGATTTTCTCACTGCGCCCAGAGACGTACACGAATGCGCATCAATACGCAACATTCACACATAATTCTCAAATTACTGTACTACTATTACGTGTATAATTATTCTAGTATCTCTCTGGGCATAAATATTAGGAAGCAAGATGGAAGGTATTTCAGAAGCGTATCGGAAATCTAAAGTAATTATTGTATACATTTATATTTCCGCGTATCTTACTCACCTACTTTTATACGCCTTACCATCCAAACTAAACAATCGAGTTCTACATCTCTATAGATCTCGATCTCTTTCATCTCGTCCATTAATACACAAGCTATCTTCAAAAACCTCTATTCCTTTTATCCACCTCTTCTTTTGAACTACCCTCCCCCTCTCACTAAAATCTCCGCTATTTACCATGTCCTTTTAATAAATACTATTCTTTAACACTACCGATCTAAGTTCTTGAACCCATCAGTCTCACACATTACATCTCACAAATCTTCACTATATTATATGCCTTGCTCCATTAACATCAAAATCAATTCTTACAAAATCATACACGACTCCCTCCGTTTTATTTCTACTAATTCTTAATCCTTTCCCTAAAGTACTGATCTCCACTGTTCATACATACCTATACCATTTACCATTATATTATCATTATTAATTAAATCAGATATTTTTATTCCTTATTTATTAATACCGCCATTATCAATAAGTACATAATTGAATATTATTCAAATGATTGAGTACTTTAAATAAAAAGTAAATTTAAATTTACAGAAAACGAAGTGCAATTTATTGCACCAACTGTGCTGTTGTTTTTATAAGCCAAAACATCATATAAGGAGCGACAATGAGACAAAAACAACTATGAAAATTAAAGTAATTATTTATTATAATTTTATATTATCATATTGTAATTTCAATGTGTATTAAAAATGCCCAACTATAAAGTATTATTCTATATTCAAATTTACAGGAACCCAAAAGCAAATTTTGGAAAAGATTATGAAATTGGTTATCTAAATCTGAGGAATCTGAAACAAAAGTTTCCAACATTAAATTTGATATTTTCGAATATGATGAACACGATAATAGTCATATGTCAGTTATTAGTATTGATGATGAAGAAACTCCGAAAATTGAAGTATGTAAAGTAACGTTTAAACACATTAAACGAACTATAGGTAATAATATAAGTAATACTTGTATAAATAATATTTGACAACAAAAGAGGCTTGCAATAATTTTCATGTATTATTTCTTCTTTCAAACCTTGTGTAAAAATTATATTATATTTAATTAAAAGGTATAACTTATGATATAAATGCATAAAAAAATTATAATTTTTTATTTTGATTAAAGAATAACATCACAGTACATAAGACTACGATTTATAATGATGCACAGAATTCAGAAGTCAGGAATGAAAATATACCGTGTTTAAACAATTTGAACGTATGTATTTATGGTATTATAAATACATAAAAAAAATTTTTGCAATCATTTTCATTAATGATTTTTTCTTTCAATCATTAAATGTTACATTATATTTAATAATAATGTATTATAATTATTTCCTAATTTGATTAAAAAGTAACGACACAGTACTCAGAACGACGATTGATACCAACAGAGATAACTTGGTAAACACGAAGGATCCAAAGGAAAGTGTAATTTATCGAAGTACTTTTGAAGTATGTACCTATTTATTTCTGATATAAATGCATAATAAATATTATGATTTTTTAATTTGATTGAAGGGTAATATCACAGTACATAGGACAACGGTTTATAATAACGCAGAGAATTCGGAAAACATGGATGAAAATATAACTTGTTTAAACAGTTTGGACGTATGTATCTATAATATTATAAATGCAAAAAAGAATTTAGTTTTTTTTAAATTAAAATTGAATATTGTACGTTGATAACATATGAATAGGTGATTTTAATTTATTTCAATTCTATTCTTATGTTATTAATCGACATTTAATAATAATAAAACTATATTGTTGGACTGAATTACGTTATACAAAATATCTTAACATATTAAAAATTAAAGTAAAGTAAATTCGTTCTTACCTGTTTAAGTAGTTTAGATTTGGTTAATTGATGTTTTAAGATATACATGTCTATTAAGTACTATAAACTATACCATTAAAATATAATAACAACGAGGGATTGCTTAAATAACGTTTGATGCTATATATTATATATATTGTTTTTTAGACTGATTCAGAAGAAAATGACATAAAAAGTTTGACTCATCAAACCAATACGACGGACTTAATTACTGCACCTGGAGTTAACATTTCACTGGCTTGTATTTCATTGGAAAGCATTCCCCTAGCAAACTCAAAATGCGAGATACCTAAGTAAAATAATCGCTTCAATATTATGTTTTAGTAAAATTAGTTTTATTTTATAAATATAAAATGTATAAATTAAAATACACTTTACATATTATAATTATGTGCACAGATTCTATTTTCCGTCGGGAAAAAGAAGGGTTGAACAGTGGGATACGATTGAAGATAAAATAAGTGCATTTTTTCAAACATTACCTAACGCGCAAGCTTCGAAAAATCATTTCGACAAAATAACAAAAGTAATAAATATATTAAAGAATTTTATCTACTGTGGGTTTCGGTATATCAAATCAATATGTTATTTGTGCGTTATAGTTATGTGACTTGCCGTTTTATTTGAAGAAGCCCCTGTTCATTGCATGTGGTGGTAAAGAAAATCGTATGGTTAAAATGAGTGATTTTATCAAATATTGGAAAGAGTAGGCAATATCAGCTAATTATAATTATTGGTCCAGTCGTAATAATAGCAGAGTATACCCATTATGGTAAATATATTGTTTACAGCGTATGGTCAAATTGTAGTGATATGTCAGCTATATTCGTGCGCTTTTTGACACACAATACGAACGTAAATGTACTAACACGGGATGATTTCAAAATATTAATTCAAGATGTGATCGATACACATCCAGGTTTGAAACATTTGAAGTCAGCGCCAAAATTTCATTCCGGTTATGAACAAACGGTAATTAATAAGTTTGGGTATATGTAGTGGTGGAGAAGAGCCAAAATAAGTGAAGGGATCGCAAGCTGTTTAATGGAGCCTAATATTTTTCTTCAATATAATCCCAATGGGAACTTCCCCTCACATTCAAATATTTCTTTATTGCTCCTTAGTTAATAAAATACGAATTAATAATTACAATGAAATACTGATTTTAACATAAAAATTTTCAAGGGATGCATTATTATGGACACAATAAGTAGTGGGATGGCATCCACTCTTATTCCCCCCCCTCCCAAAACTTCGACCAATAACCATAAGTATTTATTTTGAATTATTAAATGTGAAAAGTATTTAATATACAGTATAATAAACATTAAACAGGTAATTGCAAATATATTCTATGAAGTCAACACATCATGGAGTGGGAAAATGAACGTTATGGAAATAAGACGATCTAAATTGATCGCAGTACTTAATTCCTTGGAAAACGAGGATACACTCAAACGTTTACCAAGTTACTTTAACTATGAACAGTACTTTGTAATTGAACGAATTTTTTGGAAACTCGACCGCCGTAAATGTTCAATGATCAACATTCATGACCTAAGTCGATACAACCGATACGGTAATATTATTACAAGTCAAATTCATAAATATTTTTTAAGATAAATATATTATCAATGGTGTTATTATCGAATTATTTAGCTATATCTAAAAGAATGTTGAAGCGATTATTTTCCGGTACCGTTATAAAGAGAGAGGAGCACGCTGACTATGACAAAACCTTTATGGATTATTGGGATTTTGTATTCTTCATACGATCGGAAGAAGACAAAACCCATAGTAGGGCGATCGAATATTGGTTCAGGTGAGATATTTAGATAACACAATATTATGTTTAAAAATTATATTTTTTTTTTTTATTTACCATTTTAGATGTATGGACATAGACGGAGATGGTTATTTATCGTTATTTGAATTGGAACATTTCTACGATGAACAATTAGAAAGATTGAAAGATATGAGAATGGAGGGCAGTTTGCCTCCGTTCAAAGAGTGTATATCCGAGGTATAAATATTTTGGAGATAACATTTATTTTGTATCTTATTTCATATAAAATTGTTGTTATAGATTCTTTACATGGTTAATCCCAAACATTTCAATAAAATTTCCCTGGCTGATTTAAAATCGTGTAAAATGACGAATTTATTTTTTAATACATTTTTCAATATTGATAAGTACATAAAATACATAGAACTTGATCCACATGAATCACTTTGTGAACGGAAAAATACAGAAGACGTGAGTAAAAAAACGTTTTATATAAATCTAGAACGTTAAATGGGATATAAATTATAAATATATTCAGATTTCATGTTATTATTATTAAATTATGGGAATTATCATTAGTAGTTAATAATTATTAAAGATACTACCAAAATCGTATTATTTATTTTTTATTTTCAGAAATCCGATTGGGAAAGAAATGTTCATAGAAAAAGAGTATCGATTTTTTAAATTTGACGATTTAAAAAAGAATAAATATAGAAGAAAGAATTATAAGGTAATAGTATTTTTAGTGATTGGTTTTCGTCCTAAAAAGTTTCTGAAATTCATATAATATTATAATACCTATATTAAAGTATCATTATGTTTTTATTGTAATTATTACTTTTTTTGATTGTCCATCATTAACAATCTTACTATTTCATTATTATGTACATTGTTTGAAGCATTTATACATTTATAATTATTTCCTTTATAATTCTACAGACGATTATTAATCTACCGTTTTCCTTTTTAGAGATAGAACGTTGAATATTGAAGAAGATTTTTAGTCACACAGCCAAAACTTTATTTTAACATATTTATATATATTTTTTTTTTTTTTACTAATTGATTTATTATAACATTTATGTGTTTTCACTAGTTTACCATGAATCATTTTTTTTCTTGAATTTATATTATATTTATCAACTATTATTATATAGCTAAAACTTTATTTTGACATTTTTTTTTTTTTTATATTCTAATTGATTTATTGTAACATTTATGTATTTTATACTTATTTATCAAAAATTGTTTTCTTTATTATAACATTTATACTACTTTTATCTATCACTTTTTCTGTGACTATTGCAAAAATTATATTGTTAAATTTTTTTAAATTATATTTATTAGCTATTGTTATTTATTTATTTTTTATAAATATTTATTATCGTATTGCTATACGATAATCTCTATTAAAATTTTATAAACAAAATTATTTTATAATAATATTACTTAATAGTTACATGTAAAGTTTCAATTTATAATGTTAAGTACTTCATATTTGGTAGCTACTATTTGTTATTTTTATATTTTTTAATGTTTGATACTATAATATTATCAGTGATTATATAGAATAGATTATAGACAAAACGGCATTATGGTTTTGCTTACAATTCATTTTTAAATACATATCCCCAGTGGCGCCGATCTGAGGTGGGGAGGTTTAGAGGGGGCATTCGACCCCCCGTTTAATATAACGGGGAGCAAATTTTAATTTTGCCCCCCTGAAAATTTGTCATTATAGTTATACACTTAATACTTAAACATTTTAGAGTTATAGTTTATATTTAAATTACATTTTTAATATTTATATAATGTAATAATCATTGATTTTATAATATACAGATATGCCATTCCATTGTTAATATTGGAAGCGGGTACATGCATTCAAACACCAGGTATCGCTGATGTCGATTGCATTCAAGAGGGGTCTACCTATGATGGGTCTGTTCGGCGGGTGATCGGGGGGTTGGGAATTTTATTTAGGAGCCGTTATTACAAGTCAATTAATCATTGTTATTAATATTGTTAAATATTTATAATAATATAGATTGCCATACAAATATATATAATAAATATATATATATTATAAAGTGAGAAGGTCGATTTTTGATGTTCCTCCTTCGTCCCTTCGTTCCTCGAAGAAATAAGTGGTTTATTATAATTAAGATTTGAATGCAATGATATTGCATTAGAAATTACGATTCTGAGCGAAACTCAATATATTACAATATACTATACTGATAATCTATTCCAAAATTTTACCGCGTGTGTAAATTACGAATGTAAATATTTAAAAGAAATTTTAAATTCCTACGATCTAAACTTAATTAATTATCAAGGAATAAAATAATTTTTAATAATGAAACCGTAATTTTGCCGATTTTCAAGAACTTTTCAAGCTTATAAAAAAAAAATTGTCAGTCACGATTATTAAAATATTTTGTAAAAATATTAAGTAGTATATGATTACATTTTGATAAAATTTTTAGAGCGATAAATCAAATATTGCAGGTAATATTAATCATTTTTGGAAAAAATGTCGAAAATTTATACTTAGAAAATCAACCAATCGTTTCCAAATTTCTTCTTGTAATGAAGTACACCTAAGTAAATACTCAAAATAATTTTCAAGACATTAATTATTTATGAGCTAAATAAAGTACTAATTAAGCGCGATTTTCTACCGAAAACATACCCTACTTGTGCTAATCGTACCATTATTTCTACCCGTAAGTGTCTTCATAAATAATAAAAAAAAAAACATCTTTGTAAAACCAATACATTCCTCGCTTCGCTCAGAATCTAAAATCAAATCGTAGGAAATTAATGAAACATAATGTCAGGGATGGTCCAATTTTTTAAATTTACGAAGTTATCAATAATCACATTAAGTTATTAGTAGTTGACATGAAATACGAATACAGTAAAGATAATAAAACGTAATAATATATAATATACCTAATTATTCGATTTAATAATAAAATTTATATGTTTTAAGAATTTTGACTGAGTCCTGGTTCATCAAATTATATGTACAATAATAAATATATTTATTTTATACATAAATATTTTATATTTTATATTAGTTTTATTAATTGATTGCTCAGATCATAATTTCAAATTAATAACAGAAAAAGATCGTAATAACGATTTGATTAAACCAAGTTAGGACATCATAAAAATATGTCAATAATTAGAATATTTCGTTCAATGTTTTTTAACCAAATATAAACCAAAAATATTTAGTGAAATAAAAAAGCATAGTATACCAGAATCCAAATATGTTTAATCAATTAAATATCATTGTCAAAATCAATAATTATTTCACATGCGAGATCAAATAATAAATCTTACTATTCGATTTCTTCTTCAAATTAGTTAGTAGTAATTCAATTAGGAAAAACGAGGAGGTCGATTCTGGACGTTCCTCCTTAGTCCCTTCGGTCCTCGGAGAATTAATGGTTTGTTATAATTAAGATTTGAATGCAATGATATTTAATTCTGTCAGATATACAATATATTATTCTGATAATCTGTTCAATTTCCAAATCCTTACGAATCTATGATCAAAACTCAATTAGTTATCACGAAACTTTTAAAATAAATATTTTTATGTTAAATTATTTTTTTATTACAATATTTTGTTTTAAGGAATCGGTATCACAGCATAAAAGTTAAATAAAACCGCATCACCCACCCGAATGCTCCGTCTATATAAAGTATAACTAGTATAAGTCTATGCCTCTATATTTCTATAGTTTAAGTACCGAATAACAAATTCTATGCCTCTTATGGTATAACCAAAGGTTAGGTTAGGTTTATAATATAAACGATCGTTATATCGTTTATAGTATTTGGTATAACATAACTGTATAGTGGTATATGATCTAAGATTTTAAATGTCATTTATCTGGTTAAAACAACATACTGAACATAGTGTCAATAATTTACAAGTTACGTATCTAACATCAAACTAAACGTTTCCCGCCATTTCAATTGTTTAATGTTTACTTGCATTGTGCGATACTACGAGAGTACGATCAACAGGGTACAGCGCACATTATTTATTTGTAGCGTGTTCGGTGTCGAAGTTTTTTAATTTTTTTTTTATTAATCTCACGTTGTGCGTATTATCATTACAGTAGTCTTGTTTAGTCATTTAGTTTATTGTTAATATTTATTTAATAATTTTACTTCTCTAATCTTACCTCAAGTAAAATGTCTGATGTGAGTATTTTAATATGTTCTCTAATATATAACTACATTGCATTAATTACTGGGTTTTCAATTAGAGAGATTTTAGTAGTCCTGAACCGTTTGACGAGATCGAACATGATGGCGCAGACACTTCACCAGTTCGACATCTAGATGATGAAGTGTTGAGCGAAGGTGATGTACTAAGTTTGAGTCAGTTTGATGATCCGGAGGAAGAAGATGGAGAAGAACTATTTGGCGATAACTTAGAAAGGTATATAACAAACATTTAAATAATTCGTTGCATGTTAATTTGGATAGCATTTGATTGCTTTATTCGACAGAGACTATCGTGCGATACCAGCTCTCGATCGTTATGATGGCAACGAATTGGACGAAGATGATTATGATGCTATGAGCCCGGGCACAAGAGCCGCAGCTGAAAGAGATTTACAAAGACGCGATCGTGAAGAAGGAACTGGCCGGAGAGATGCTGATGGAATACTTTATGGTTTGTATTATTTGTAAAACAGACTTATTATAGAATTATTTAGTAAATCTTTAAAACTATATATTCTAAAAGGCAAACCATATGTGTTGTAATATATATATTATTTTAATTTTATTTAGATGAGTATGATGATGATGAAGCTTCAAGAAAAAAACGACGAATGGCAGAAAGAGCTGCTACTGGTTTTATTGTTGATGATGAACAAGATGAAGAAGTATAAATTTATTTTATATAAGTTAAAAACGTTATTAATTATGTATTATATTAATTTTATGTTTTTTTTTTCTAGATGATAGAGTCTATTGAAAATTTACAAGATACTAAAGGACATACAGTTGCTGAATGGGTATCCATGTTGGGTCCAAAAACTGAAATTGCAAATCGTTTTAAAAATTTTTTGCGCAATGATGTTACTTCAAATGGTGCATATTTATACAAGGATAAAATTAGAAGAATGTGCGAGAGTAATTTATGTAGTTTAGAAGTCGAATTTACCAATCTAGCAAATAAACAACATACATTGGCGCTATTTTTGCCAGAGGCACCTTCAGAAATGATCAGTATATTCAATGAGGTAGCCAAAGATTTAGTTATCAATATGTATCCTCAATACGGAAGAGTAACGGCTGAAATATTTGTACGAATAACTGATTTACCACTCGTTGAAGAAATCCGTACCTTCAAGTAATTGACATTTTGTAACTATTGTTTTATACATTAACACTACATTATTGGTAATTTATTTTTAGGAAAATTCATTTGAATCAGTTGGTCAGAACTCGTGGTGTTGTGACATCAACTACTGGAGTATTACCTCAACTAAGTATTATTAAATATGACTGTTCAAAATGTGGTCATATTTTGGGTCCATTTACACAGTCTCAAAGTCAAGAAATTAAACCTGGGTCATGTCCAGAATGTCAGAGTACTGGACCGTTTATGGTTGGTTTGAAATAATATTGTAGTTGTGACTCATAGTCAGTGGCAGATATTCAACATTTTCTCGGTGTGGAGTCCTAAAAAATAATATAAAATTGTATATCTATAATAATCGTCAATATTCTTACATAATCGTATTATTATTATCAGCAATTTAATGATACATACAGGTTTCTATATGAACACATACTAAAAAGTACCTCTCCGTTTGTATACATAAAAATATATAGGATTAAACATTGATTTTAACATATTATGTCAGTTTAGGTATGTCAAATATATAAAATTATATCAGGTACCCTCTCCACATAAATCTGCCACTGCTAATAGTTATACATATTATTAATTAATAATTATATTATATATTTAATTAATTGTTTTAGGTTAATATGGAACAAACCTTGTATAGAAACTATCAAAAGATTACCATACAAGAGTCCCCAGGTAGTATTCCACCTGGTCGTATACCTAGAAGCAAAGAATGTGTTTTATTAGCAGATCTTTGTGATCAATGCAAACCTGGCGATGAAATAGATATAACTGGAATATATTCTAATAGTTATGAAGGTTCATTAAATACGGGCAATGGGTTTCCAGTATTTGCTACTGTTATTATGGCCAATCATTTAATTGTAAAGGATAATAAACATATAGTTGATTCTCTTACTGATGAAGATGTATCACAAATATTAAAATTGTCTAAAGATCATAAGATTGGTGAACGTATTGCTGCATCTATTGCCCCTTCAATTTTTGGACATGATTATATAAAAAAAAGTTTGGCATTAGCCTTATTTGGTGGTGTACCAAAAAACCCAGGTTTGTCTTAATTTAAATAATATATTTATTCTTATAAAGGGTACATATAAAATATTTGTGAAATATATAATTAATATTTTTTTTATTTGTCAAATTTTTAATAATATATATTTATAAACTATAATATTTTTGATATATATTTATTTTATTTGAGTGATTAAATTAAGTTATTAAATAACTGTTATTCAATTGTTTCTAAAATAATAAATCACAATTTTAAAGAATAATGGATTTTTAATAGATACTGATAATAAAAAGGCGTGGTGTATATAAAAATTATAAATTAAATAAAAGTGTTTGTTTTGTAAAATTATCTTGATTTAAATACTAAGGTACATAACAATTTAGTTTTGATATAAATTACGACTAGTATAATAATTTTAAATTATTTATTTCATTAAAGTATTATAATTGTAATATAAAATAATTAAACATTAAATAATTTTGTCTTTACCATTTCATAGGTGAGAAACATAAACTTCGTGGTGATATAAATGTCTTGTTGTGTGGAGATCCAGGAACAGCTAAATCTCAATTTTTGAAGTATATTGAAAAAATTGCACCACGTGCAATATTTACAACAGGTCAAGGTGCTTCTGCTGTTGGTCTTACGGCTTATGTTAAACGTGATTTTCAATCCAAGGAATGGACATTAGAAGCTGGTGCTTTAGTTTTGGCTGACCAAGGAGTCTGTATTATTGATGAATTTGATAAAGTAAATAAATATAGTAAAAATAATTTAATTATTCATACTAAATGTTCATTGATAACATTTTTAGATGAATGATCAAGACAGAACTTCAATTCATGAAGCTATGGAACAACAGAGTATTTCTATATCTAAAGCTGGTATTGTAACTTCACTGCAGGCCAGATGTTCTGTGATGGCTGCAGCTAATCCAATTGGTGGTCGTTATGATCCAGCAATGACTTTTTCAGAAAATGTTTGTAAACTGAATTTGACAAGTCATTTTTATATAGATTTTAGACATTAAATGTTTTTAGGTAAATTTATCAGAACCTATTATGTCAAGATTTGATGTATTATGTGTTGTACGAGATGAAGTTGATCAAGCTAAAGACACTCAGCTTGCAACATTTGTAGTACAGTCACATATGCGTAATCATCCTTTAAATAAGGACAAGACATGTGAATTGCGTAATCCATTCTCTACTTCAGAGTTGGAACCAATACCTCAAGATTTATTGAAAAAGTATATTGTTTATTCTAAACAAAACATTCATCCAAAACTCCATCGAATGGATCAAGACAAAGTCGCCAAAATGTATAGTCAATTAAGACAAGAATCTATGGTAATTTATAATTAATTAATAATTTATGTTAATACAATTTTAATATTTATATTTATATGTTAGATGACTGGAAGTTTACCAATTACAGCCCGTCATATTGAAAGTATACTTCGTATGGCAGAAGCAAATGCTAAAATGCATTTAAGAGATTACGTTCAGGAAGACGATGTCAACATGGCAATACGTATAGTGTTAGAATCTTTTATTGAAACCCAAAAGTATAGTGTTATGAAAACAATGAGAAAAGTAAGTGATTAATTTTTAACTTAGCATATCAAATTATCCATTAAATTTATTTTTAATTTAAAGACATTCCAAAAATACCTGTCGTTTAAAAAAGATATCACAGAACTTTTATACTTTATATTGCATCAAATGGCTACTGATCAACTGGCTTATATTAGAGGTATACATGGTGTCACTGTTAACACAATTGAAATACATGAAAAAGATTTCAAAGACAAAGTAAGTAATTTTTATTATTTAATAATGGCTCTAATGAGATATCTTTAAAATGTACCATTTTTATTTTCAGGTAAAACAAATAGATGTACACGACTTTAGATCATTTTTTGATAGCAAATTGTTCAAAAAAAACAATTTTGTATATGATGAAAAAAGGCATATGATTATTCAAACATTTATTGCTGGAGAATAAATCAGAATAATCATTAAATAATTTAGTGTTAACATTTTAAATATATTCATAGTATTGATATTATATACAAATCTGATGTTAGATATAAAAGTTTTTTATTAGTTTTACTATATATTTGTCAATAATAATTTAATTATTAAGTAGTGTCAATATTTCAATTTGTATAAATCTGTAAATTATTTTTAATTTTCAATATAGTTAGGTAGTTATTTGTTTATTTTATATTTAAATTTAAAATTGTTTTATTAGAATACTGATTTGTATAAATATGATTATTTTAAATTTATTTTTTCATTTATATGTATATTTTTAAATAAAAAAAAAAAAATTGAAATATTTTTGTAATTTATCATTCACGGATAGCTGCACCCCTTTTTAGTAAAATGAACTAGTTAGTTTAGTAGATAACAAAAACTGAATAGTTATAATTAATTTGTTATTTATAAAATGATTGGACCTTAGTAATATTAAAAATTTCTTGAATGTATACAAAAATAAAAATTCTCTTGGGGTACATCAACAATATACAGCACATTTAATCGAATATATCTGATGCACTGATTAAATACATACATATATTGTATTTAATCAATTCCTGATGTCTGCTATATCCAACAAGCACAGTTAATGTGTTAAATAACCGACGATTCAGGTTCAGGTTCAAGTTCTTGTTAACCTGAACCTGCTAAATGTAAGCTGGACAAATATAATGTATATTATATGATCTTGATAAAATAGAAACATAAAATAAAAAATTTAAATTTTACACATGTTTTGCATTATCACATTATTTAGTATCAAATATTTTTTAACATTTTCAAAAACAAAATTTAAGGAGGAAGATATAAGTTTTTAGTAAGTATAAGTTTTATTATATCTAAAAAGACTATCATTTAAAGAATGATTTACATGCCCTATTTGTATTATAAATAGTATATTCAAAGCTCCATATTTAGTCAGAAAATCAACCTACCACCAAAATTATATAGCATATATACCTAACCTATGTAGAATACCTATAGGCTATAAGAAATCTAAAAAATAATCAAGTCTCTAGGTTCAAAATTGTTATCAAGCGAAATCTAAAATCAATTTCGTCAAAATTACAATTTCCGTGAATTTTACCGATTTTTCATGATAATAAATGCAATTTGAACCTGGAGACTTGTAATTAATTTAAATATTCTTATCTAAACACATGATAAAATTTTGGAATGGATATAATCAGTTAAATATATTGATAAAAGTATAAACTTATTAATATTTAAATAGAAAAAAGTCGATTCTGTGTTCCTCCTTTGTCCCTTTAGTCATCGGAGAAATTAATGGTTTATTTTATTATAATTAAGATTTGAACGCAAAAATATGGCATTCGAAAATGCGAAAATACTCTTATAAAGTAGGCTGGAAAAGTATTAAAACAAAATATAATTTTGATTTTAAATTGTTAAAAATCAATTTGCAACTATATGCACTTAATTTACAATTTTTTAGTGGTAGTTTGAAGTTAATGTGTCAAAGTATCAGAGGGCTGACCATGTTTTTAAATAATCATAGAAAATAGAATTTTGATTTTGTAATTGTTAAAAACCAAATACCAATTTTCTATTTTTCGGTGATAATAGGTAGTCAATCGGTTGAAATGGTTGGGAGGGGACTGCGTGAAGTTTTTTCTCCAAATAAAAAAATTATTTTATGAGGAACGTATTGATCTACAATTAGCGAATCTAAATTTTCAATTATTTATTGATACCAATTAAATCCTTATTGGGTGAGTTGAGGAGGTTAACTTTATGAAAATGTTATTAATTAAATAATTAATTCAATTATAATCGGGTAGTTAAAAAAGTAAAAATCCATTATTTTATAAAGTATCTATTTGGTTAAAAAGTTTAATATCATTTGAACGTTGTTCGTGCTGTCGTATAAAATCAAATAAGATATTTTTTAAACTTAAAGAAAACTCATTATTTTATAAAATGCATATTTGCTCACGTGCATAGAGCAGCTTGTGCTTTTAAAAGTTGTACACATGCATTCGAAAATACGATTCTGAGCGAAACTCATTATAATAAAATATGTTATTCTGATAAATCATTCCAAGGTTTATTTTACCACGTGTGTAAAATACCTATGAGAACATTAATAAAAAATGTACAAGTCACTACTACAAAACATCATTAGTTATAATAAAAAACTAAAATCAATTTTGTCAAAATTACTTTTTCCATGAATTTTGTCGATTTTTTATCATTTCTGGTAGTTTTTCTTCTCCTAGGGAAAAGCTTTTGAAAAATTCGAAAAATGAGCTAAATAAAGTAACAGCTTGATGCAATTTTTTACCGAAAGCATATCCTATTCGTAGTAATCGGACCATTATTTCTATTTGAAATAGTGTCTTTAGTCACAAAAAAAATCACATTTAAAATACATTTTTCGCTTTGCTCAGA
Source organism: Eriosoma lanigerum (assembly GCA_013282895.1). NCBI lineage: Eukaryota > Metazoa > Arthropoda > Insecta > Hemiptera > Aphididae > Eriosoma > Eriosoma lanigerum. The sequence continues at coordinate 24,780,726 of CM023358.1, read as the reverse complement.
ATCTAAAATTCATATTTTTTTTATTTTTATTGTTTTGCATGCTGGTTACATAAATGCAATAAATTTTGAAATATTTAATAAAACTCATAAACTTGTAATTTTATTTTATTTATTTATTACATAAACTATATTATATTACTTATTGGTTTTATAAGATATGTACTTATTTTCCCATTGGCACGTGTTAACATTTTCGGCCTATATCAATAGTATTTTTCGTAGTACCTATTGTGTAGTGAAATCAATCCTGGACTATAGTTCAAATATGTAGTAAACATAGTTTTGATGTCAATTTCGTTTATGTGGCTATTGATATCGCCATCACAGTTGTCTTATTAAATTTGATCATACTTTTATATTATATCGCTTAATTTCAATTGTTAACTTAAATATATATTTCTAAACTATTTATATTTAAATTTAATAATATTACTTATGTGGCTATATAATATTTATTATAAAGTTTTTGACCGTACAAAGAGTCCGCGTTTTAAATTTTAAACAATAGACCGTGAAACATGAAACATATACATGTAAATTTGCATATTATTTTCCTAAATATTCTTGATTAATTAAGTTATATATAACAGTATAATATTATAAAATTTATTAAAAATATTTAATTAATGAAATAAATAAATAAGTAACATTATCTATTGCATTCTATCGTTTATGATTTAGTTAAATCTCAAAGTGTTTTTTAGTATAATATAAAAAAAAAAACTGGACTATTATTTGGGTTATGTATAGCCTACTATAATAATGTCATATTAAATGATAATATTTCGTTTATTAAAACGTTAAGTTCAGTGGTGTCATTTCAGTTTTTACTAGACTAGGGCAGACCCATAAATTTGCCGACTATTTTTAAGAACAGGAGTGGGAAGGGTAATTTTTTTGGTGGGTATTTTATTTTATTGTAAGCGGTAATCAACTAAGGGGTTGTATTTAGGGGTTGTTATTTTTGAAATCAGCCAACTTAGAATTTGGCTAATTATAGACTATGGCAAATGTATGAGTTAGGTTAGGTTAGGTTAGGTTCCTCAAATGACGCCACTGAATAAGTTGCATATTAGTCCAACATATTTGTAGCCATGTATAATTCACGATCCTATCTTTTTACATGCCGGCATGCCACCAACAGCATTTTAACGTATTTAATAATATTCATATATAATTGACAAACATAAATATAAATAATTATATTACATTTATTCATAATACATTGATATAATTATAAATTATAAAATGTACAACAATCGTCAGAAAAATAGGTAACTATATAGCGGTGATTATCAAAGGATATCAATATTGTTCAAAGAATATTATATTATTAGTAGGTAATTTACTACTATTATTTAAAAACAGTGACATATTTGCGTAGAGGGAAAAGGGGTCAAACGGGTTGAAATTCTCCCATGATGAAAAGAAAAAATTTATTTATAATATTATTTTGCCACCTGTTTTAGATTTTTCATTATATTATATACAGGATACAGAACATGTTTAATTTCATTTTTTGTAATTATTTTTTTTATATTATATTCGGCTCCATGAAAGCCTCCCCCTTTATAAATTGCTAAATACGCCTCTGTCTGAAATAGTATACGACTATTTTATTTGTTACATTTCACTTGAAGATTAATTAAATCATAAAATATAGAATGCAATAGATAATTTCATTAATTAAATTATGTATATATTAATTATTTTAATACATTTTAAAATATGTTTGTATGCTATTATACTGTTAAATACTTAAATATATATAGTATATGTTATATAACTTAATTAATCATGAATATTTAAAAAAATTATATGCAATTTGTACATTTCTTATAATATAGTAACATATTATGTTTCTAAATTGTATAAAAATCGTTTGTGTTTTATATATGATATAAAATATTTAGTACAAATTACCAAGTGGCCTATTTAATATCAACGTCATAAAATAGCAATTACATGTTTACAACTTTTAGAAGCACTAGATGTACTAAGCACATGAGCAAATAAAAACATTTTACAAAATAATGAGTTTAATTTTACAAGTTATCCTATTTTATTTGATAAAGTAGCACGAACAACATTCAAGTGTTAAATTCATTAAATGTTTTCAAATAGGTCTTATAAAGTTATGGGTTTTTATTTTTTGACTGCCCGATTTTAATTGAATTAATTATGTAATTAATAATTGAATTATCCTTCTATGACTTGTTTTTGATACAATTTTAATAATTGTATATAATATGTTAGTTGCACTGACATATAGTCCAAAATACAAATTATTGCATGTATCTACATTATACTTATCAAGGAATCCATCAATAATATTTACATACGTAAAATAGTTGTGCAATAAATGCAAAAATTTTGTTTCCATCAGAAATGTATAAAATAATTGAATTTACTGTAATAAAACTTCTTATTAACTTTAATGAAGTCAAAGAAAATAATCATGTCTTCATAGTTTAGAGGTACTCTATTAATTCTATATCTTGCTCTTGTGTAATCTACAAAAATGTATTAAATTAAATGTTAAGCCTACGTTGAATCATAGGCACACTTAGGGGTAACCCTTAGTTCTAAATAAGCACATCCAGTATTGGTGGTGATTGGGGGCTAACGGAGGCTTATCCCTCTAAAATATTAATTCGTTACTACTCTTTTAAAAAAATATTATGAGTATATAAACTTGTATCGTATAGTACTTCTTTGAGTACTTATGCATGTTAAAAAAAAATTGTAGTTATAATATATTATTATATAAAATTATAATTCTAGCACCGCCAAAATTCTTCCAAAAATTCACACCCAATGTGCGCATGGGATTCGTATATAATAATAATATACTGATTCGCTTCGAATGTCTCTATTATGCGAACACGTTTAATATACGTTTTTAATATATATAAATATATATATACATATAATTGGTATAATTTATAATATGTTCAAACACACTAATGTTCATTTACTTTGCACAAACTAACAAGTCATATTGTAACAGGCAAAATAAATTGCCTATATACAACACACTTTTTAGAAATTTAATTAACTAACCAGAACCTAGGAAACCTTATACAGACCACAAAGTAACGGTGTGCTATTAGTATATGAAATCTTCTTTTTTTAAATTTATACCTATTTACATATAATACATATATACATATAACACTTATCTACGCTACAGGTACTAGTGTATAATTTGTGTTTCACATAATATTATATACCGAATCATACATGATAATACATAATGAAATAAATAGTTTTGTTATTTGTTTTTTATATAGATATTAATATTTGACTGAAAAAAAAAATGGTTATGAATTTATCAAAAATGAATACAATATTTATCTCTGTGATAGTTTGTATTAGTCTCGACAACGTAACTTATGCATGTAAGTAGCTTATAAAGTTGTTTATAGTATTATTTTTAGTAGTAGTATATTATTCATCAATAAACAATGCCTCTAATTTTACACTAATTTTAATTATTATAAACTCAATGTGTGAATATTTTTGAGACTAAACTAATTCAATTGTTAATTATTACGGTACTATGTGTTTATAAATTAATTTATTATTATTAATTCTTTGTGTATACCTACAAAGCAAATTGTGCCGGTAAGTATATATTATATTAATAATATAATATAACTACTTAAATGTTAAATCAATTATTTATCCATAAACATTAATTATAATTTATTATTATATCATGTAATACAATATACAAATGTTCATTATGTGTTGTACATGCTTGTATCATATTATCCGTACTTGCTATTCCATAATCCTTAATTAATTAATATTTAATGTTGTGTATTCTATTAATGTGAATAATAACTCAAACGTAAAAATATAATATAGTTATTGTTATAATTAACGTTAATATATAATATATAGAAGTCGGACGACAAACCCCATCACTTGTGTCATCCGATACCAAATACATATAATAATTAAGTGCTGAATATAGGTTCGTATACAGACCAAACAACATTTTGTTGGCAACATTCATCTCACCAACTAGTAACAAGAGGATACACGTCGATGTCGGGTGGCATAACACCAAAGAAATTTATTGCGTGTTGCTTGTTTCTAGATTTTCCAATCGAAATGGATAACATCGCTCAGTATGGACGATGTTGTCAACAATTACTGTCAATTGAAATCAATCTATTCGCATTATTTTGTATTATTTGTATTTTTGGACGCACAACAATTATTTTGGTTTGAAAGCGACACACTGGTGGCAACATGTATCTGATCCAACATATTTGTTGCCAACATTCGGCAACGTGTTGCTAACATCATGTTGCTTGGTTTGTACGTACTTTAAGAAACACAGTGGACAAATGACCTTTGGAATTATCACGGTAGTAAATCATTGTACCTACAGTTCTTTTGAGTATGGTTGGAATGTCCTCACACACCACACTTCGACTTGGATTCCTTGGACGTGTTGTTACTCCACTTGAAATCATCGTATACCCATTGATGGCTACCTTATGAAACATTAAATCCGCAATTTCTTGTTTATTTTTGCGTTATTTGCCGTTCAAAAACAACGCATTTCTCGTATACCGAATAAGGGCATCAAATTGTAATCGTGTAGATCGATCTAACTGATGCTTCTTAAATTAGCTGAGCTGATGTTAAATATGTATGTTGTTGAATGATGTATTTTGATACATTAATAAGAATTTGTTTAATTGAGATTGTGCCGACGGAGATTTTTTGAAAAAGTTTTTCATTAACTATTTTAACGACTGATCCAGAAAAATAATTCGTTTCCGGATGAAAGGTGCACCTGTTAAATGTCGTATGCCGAAATTTGTACAATATGTTTGAAATTAAAAACCTGTGAAACGTTTTTCACCATCTGTCGTAATTGCTTTCAGAATGCCGAACTGTGCTATGATTTCTAACACATCGACTATTATAAAAAAAGTGTTTAATTTTGATTTGAAAATAGTGATATCCATTTTCGACTCAATAGTTCAAGATTTTCCTGCTCGAAATTTAAATTTTAAATTTTTCTAATGAAGGATTTATATGACGTTACTGTAACGATTGCCTTTTGGTCTCGGGGATATATGACCCACCCAGGTCTTATCTCCAGTCATAATCGAGTTTCCAATTCGAAGGAAATGGATAACACCGCGTACCTCGCGCTTGGCTGGATTTTTAATAGACGTGTTTCACACAACCGGACTATACGAAATGAGGAATATAAATTAATATAAGTATATTATATATAAGAACTTCCACGATAATTTGGTGTAACTAATCATCGAAAATAAATTTCCCACTCTACAGCCCGACAGAGCATCAGTACTCTTACTTTCTGGATGTCCCTCTTATATTTAAGTAAAGAAAAAATATAGACATATGTACCAACATAATTTTTTTATTTTTATAAAGTTTTATAATATTATACATTTTAATTAATAATTTAATAAATCATTTTTAATGTTATTTTGAGTTAATATATTCTATTTAATTATTTATACACACGACATTGCTCGCCATTAGGATTATGTTATAATCTAAAATAAGTAACTAATAAAATATAATAATCCAGTAAGTGTCTCCCGGATTCATTGTATATAAATTTAGAGTGTAAAGTGACTATATTGAGCTACTTTTTACGTTTACTGAAAAATTCTTAACATATGGTGCTATTCAAAACTCTGTTCTGGTAGATAATGATAAAAGCATATACACATATAACACAATCTATTATCATCATCTATTAGTATTATAATTTAAGGATAGCAACTATTTCAGGCTTCCATGTCCATAGCTCCCATGCCTTGATCAAAATGTAATTACACTAGAAGCGTATATAGAACGTCTGTTAGGAAGGGAGAGTGGAGAAATAACATATAAAAAAAATTATCACATACATAAATTATCAAAAATATTTTAATTATTAAAATGATAAAATGATTAATATTTGTCTTAAATTTATCACCTTAATCTTTAAGATTATAATTTATAGTCGTTCCTAAATGGCTAAATATTAAAAAAATACGTATAAATTATTATTATCGAAGGGGACGTTCGCCCCTAATTATCCCTTTATATACGCCTCTGACATGTTTATCAATTCACACGCCCTGAAATAAATCCTAGAACTGTAATATGCAACATTTAACATAAAATCCAACCTTGTATAAGTGACAGTCTTATTAATATATTATAAGGTATTAAGGTACTTACAACGTATTAGTCGTATTATTATTATATTAATAATAATTATTTATAATTTACGTTTATCGTTAATTACTACAAACATACTATTCAAACTCAATCGAGGGCTTTTACGCGGACAATCGATCGCTGTTTTGTTCCCGTCGCCGATCGCCACTGTGTGGTTTCACATAAATACATCGCGGCTTTGGACGTCTAGCTGCGTTTGTCGTCGTTCGACAACGGTCGTCGGTCCGTTTTGCACTTTATGGATTGTGTATTCTGTTGTTTCGTCGTCATCCACGTTGATTATAATATTGTGAAGATTTGTGCGTAGATTACGCGTTCAGTATTGTGTCGTAATTGAGTCGACAATTTTGGAACGTTTTGTTGGTTCACTCGTGCAGTATATTTGTAAACAACATTTAATATTCATGTATTAATATATGTATATATATATATATATATAGTAGGGTGTCACTAAAAATTCAACTTTGTCACAATCAACTAGACACCCCATCATTTTTTTACATATCGTACCTGTATAAATCTATGCAAATTTTTAATATTTAAAATGATATCTAAAGGTAGCTCAATAACTTGTAATATTAGGTTACAAAAAAAAAAAAATGGGTTAAAATGGTTATTTCCTCGTAATTTCGAAAAAAATGGGTCTAAATCTTTTAATTTACACAGAATATATATTACACTACTATATATACATATAGGATGGAAAAATATTTTTCAAAATTTCATTACTCAAAAAAATAAAAATTGTTATTAAATAGAGGTATATAGTTTTTTGAAGTCGATGTTGCAGGTTAAACATAAAACACCAATAAATGTAAAAATATATTTTTCATTATAAAATAAACTTTAAATACAAAATTTTATATATTTGATTATTATTTTAATACATTTTAAAATTAATTACGTATTAAAGTAGATTTGTTCGAGTTGGGGCATCAATGACGATGGTTATTAACTACTCGGATTAGATATTGTTTCTGGTCTTCGTGTTTCGATAAAACCTATATATTATATAGGGGTGGGCCGATCCTAGAACCAATACTTGGTATCGGCCGATATTAGAGGTATCGGTTTTATCGGTATCGATTTTTTTTCAAAACCGATATTTGAACTGATACCGAAAAAGAACCACTAGTATATACAATTTCATTATCAATAACATCACAAAATATGGGTAGTAAAAACTAAAAATAGTGTATTATTGATAAGGCAGCAAATGACACAAGACCGCAGTCACGGTTAAACATTTTATTATTAATAATATTATTTATTTTAGGCATTTTAGGTAATATTGTTATCACTTATCTGTACAGTCGACTATACTCGTTTATACATAATATGTACTCGTTATAACTTAAATTTAAATTTTAGTCATTGTTTTTTTTTGTTAAGTGTAATACTATTATAGTGAAATATAATTTTATTAATAAAATATTAATTGTTTAATATATCGGTTATCGGTTTAATATTGGTTGCATTATCGGAAGATCGGGTATCGGTAGAAAGTAGTATCGGCTCATCCTTATATTTATATATACACATAATATCATTGTACCGGTAGTCGGTCGTGTGTCTTGTGGTGACGGACTATGGTGTTCAATACAATACGTAGTTACGATGATGCGTCGATTTTGGGATATGTAATTTGTTTAATCATTATTATCATTGTTAACTTTAGGGTTTTTATATAATAAGGTTATCATCATTTTGATGTTTTATAGTTAGCTTGTGTGGGTACCCCATTACCATATTATGTAAAATATTACTGTTAACTATTGTTCAAAACCTTATAATTGTCAAGATTTTTATATATATATACTTTATTGATATCATATTTTCTTCGGATAAAATCATAATTGAATATTTATTGCACATTAGTATAAAATATCAACCAAACCCGAAACATTATCACATTATTTTATTTTAGCGTACGATCTTACGATGGCACCATTGTCATTGTTGATTTAAGCGCAAACAAATACTAAATGTAATAAAACATTTTTAAAGATACTATAAATGGAGTATATAACGGTATGTACCTAATATGTTTAATATTTTTAATAACACAATAAATATTGTACCTACAAATTTTTATTATAAATTATAAACATATAATATTGGTTTAACATTAACTAAGTTTGAATTAATGTTTACAAATCTATGAACATTTTTTGTTGTATGGTTTATAATTAGTTCCCTCTCATAAACCTTGTAAGAATGAAGTGGAATATGTCATTTTTACATTAAGACATTTGAGTAAGTAAAATCATTTCTTTTATTAATTTTGGTACCTACCTAACTACCTTAATTTATGTTATTTTCAAACAAATAAATAATTTAGTAATTTTTTTTTTTAGTTTATAAAAATCAAAGTAGTAAGAATTTTTTTTAATAAATATTACATATTACATTACGCACATATAAACCTATAAATTATGAATAATTTAAATGATTATTTTTTGATTAATATTGATTATAATTTATAATAATCCTAATTGTACTTAAACCTTTTATTTCTAATCTTATAAAATGATTTATGATCGTATAAATAGGTAAAAAGTGGAAAGGTCGATTATGGATGTTCCTCCTTTGTCCCTTCGGTCCTCGGAGAAATTAGTATTTTATTATAATTATTAAGATTTGAATGCAATGATATTGTATTATAAAATACGATTCTGAGTGAATCTCAAAATATTACAATATATTATATTGATAATCCATTCTAAAATTTACCACGAACGTAGATTACATATGTAAATATGCAAAATAAATTTTAAATCCTTATGATCAATATTCAAGGAGTTATTATTTCATGATAAAAATTGTCGCTCACGATTTTCAAAATATTTTATAAATAGATTAAATAGTATATAAGTAGGTTTCTACAAAAATTTCATACTTTTAACCAAAAACTGTAGGTAATATTAAACATTTTTGGAAAAAATTCAATGCTCTATATTTAGCCAAAAAACAAATCAATCCGTTTCAAAATTTTACTAAACATAAATATTACCTATATTAGTACTCAAAAAATTTTTAAAGTTCTTACGATAAAAACTCAATTAATAATAAAAAAATTAAAATATTTAAAATAACGGAAACCGTACTTTCACCAATTTTCCGTTTTTCAAAGAAAAACTTTTGGGAAATTTAAAAAATGAGCTAAATAAAGTACCAACTAGATGAAACTCGGTATAGAAAGTGTGTCCTATTTGTGGTAATCGGAAAAATTTCTTTCTAAAGGTATGAAGGTTTTAAAAAAGGTGATAGTAAGGAGAATACGGATTAAGGAGTAAGGCTATGGTCTTGAGGATCAGTTTTGGTTTATGCCAGGAAAATGCAACAATGCTACCGAATATTATGTGTAAAGCAGATTATGAAGAAATAATTTTTTGCTACTAGTATACAGAAGAAGTCAATGAGAGGCTTGAATTGCGGAGAGCAGCTCTTGATTGTATAGCGAAGAAAAAGAAGAATGTATGATACCACATTAATTGGGTTGTTTGGAAGCTGTACGATGAAAAATATTTTTGCCAATATAATCACTATACTTTAAAGGGTATACTATACTTTACTTTTGAAAGTAAAGAATTATTTTAAATTTTGAAAAGTACCTACCTACTTTGAAAAAATATTAAAGTGACAATATTATAATCCTTAGTTATAACTTATAACGTATTAGGCTACGTTTATTTACTAAGTTTAGGCTTTTTATGAATTAAGTACCTAAGTCATTAAATATACAAAATGAAAACCTAGGTAGGTATTAAATTTAATTAAATTATAAGGACTGTTTACGATAAAATCGTAAATGATATTCTTATCGCATCAGCGGTGAACGTCCACTGTGCGTCTGTGCGGCGACACGATCGCAAAACTTTTTTTCCACTTTCCCTATCAATCGTATAAACACCGTCCCAATTAAAATGTATTAGTTGATAAGTTATTATTATTATTATATTATATTTTTGTATATTTAATTATTTTATCGTCTTGTTGTTCGTCATTGTCATTCGTTATTTGTATGCAAATGTTTCTTACAAACAATTTTAAATTTAAATATTTTTATATTATGTTCTTTTTTTGTTTTCGGTAATTAATAATTTATCATCATTGCGTCAATATTATTATAAATAATATAATCTTATTGATGTATTATTTTTTCGTATGTTGCAATTATCGGTTTAATTTTCGTTATTCTTATAATTATATTTGTTCAATAAATAAACCAACTCAATATCTGAACTACTGTGTCTTTATTTTTATTGCGTTATTAATATAAAAATACATTATCAACCAAGGGATCAATTCCGTATTCGTCTTGTTTACCGTCCATTATCAGGACAACGATACGTAAGTCCACTATAGTCTGTTGCGTGGCCGTCCAGGTTTTCGAGAATTACCATTTATCACATCATCAGTTATCATCAACCACATTCTTTAGTTTTTACTTGTGTATTAAATGTTTAGTTTATAGTATTATAATTTGTAGGTTTGTAAAATTGGGGATTATTGCACAATTGATCCTCCAGTTCTCCCTCAGAAATATAAACTCTTATTCCTGTTTCCTGTGTGATAATTAACCTGTGTACGTTCCTTTGTTTTCTTTGTATTGTTTCCGTATAACGTGTAAGACTGTAAGTGTCGTGTTGTATTTCATAGTGACAAAAACGAGTCGGTTTAGTTGCCTATCAAATATTTTGAAGGATTGTGTGGCCTTCCCCCTGACCTACAAAGAAACTGGTCTTTCGGGTATAATTTATCATCGTTTGATAGTATTGTTTGTTGCTCTAATTATTTATGTTCATTCTCATATAAGGACCATTGATTATTTTGAAGTATAAGTTATATTAATATATTTTTAGCACTTGTAAAAGGTTTCATTGATCACCTATTTGACGAATTCGTAACAACACGTATGTAATTCATAATGGAAAATGTATAATTTTATAACATTTTCAGGACTAGGCAAGATATTAAAAAAAATCTTGATAAATAATATACTAATAAACTAATATACTAATATACTTATGTATATCATATCATATCATATCATATATCAACTGATCTTAAAAAACATTTTTATAATATGTCTAAACTTACTATGTAGATATACTTCTACATCTATGATATAAAACATATTATTTAAATATGAATATATACAAGAGTCTAGAATCTAGGCTCTAGGGAGAGAAAATGTCAATTAGCTGCAATATGACGGACACTGATATAATAGCGTGATAACTATTGACGATCAGTTATCAGTTATCATATTATTTTATCGATATTTTTAAAATGTTAGGAAAATTATTTTATGTTTTTATTTAAAATTTAAATTAACTATTATTTTAAATATTAATAAAATATTAAAAAATACTAATGCATAAAAAAATGAACCTTTACGATATAATCTCTTTAAGTAAATCATAATTTCCACTTATTAAACTATGAATATAATTAAATAAATTATTTCAAGGTCATCAGTTCAAAATCTGTCTTCTTCATTACCTAATATTTTTTATTTTATTTTGTACATTATAAAAAAGATTCGCAATAAAATATATTAATTACAAAAATCATGTTTGTTTAATTAAAAAAGATTGCAACCACACAAGCGAAGTGTATTCTATTAAAAATACAAAAATATAATGTTTAAAATATTATCATTAACATGTTTATTATTATAGTCATTATTATTTGGATGTTATCGTCATCATGCAACTATTGCAACTGGTCATTCTATAGTTGCTGAAACATCGCTTATAATATGCAAAACACCAGAAATCTAGTCAAACGATTTTTTTGCTAAGCAACTATTATTTAAATCGCATCACGTCACGTTGCCCTAGTGGGAGAAGGTTGATAAGAATAAGGGGGATGTTTAGTACACAAATTCTGAACAAAAAATATACCGTGAAAAAGCTATTTGCGAAGATACTACATAAGTATCTGATATCTGTTAGAGTAGAGACAGGTTCTAGGATTCAAATTTCGTATGGGCATGAACAGATTTATAAATAAGCTATTGAGTTAATGTTAATCCTTAAGCCGTCCTCCCAGTAGGGCAACGTGACTTGAAATAATAGTTGCTTAGCAACAAATCGTCCGACTAGATTTCTAGTGTTCGGCACATTATAAGCGATGTTTCGGCAACTAGAATGACCAGAAAGGTATACTTGTATTATAAGATAAAATATATTAAATTCGTTCAAAAGATATTAAAACTAAATTTAAAAATATACTCATATACTCAAAATATTAATAATATAGTGTTCTAATAAAGTAACCTTTTAATATTTGTATGTTATATTATGTTTAATATTCAGTTATATACTATTTTAACTTGATTTCGTTTAATGTTTTGTATATTTTACTATAATATAATAAATAAAAATAATACAATTTTTACATCTACTTAAGCACTTTAATGAAAACCATTCTTTGATTTCAAATATAATAATAATAGATATAACAATATCTCCAAAAATGTTTTGCAATGGAATGAGTAGTAAGTACTTGTATAATACTGTACCTATAGGTTATAATTTGGCTTTATACGGTAATTTTTGTTAATTTTTAAAAATATACGAAATAGATAAATTGTTGACGATGTAAAACACACTTTAGTGCGTAAAACTAAAATCGCCATCAATTTTTTATTCTACTTTAATTAATTTAAAAAGTATTCTTAAGTAGAATCATATGAAAATATTTGTAAAGATAATAATAATATCATTTTAGACCATTTAAGGTGTTTGCCAATATACAATTTATAAATTCATAAATGTAAAAAAAACTTTCTTTTAATAGAATCTCACCTAACCCAACAAACCTCAAATACATGGGCGTGCTCACGTGGGTGGGCGATAATGTCATACCCCCTTAACATTTTTATGGGGGTTAATTAATTTACTATGCTATTATACTATATTGGTACTGTTATCCATACATATAAATAAAATTGTTATGAATATTATGAATTTATGATGGCTTTATTAGAATGATAAATTTCAAAATTAATTGCCGTTACGTTTATATTTTATTATTTGGTACCATTTATTTTTAATAATTATTAATAATTGTAGAAGAAAATAAATGTTTTGTGAAAAATAATCTAATTCTGAAAATATACTCTAAAAATATCAAAAAAATGACATAAAAAGTTAAAATTTATTGAAAATGTTAATAATATAAAAATATGCAAAATAAAAATTATATCTATCAAAGTAGATACCTATATTCAGTATCATCTAAAATACAATATTTTACATTTACGGAGCTATGCTTTTGGTTAATCCCAGCCATAATAATGATGAGTATAATATTTATAAATGCAGGAGTAAATGGGTAATAAATTTTACTGTAATCGTAGTGGTTGTCAATGATAGAAATTTATATGCATATACAATCTTAACTCTTATGAAAATTATTGTAAATTTCAGCGTATGATCAAAGTCGGTTATATATATTATATGTATGGGATCAGTACACTTACGACGTACGTGAACGTATATCATCAACGTATTTCGTCAATCGTTACGTGAAGTTGGCACTAAACTTATAGCACATTTGTTTCATATATCTCTAACAAGCTTATTTAAGACTTGTTAGACGTTGTTAGAAACTTGTTAGAATTTGTTAGACATTACATAGCGACTTATTATTATTCGACACTATACATATCGAGTTATGATGTGCAATGTTAAATGGTCGTTTGGATCGGATAGTTGGGCAATGAACAAGACAATGAAATAGAGGATTCTAATGAAAAATCTTAATCAAGCAAATAATTTACATAATATTATATAGTGGTTTAGGTTAGGTACTTTATAGATATTTTTTTAATAAAAAAAACAATAAGTGATTGGATAAATAATTTTGCAAAATTTGTAACTAATTGCAATCAATAAGCATTGATATTCCTGGATTCCACATAATAACGCAATTATTTAGTGGATAGTTAATTGATTTTTTATATTTAATGGTATGTTTTCGTTTGTGTTGTTGACTATCACTGTTCAAATTAAGTCATAAAAGTATTTAGTTTTCTATACATATCATACAAAATCATCGTGCTAACAATTAGAACTTAAATTAGAACTGCTTATTGATTGCAATTTGTTATAAATTTTCCAAAATTATTTTATCCAATCACTTATTGTTTTTTTTTATTAAAAACATATCTATAAAGTACCTAACCTAAACCACTATATAATATTATGTAAATTATTTGTTTGATTAAGAATTTTCAATAGAATCCTCTATTTCATTGTCATGTTCATTGCCCAACTATCCGATCCATACGACCATTTAACATTGCATATCATAACTCGATATGTATAGTGTCAAATAATAATAAGTCGCTATGTAATGTCTAACAAATTTCAACAACCTTCTAACAACGTCTAACAAGTACCAATAAAGATTTTAAGACAAGTTTCAGGAATTTTGAGCTTTAGTGTAGTGCTACCGTGAAGTTGGCACTACATGTCTAAAGTCGCTAAGTAATGTCTAACAAATTCTAACAACCTTCTAACAACGTCGAGCACGTCTTAAATAAGCTTGTTAAAGATATTTGAAACAAATGTGCTATGAATGTAGTGTCAACTTCACGTACGTACACTTACGCGATACTCGAATGTCCAACACTTCAATTACCCGACAACATTTGCTGATGAAATGTATACGTTTTCCCGACAAAATATTAAGAATATATTCATTACTAAATTATTATTATTCATAATCATAACATATTCTAATTGCACAATATTAAATTTAACATATACAATGAAATATGTTATAATAATATTAATATAATATAATAATATTTCATATACATGAAATACGTTGGTCACTTAAAGTCGGTAAGTATGTTGTCAGAAAAATATAGTGTCCGGCAAACATATCATTATGTATCAATTATGTATATAATTATACTTTTATAATATATTAAATATGTAAATAAAAATAATTATTATCATTTATTTAGATATATATGTTACGGGCAAAGTGGAAAATTCGGGCAATGTAAATTGTGAAATATTTATACAAAATATGCTGCATAATATATTATGTTTTTATTGCAAATTATTAATATTATATTATTATACATAATTAATAATCATCAAATGATAAATTAGCTTAAATTATACATTTATTCCAAATAATTTTTTTATACACGAATAAATCTTAGAATGAAAAAATGTAAAAAAAATTAAATGTTTGTTTTGGCACTGTACGATTTAAGCTGAGTTACTGTATACTATAACTAAAGTAAAACTGTACATACCAAAATTATATAAGATAAGATATTATGAGTAGATGTGAGATAAATATGAGAACTAATTTATCGGTTTTGTTATCGGGATATAAAGTAAATTCATATAATGTCATTATAGTGTTTAACCAGAAAATAGACGAAGCATTTAACTATTTATACTTTATGAGAAAAAAAATATATGAACATTTATTTTCGTTTAATGATTATTAATAATGTAATTATTATAATAATTATACTTTACAATTATTTACATTGCATAAATAAATTGTATAAAAAAAAAAAAATATTTGAAATAAATGTATAATTTAAGCTAATTTATCATTTGATGATTATTAATTATGTATAATAATGTAATATTAATAATTTGCAATAAAAACATAATATATTATGCAGTATATTTTGTATAAATATTTCACAATTTACATTGCCCAATATACGTCGGACATTGTATACATTGTCTGAATTTTCCACTTTGCCCGTAACATATACATGTATAAGCATTTTTTTCTTAAATTGTTCAATTTTTTATGGAAAAATCTAAGAAAAATTAATAGTTAATTAATTGATAATTGATTGTGCTGTGGGGAGGGTGGGCAAAACCTATCATGAGCCTGTGATTATTCAAAAATTATATCTCCTCTTTACAAAAAAGCTAAGCATGCCACTGCTCAAATACAATTATGACTATATAGAAAAAAAAAAAATATGATAATAGCCCAATATATTAAATTAAATATATAAATAAATGCCTACTGTGCATTTTCAAATTTAAATTTATGTAAATAAATCTAATGTAACTTTATTCAATGAATACTTTGATAATATTGATTTTGTAAAATACGCATTTTTATTAATTAGAGCCACGTATATTGTTACGTAATTGATGTTTCATACATAAATATATTTACCATACTTTCACAGATTATAATGAATTACATATCACAAAAATGGGAATAATTATATACATTTTAAAGTTATTTATATTATTTTTGTAAAACGAAATAATTATCAAAATGATTAAGTTTATAAACTTAGGTAAATTATAAAAATAAATTACGTATTTTGTATTGTTCCAGAAAGAGGAAATGGTAAAATGAATTCAATTTAATATTCATTTCTTTTATAATTTTAAAACAAAATGTTAAAAAATAAAAAATAAACATTCAAATGTCGAGTTTTTATTCGATTATACAAAGATACCATGTATTTTCTTAATATAAAGTAGAAAATAAAAGCGCCTCATTACACGGTGTCTTTAATATTAATCAAACTGACTCATTCAATTATATTTTCATATTATGTTACTTCATTTTAGAGTGTAAAAGTAAGTCTAAATCAATCTTGTATTATACATTTATACTTTTAGCATTGTTTGTATTTTTGTACTGATGGACGGACGCAGGGGGACTGAATACCTTACTAATATTTTAGAAATTTTACCTAACCTCTATTGTACTTTAACTGTGAATCAATGATACTAGTTAAAAAGTTATGGAATATTATTGCCGTAAATATTTTGGCCAAGAGATATTTTATTTCATTTTTAAATTATATAAGGTTATGGTAGATATTATAGAACCATTATATGACAAAATATTTAAACTAAAAATAAATAAATAGGTACCTATATTTTTATTTATTTATAAAATATCATTGACAGTCAGTTTATTATATTATTTATATAACCTTCAATTCAGATGCTATGGAGTCGGCCAAGTTATATGAGTGTATGAATATTTATATATATTTTTAACTTAAAAATGTTAATAAATAATGTTAACTTTTAGATAAATTGAAGATTAAAACAATTAATTTAATTTAATTTGTACAACGTATTATCTTAATTTTTTATCTCGCAACGGAATGAGAAATATGATAATACAAATTTTATCATTTTTGTTTTTTAAGTGAATTCTGAGGAAGCTGTCAAGGAACTATTTTATAATTTCAGTATGTGTTATATAAATTAATATTATAATTGAAATTTTGCTGGTGCCCAGTGTCGGACTGAATAAAAAGTTCTACCATGCAATTCAAATTTACGAGCCCCTAATTCTCTTGCTTTTCATGTTATTATTCATTTTAATATATTATCAAAAATTACGTATATCTATTATATTACATATAATATCTTTTTTAAATTTATAATTTAATTCGAAAAATATCAGTACGAAAAAAGAGTCTACACAGTTAGGGCCAACCACGCAATCGCACGTCCACGCCATAAGCTAATTCGATTCTAGATAGTGGGACCAATATTATTTGAAATTATTTTAATTTAATACTAAATACTACGTTGATTTTTTAGCAATAACAGATTGCTGTAAGTTTCTTGTTTTTGAAAATCATTCAAGTATTATATATTAATAATGGGAAAATAAGTTTAAATATATTTTTGATTTTGAATAAAACGCGTATTCATTTAAAAATTAATAATATAATTCTATTGAGATTAAATTTTATTTAAAATTTAAACAAACCCATGATGTAAATTTAAATAAATACACGATTCGTTAAGGTATAATAACATTATATCTTATAATAATTGTTATGAATTATAAAAGTTATATCCCAAGTTTAATTTATTTTGTACAACTTATAATCATATTGAATTTCATATCTTATTGGACTATTCAGAATGGGGAATATGGACATTTCATTTTTAATGTGTATACTAAAACACTGATTCCCGGTTATTTTTTTCATAATAGACATAAATAATTAATTAATATTAGTTTTTATATTTTTATTAAGTAACATCGGAAGTTTCTAATAAAGGTAAATATTATGAAGATAATGTCTACTATTGTTATATCGAATTAATAATACAAATTAAATTTAAAATATAAGATTTATTAATTAAATATAATATCGAATACCAATAATAAAGGTAACTATAAAGATTATACCATTTATACCTACTATTGTTGTTGATATTAAATATATAATGAATAACAATATTTAAATTTAATAAATAAGAGGAGAGAATATAAATAAATATAAGGATTTTAAAGTAATTTTTGGTGAATGTGTGCTAGCAAAACATAGGTATAAGTCGACTAAAATTCGAGAAGTGGTCCAGATATATTCTGAATGTAAAGTGTATAAAAGAGGAAGATAGAATGGATACTTTGAAATAATATTGAATAAGGAATTCCAAAAGAATAAATATGGCAGCTAGAGTAGAACTTAGGAATAGTATACATAGACCTAATTAGAATAGACGAAGTTTAGAGTTCGGTTAATGAGATAAAAAAAATGAAAGCGATAAGACCTGTTGGAGTACTAATGGAAATAGAAGTTATTGAACAACTTTGACAGATGATAGTTGACAGGTTCTATAATAAGATTTTAATGGAAAAAAAATGTCCAAGCAATGTTTTTAGTACCCATTTTTAAGGAAGGTGTAGAAGAATGTATAAATTATAGAGGTTTATATAATAATCATGGCTATATGAGTCATAGTAAAAAAGTTTGGAAAGTATAACCTTTTAAATAAGAATACGGAGGGAACTATGGTGTTGAGGAAAAAAATCATGAGTCCCACTGCCTTATTCGATTTTTACCAAACCAACCACAATATAATGTGATAAAATATTATGTTTACTTTGTTTGATATTGTAGATATACTATATTGTATTATAAATTATAGTTATCTGTTGAATCTATAATCTTTAGTGGGGACGCCATAATTTTCCGATATCTATATAATTGTGTGGAACGCAGATTTCCCAGATTTTAAAAATCCAGAACGCAATACTTCGAATTATAAAATTTTGGGACCTAAAATCATGGAGATTAAATATTTGAAATATTAATAGGTCGGACCGTAATATTCCAGAATATAAAATCGCGGAATATCACATATATTGAAATTCTTATTGTCTCATTATAATTCCAAACTACCATTTCGCATAATAATGTGGATTGTTTTATCCCGGAACATGAGATTCTGGAATTTCTAAAAAACAATAATTTTTAAAATATTAATTTCAGTCCAGTATAAACCATAATCTATGCACCCTCATTCCCTTCCATTACACACCTCCTGATAGCATTCTACCTATTTAGTTAGGTTAGTTTAGGTTGGGTCAAGTATGAACAAACATTACTATAAATATTAGAATACCTACTAATAAAAATAAAAAGTGGGAAGGTCGATTGTGAACGTTCCTCCTTCTTCCCTTCGGAAATTAGTGGTTTATTATATTTAAGATTTGAAAGCAATGATATTGCATTAGAAAATACTATTCTGAGCGAAACTCAATATATCACAATATACTATACTGATAATTCATTCCAAAATTTTACCACATGTGTAAATTACGAATGTAAATATTTAAAAAAAATTTCAAGTTCCTACAATCTAAACTTAATTAAATATCAAAAAATAAAATAATGAAACCGTAATTTTGCCGATTTTCATGAACGTTTGTTTTAAAAGCTTATGAAAAAAAATTGTCAGTCACGATTATCAAAATATTTTGTAAAAAGATTAAGTAGTATATGTCTAGACTTCGATAAAATTTTCAAACCAATAAATCAAAAATTGCAGGAAATATTAAACATTTTTGGACAAAAAGCCTAAACTCTATACTTAGTTAGAAAATCAACCTTTCGTTTCTAAATTTTTTCTTGTAATGAAGTTTACCTAAGTTAATACTCAAAAAAATTTTCAAGACCCTATGATTAAAACTCAATTAGTTATCATGAAATTAAATAATTTAAAATTTTAGAAACGTTATTTTACCGATTTCCCGCCATTTTTAGTAGTTTTTATTCTCCCAAGATAAAGCTTTTGAGATATTCGAAAAATGAGCAAAATAAAGTACCAACTAGATGAACTTTGGTACGAAAAGCATACCATTTTTATTGTTATCGGACCATTATTTTTACCCGAAAAAGTGTCTTCATACATAAGAAAAAAACATTTTTGTAAAACCAGTACATTCCTTGCTTTGCTCAAAATCTAAAAAGTGAACAAATCAATACAATTCTTAATATATAATAATATAATACAACTATAAAAGTAAAAATATTCAACTCACTATACTGTTACAATTCTGAATTTGCTATTATCGCTGGTAATAAGTAGGTCAACCTATACTCTAACCCTAACCTATTATATTTAAATTTTAATATAACTTAAAAAGTTAAAACTTGTTATTATTGCGAAAATAATTTATAGTTTTTAGCGATTAAAGTTTTTAAAGTAATTAATTTTTCTTGGGTTTTTATTATTTTGATGTAACCTATCGACATTCATTCAATGTACTCGGTATATCTGGCTAATCTAGCTGATATAGAAGAAAACTACCTAATAAAATAATATTTCAATAATTTCTAGTATTTATCGGGTTCTACATAAAGGAATTAATTCTAACACTTAGAATGAAAAGTAAGTGATAAAATATTTCCTCATCCTTTATATTGTTAACTACATTTAGAAAACGAAAACAAGATAATTATTATTTTATTATTCTATTATTATAACATAATAATAGTCAATAGAATAATAACAGAAATTAAAAATATTATTATTAGATTTAACATGAAAAATAAACTTTTTTTGCTTAAATATATACTATATGTCTATATAATGGCACATGAAATAAAATACAAAACAAATTTAATTTTTGAAAGAAAAAAAAATTTTTAGTACATGAATTGAACTTAAAATGTATATAAACATATATTAACTTAACTTGAATTTTAAGAAAATTAATTCGTTATTTATTAACTTAATACGTAATAAAAAAAGTTAAAGTACAAGTTAAGTTTATGAATATTCAGATATTAAAAGTTAAGTTAAAACGTTAATATTAATTTAACTTATAACTTTTTAACTCGTTAATGCCCAGCCTTGAATTAATAAGTAAAGCATTTAATAACGATACTTTTTTATCATTATCAATCGTCCAAACGACTATTATTATTAATGCTATATTTAAATATGATTCATGGTAATATGTAAAAAAACAAATATTATTTATTGTAAAACTTTAATTAGTACTCGTTATTATTTCACCAATATGATGCTATATATTTTTTGTAATTAGAGAAATAATAATGATATTGTTTTAACTTGTTCTATTTTTTTTTCTAGTTCTAATTGATTCACAATTGTTCCTATTTAAACACATTCCTTAAACACTAACAACATTTAAATATTCATAACCTCTTGCTTAATTCTGGATTTCAATGTGATAAAAACTAAAAAAATATACTAATAAAAACTAAAGTCCTAGTGTTCATAAAAAAAATTTCAATTACTAAAATTTTCAATGAAATTCCTAATACTATTTTAGAAACTCATAATACTATAACTATCATCTTAACTTAAGCAGCGCCAACTTAATCCCATATACGTTTCTTTTTTTTTGCTTAAGATAGTTAAAATATATTTAAGATTAGCAATAGATGATAAACAATTTAACGATTTTCTCGTAATAGCTGCAGAAATAGATATTGCTTTAAAAATTAATGTAAACAAAACTATTGATGTATTTGGAAACATAAGATCTAGAAGATATCTAGTTTTTTATTTAGTTACAAGGGCCAGTTAAAACAAGTGCACCTCCTTTCCAAACTAAAATGATGCCACTGTAGTAACCCTTACACCATAATATATACACTTATGTCGAATATTATTATATTAAAATATTGTTAAATTTATAATTATATTTTGAACGAGATTAGTGCGTAAGTCAAACTGTAAATTATTAAATAATACTTTATTAAAAAAAATTGGCATATTTTAATGTTTATTTTATACGGAATAAGTAGTGGATTTTATTTAGTTTTTCTGTATTTTATAAATAAAAATAGGGAATTGTTAGTTTTAGTTACTATATTGTTTGATGGCATACCAATAAATTATTTTAATAAAAACTATATTACTATTATAGTCAGAGCCAGGGCCATGCCTATGGGGGCGTGGAAGGTGCGCGTGCATTGGGCGCCATTGACTACCGCCCCGCCAAACGCATTTTTATATTCTAAGTAATATTAGTGAAAATTTAACATATAAATTCATATTTTTTTTTCACGTTGAACACCATTATCTCGACATAATTACCATTGCCTTGATTGCCTTGTTTTTATTTGTGTTTATTTTTGGTGTTGGTATTTATTATTTTCCCGAAATGACGACGTCACTGATCGCAGTCGTCGATAACAATAATATACATACCATATTATTATTCTTACTTGATTTAATAACATAAATCCGATAAACGAATGTCAATTTGTTGACTAGTCAACTCGAAAGTCGAACGAGTTGTACGATTTTATTTTGAACCTATAATATCTAGTGTTCAGACGTTCAGTTGTAATATGCATCATAGTGCATATTTGTAATTAAGAAACAATTAAGTATTTAAAGGTAAGTTACTTTTCGTTCAATCGAACAAATTCAATTTAATTATATATGATATCAGTTTAATATGATACCCAATAGGTGTCTATCAGTAATGGATTTACAGGGGGTTAGCCCATTTGGTCTAGACCTCTCCTTCCAGACACCGATATAATATGACGTACCAATACTGAAATAATATGTTAAAACATAAAGTTTAATCCTATCCAATCTATTCTTGTGTACACAGAGGGAAAAGTATCTATCTAATTAATATGTGCTTCTATATAAAAACACTAAATTTAAACCAAATGCGTATGTAACATTAAATTGCTGATAATAATAATACGATTGTATTTGAATATTGTCGATTATTATAGATATACAATTTTATATTATTTTAGATTCTGAGCGAAGCAAGGAATGTATTGGTTTACAATGATGACTTTTTTTTGTCTCTGAAAACATTTTTTCGGGTAGAAATAATGGTTTGATTATCATGAATAAAGTATGCTTTCAATAGCAAATTGCATCTAGTTGGTACTTTTAAACTCATGTTTTTCCTTAGGAAAATAAAAACTACCAAAATATGACGAAAATCGGCAAAATTATGGTTTCCATTATTTCAAATTTTTTTATCTGGTGATAATGAATTAGGTTTTTGGTAATTAGGATCGTAGGAATTTGAAATTTATTGAGTATTCACATAGGTTAGAAAAATTTAAAAACGAAAATTGGATAGTGATAAGTTGTCTAAGCAAATGAAATTATTTTTGTTGAAATCATTAGAAGATAATAATAATACTAGTAAAATGGAATTATAATATGATTTACCAGCTATTAATTCTCTAAGAGGACCTGAAGACTTTTAGAATCAGGAAGACTCATTAGAAGAATCATGTAGACTTTTATATAAATGTAGAAAATGATTTGTTTAAACAGACATCAACAAATCAAAATAATGATTCGGTTTTCATAAATTCAACGCCCTATATTTATTATATATATGATATATAATAATTAATAAAGTCTTTTTTACATGAACACCGAATGCTTATCAACATAACCCATTTATAACCGTCGATAGTAAAAAAGGCTTAAATTATATTATGTAACGCTCATTATAGTAAATTAATAAAAATATGGTTTATTCATTTCTTACTTTATAATATATATAATAAACGATTCTCGTTTAATTCGTATATTGTATTGCAACGTCAAATTTAAATTATCATTGGCTTCGTTTATTTATTATTAGTATTTTTTTTTTCAAAGATTTTGTTTTAATGTTAATATGATTTAATGATTATACATTTCTATTAATAGTATACTATATTATTTAGTATGATTTATACGTGTATAATAAAATATCAATAAGTGAAACATATATCTTAAACTTTCCTTATGCACTGCCATTTATTAATTAATTGTATTAACGACATAATAATAGTTGGTATATTATTTTTATAAATTATATAGGAACTCGGAATAACTGCACTCCAACCGCATATTGTGCACTTCATCATTTATTATAACTATAGAAATATTGAAATTATTGATTTTATTTTTGTAAAATTAAATAAGTATATTTATTTATATTAAAATAATTTTTTTTCATAATTATTTAGTTTCTAATTAATTTTCATTGTAATTACAATAATATAATGCAAAATTATTTATTTTTCGCAATATAATAACTACATTTTGTGCAAAAAAAAAAAAAAAAATATACAATTATTTTATGTGCCGGAATTGTTATAAAATTGTATAGGTATACATAATACGTTAACATAATAAATCTATATTAAATTATATTAAACAAATATTTTATTATTTAATTGTTTTGACTATCTTATTTGTATTAACATGACAAAAATATACCTGAATTATCACTAAAGCCAAAACAGGCATTTCCAATTATTTTATTTAATATACCTATACTCTCCTATTTTTATCCTTTATCTAATAATTAGATATAATTATGTTAATAATCTATATAAGCGTCAAGTATATAAATTATTTCAGGAAATAAAGAAGGGGATATTTTTCTAAGGACCCACTTTTCCCATTTTTAAGAAAGTTCAATTGATTTATCTGATGTATCTATTTGGCGCAAACCTATTAATACACACTTGGAATTAAGTAGCACCAACTGAGCTAGCATATGGGATGGTAAAAAAAGGTATACCACTTTTGATATTTGAACGTATATTTAATGTATTTTAATTAATATCAGACGTTAAAATTCTTGATTTGTTCATTATATAGCAAAATAATTGTAGTGATGCATTTTATATTTATTTATTTTTTTTTACAAAATCCTTTTTGATTTTATAATTGCTATCATTACTGCGGGTTATCTCGACGGTTAAAACTTTAAATAACATAACTATAAAATACGACTTAGTTCGTGATATAAATAATTAAGGAAATGAGAAAAAACATAAACAATTTAAATACTAATAAGTGAGAACAAAAAATTCAAAATTATCCGATTTTGACTTTGGATCCTCAATCAATAATAAAATATTTAATTAAGTTTTTCTATTAATAATTTATTCATAATAATTTTTTAAATAAACTCGATATTGCAGAACGTGTATAACATGACTACGACTACTCGTATCATACATAATATTATAAAACGCGTATAATAAATGATTGTCGTTAAATTAATATATTGTATCTTAACGATAAATTTTAATTATCATAGGCTTCGTTTAGTTATTATTAATTGTTTATTTTGTTGTCATGAAGTAGTGGCAAATCTATGTGGGGGGTTAAATGGATTTAAACCCCTCCATGACCAATAAAAAATAACAAAATTACTATTAATAATATTATTTTGCTTTTTAGATATTCCATTATAATGTATACACATACAGAACATGTTTATTTTCATTTTTTTGCAATTAATTTTTTTAAATTTTCAAACAGTGAGGATAAGAGCATATTTTTGCTTATTTCGTAAGTTCAAGAGCATATTAAGTGCATATTTCAAGTTTTTTTGATGCATATTTGCATATTATTTTAAGCTTTTTTAGTGCGTATAAATCCGGACTTTAGTTATAATAAATAAAACACGTTGCTTGATTGTATACCGCTCCATACAGTGACGGATCCAAACAATTTTGACAGAAAACACATTATTTATACTTTTGTGAAATCTATTTTGAAATTAATAAAATAAACGGTAAAGCGCTCCCCGGCAGATGCACATAGTTGTATAATCCCTGTGCTCGTGTGTATGATCCCTGGGAGGCTGTCGCCGTCATCGTCACCGTCGCCATTGCTAGTTAGTTTTTTAATTCTTTTTTCGTTGGAACAATTGTACTTTTTTTCTATCGACGTGTGTGTGCGATAGTAAAATATTCGGTTTGTTTTCGTGCGCGTTTTCTTCTTTTACAATGCTTTTAGCCGAAACAAAAATCAATCTGGATGCATCGGCTATCTTATTTATACGGAACATTAATATTGTACGTGCAGTGTGCACCATTGCATTTTGTTTTGCCGTGCTCGTTCGTCGGCATACGAACGTGGAATTTTTCATCGGCATTGCGCTCCTCACGTTAACCGCCCACAACATTTAACGGTCAATCAGAACTATTACGGACAGTTCAGGCCAGGTCGTCAATTTTAAATAATTATTTATTGTTGTATGTTTATCACTTAATTGTTATACGTATTTACATAAATTTGTAATATTAAGTGCCCCCCCCCCCCCTATCCACAATTTTCTTTCTTGTATAATATATATTGTGTTTGTTATATGATAAAAATATAATTATAAAACTTATTTTTTCAACATCATAAAGGTATTTGTTTACAATCACTTTTATATACGCCCGGTCCCAACCTGAAAATTATTTGATAAATACACCAGTCACATACCTGACACCAAAACATTATTATTATTATTATTATTAATTATTTGATATATTTGTATAATTTATATAGTATAACTTCTTGTCTCCTATACTACTTTACTACTTATCTAGTATAATAAACGCTTTTAAAATACTATAGTAAATTATATGTATTTATTTAATTTCTAAATACATAATTATAATAATATAATGCTATTCCAAAATTTGTCCAGGTTCTATCGACAGGGCACACTTTCCTGTGTAGCCACTCCGGCCCAGAAGCGTATTTAGCAATTTTTGAGGGTGGAGAGTTCAGATTTCTTTTAGAAGCTTTTATGAAGCCAAATCTCCTCCCCTGACTGTTTGAAAATTTAAAAAAAATTAATTGCAAAAAAATGAAAATAAACATGTTCTGTATGTGTATATATTATAATGGAATATCTAAAACAGGTAATAAATAATATTATTAATAGCAATTTTTTTTTTTTTTTTTTGGTCATGGAGGGGTTTAAACCCGTTTAACCCCACCCCCCCCCCTCACATAAATTTGCCACTGGCTCCATGACAATAAAATAAATAAAAAAAATACATAATATAATGATAATTGATCAATCACTAATAACCTCAACAATCAAAATATAACAGAAATTATAAGAACAGTACAACCAATCTAACAACAAAATATTACTTAGCATTTAAAACTGCGTTTTTTATAAAAAACCGTATTTTATTTGAATCATATATAAAGCAAAATATTTAGAAAATATTCAAAAATATATGTACACATATTATAAACGATAACAACGTAATTTTAAATTTACCTTACTATACAATATACGAATTTGAAAATTTGATGTTTTCGTCAAAAATATATATAGGTATGCAAAAACGTAAATGTATGATAAACGATTTGATGACTCACAATTATTACCTAAACCTAGAGTAATAATTTTAAAATATAATAATTATTTAATATGTATACGACTAATTTATGAAGATTAGTAAAATACTATAACAGTTTTTTAATATACTATATATTTAATTATTTAAATATATTATTTGATCTGTTTCTACAGAAATTAAAATGTTGTTTGATCTTAATAATATTACTATAATAGACAATGGTAGTTAGATTTAATTTATTTAGTTATTCGTATTTAATTAAATAAAATAGATAACTAAAACTAACATTGTTTTCGACAATTATTTTTTGAGAAAAATAAAAAATAAATTTACTTCTTTTATTTAAAAATAAACATGATAATTTGCCTTTTATTTTAAGAGAAAAAAATATAATAATTAACATTTTGACTGTTTAAAATATAATTAAATTTAACAATATTATTATATTTGACATTACTACTGGTGTAGGAGTTATTACAGAGCCGTCATTTCAGTTTTTCAAAAGTGGTCAGTACACTTTTTTTACTGTCCCATATAACTGTTCAGTTTGTACTACTTACTTATAAGCAAATACGATTCTGAGCGAATTTCAATATATTTTAATATATTATACTGATAATCCATTCCAAAATTTTCCACGAATGTAAATTACATATGTAATAATATTCATGATAAAAATTGTCAGTCACGACTTTCCAAATATATTGTAAATAGATTAAATAGTATAAAGTAGGCTTCAATAAAAAAATCATACCGTTAAATCAAAAATTGTAAGTAATATAAAATATTTTTGGAAATAATTCAAAGTTTAGCAAAATTTAGCCAAAAAACAACCAATACTTTTCAAAGTTTTATTAAACGTAAATATTACCTATATTAATACTCAAAAAAATTTTCAAGTTCCTACGATCAAAATTATACTCAACAAATTAAACTACAAAATAACTCAATTAATAATAAAAAAATTTAAATAACAGAAACCGTAATATTACAGATTCTCCGCGTTCCAAGGAAAAACTATTGGGAAATTCAAAAAATCAGCTAAATAAAGTATCAACTAGAAGAAATTTGGTACGGAAAAGGTACCCTATTTGTGGTAAACGGACCATTATTTCTACCCCAAAAAATGTTTTCATATATCAGAAAAAAAAATAATAATAAAAAGCCTATAAAAAAAATTGTCAATCACGATTTTCAAAATATTTTATAAAATGATTAATTAGTATATTATTACGCTTCTGTAAAATTTTTAAATTGATAAACCCAAAATTGTAGGTAATATTCATTTTTTTTTTGTCAAAAATCTCATAGTTTTATATTTTGCCAAATAATCAACTAATCTGTTCCCAAATTTTAGTACACTTGTATTACGAAATAAAAAAAAAAAAAATAACGAAAATCGTAATTTTGCCAATTTTTTGGTTGTTTTTCTTCTCCTAGGTAAAAAGTTTTGAGAAATTCAAAAAATGAGCTTTATAAAGTACCAAGAGGATACGATTTTCTACTGAAAGCATATCTCCACTTATGATAATCGGACAATATTTCTATCCAAAAAAATGTTTTCATACATAACAAAAAAACATCATTGTAGAAACAATACATTCCTGGCTTCGCTCATCAGAATCTAAAATGAAGATATACAGTAATGTACCAATATTGCCTATACAACTCGCCGTTTTAAAATTTATATTTTTGAACAAAATTGATTTGTTTATATTAATACGTAAAATAACCAAAAATAGTTTTAATCAATTAAATTAATTTAAATTTTAGTTGATATTTGGATATAGTATTCATAATATTTATCCTTATTTTATTAATTTAAAATAATAATAATAGAAATACTATGAATCAGTGCCGTATTTACAAGTTTTGCGCCCTAGGTCAACCACATTATTACGCCCCACCCCAAAAAAACAAATTTATTCACTTTTTTGATTTTTCTTAATACACCTGGTTATAGCGGTGTCCGGCCGTCCCCCTAAATAGATCAATATTTGGCTGCCCGGGGCAAATGTCCCCATTGCTCCCCCCCCCCCCCCTAAATACGGCCCTGCTATGAATTAGAGCTGCCAACCGAGATTACTGGCCTTCCATGAGACACATTCGTTCGGTAAACATATTAATATCAGATTTAATCTGTTTCCTTACTTCCAATACTCAGTTATCAGTATATTGATTACGAAACTCTTTATTAGTCTCAATTATTGAAAGGAAATCGGTATTCATAGCATAGACTTCTTTTCTAAATTTGGATATTTGAAGATTAACGGATTCTGTCAGACACAGTTATTATCAGTTTGAGATTGTTTAGCTATGGTATTTAAAGAAGCTTGAATTTCAGTATGAAACTGAACTAAAAGGGACGGATATCATCATTTGAAATAACTTGGGGATTGTGGGTAATATTGGTTTCGTCCATTTTATTTACATAAGACATTAAAAAATATCAAGAAATATCAAAATCAGTTGAGGATAATATAGGTGTTGAGTACCACTGAGTTTGTACCTGAGAGGGGGACAACATACACATTTACCCACACCTTGCATTTATTAAGTAACTCTATCAACTACAATATAAACTTATATCTATTCAAAATATTCGTTATGAATATAAAACTAAAATACTCAAAAATGTTATAACATAAACAATATCAATATTATAAAGCTATTAAATTAAGATAAAGCAGCAAAAATACAATAATTAGACAATTTTCAGTACTAAACTATAACTAACGAATGGAATACATGAACATGGGAGCAGAGAGTGTATATATATATATATATATATATATATAGAGAGAGAGAGAGAGTATATATATATAGTATACAAAAATGTGATTTCGTATCTAAGAACCTAGGTTGATCATAAAGTTATTAATTTATAAAAATATTTATATAAATTTTTTTATAGGTAGTAATAGTCGTAAAACTGATACTTCAGATAGTTCAATTGAACATTTTTAAAAATGGGAAGAGTGGGTCCCCCTTCAATATTTTCTAAAACTGCTTATAAACTTGATGCGTATATAGATTGTTAACATAACTATATTTCATTTTTAGATAAAGGATAAAAATAGGAATGGGTAGGACGTAGGAGGTACATTATATAAAATGAATAAAAATGCCTGTTTTGGCTTTAGTGATAAGTTAGGTATTTTTTTGTCATGTTAATACAAATAAGATAGTCAAAACAATTAAACAAAAAAATATTTATTTAATATAGTCTTATCATGTAATACGTATTAGGAATATCTATACAATTTTATAACAATTCAGATATAAAATATTAAATTTTTTTTGTAGCTACAAAATTTAGTAATTATATTGCGAAAAATAAATAATTTTGCATTCTATTATCATTATTACAATGAAAATTAATTAGAAACTAAATAGTAAAAAATTAAATTATTATAATGTAAATAAATATACTTATTTAATTTTACAAAAATAAAATTAATAATTTCAATACTTCCATAGTTATAATAAGTTATGAAGTGCACAAAATGCGGTCGGAGTGCAGTTATTCCGAGCTCCTATATAATTTATAAAAATAATATACCAACTATTATTATGTCGTTAATACAATTAATTAATAAATGGCAGTGTATAAGGAAAGTTTAAGATATATGTTTCACTTATTGATATTTTGTTATACACGTATAAATCATACTAAATAATATAGTATACTATTAATAGAAATGTATAATCATTAAATCATATTAACATTAAAACAAAATCTTTGAAAAAAAAAATACTAATAATAAATAAACGAAGCCAATGATAATTTAAATTTGACGTTGCAATACAATATACGAATTAAACGAGAATCGTTTATTATATATATTATAAAGTAAGAAATGAATAAACCATATTTTTATTAATTTACTATAATGAGCGTTACATAATATAATTTAAGCCTTTTTTACTATCGACGGTTATAAATGGGTTATATTGATAAGCATTCGGTGTTCATGTAAAAAAGACTTTATTAATTATTATATATCATATATGAAACCATACTGATTTTACTTTATTATTATAATAAGATGATGGTTGTAGCAATATGTTAAACATCTCATATTAATTATTATCATTGATCAAGGGAAACAAAAATAATCTATTTCGCACATTCGTCGCTTTGGCCATCGGAAAATTAATGGTGGAAAGTTATTGAGTTATATTGTAATTAAGATTTGAATGCAATAATATTTCTTTCGAAAAACAATTATAAAGAAACTTATAATCAGATATATAGTGTAGTGATAATATTTGTTTTAAATTTTGAGCGAAACAAAAAATATATTCGTTTTACGATAATGTGTGCTTTTTAATAATTTCAATTTTTTTCTTATATGCAGAATACATATTTTAACACATAATTAAGAAATTTCAGGTGGAGGTACAAAATTGAATGTAATAATCCTTATCATAAAGTTATTAAAATCGAGTTCGTTCAATATTATTGTTTCCGTGAATTTGTAGTTTTTTATAGTTTTTCTGTTGTTTGATGATAACAGTTATTAAATCAAAAATAATTATTTGTTAAAAAGTTAGATATAAAATGCATAACTACAATTATATTTCTATATAGTGATCAAATCAAGAATTTTAACATCAAAAATCAATTAAAATACATCAAATATACGTTGTTATGGAATAAAATTATATATAACTAAGTCCAAATGTCTAACGTCTTGGAAATTATCAACCTTTTAAAGTGTAGTTTTGAAAAGCTATCCAAATAGACTTAAGTACTGTTTACGTGGGACCAAATAATTGAGGAATGCAAAAATGTTTAGATAATAATGAAATAGATTAGTGATAAATATTATATGATAAATAATTTGATAACTCACCATCACGATCTAGAATAATCATTTCGAAATCAAATAATTGTTTCATATGTAAACGAATAATTTATGATTATTTATAAAGTACAATAATAATGATTTTAATATATTCTTAGGTGTACTACGTATTAAATACAAGTTTCGACAGCACTTTTAACGATTACGATGTTGTTTGATCATATAATTACTATAATCAGTGCCGGTTAGTGGAAGTCACCGGAGTCAAAACAATTTAGCGTTGCATATTTACTTTTTACTTTCCCTTACCTTCCACCACATCCAGAATGTACAAAAAATTTATATTTACTTTTTTTATAATAATCAATTTTTTTAGACACATCTGTTAAATATTAACTTAACCTTATTAAAAATAATAATGATTAATTTATATTAATTATAGGTATAAATTTTAATGTTATCCTTATGAAGTTAATAAAATATTTTGAATGAGTATTTATAGGCTACAATTACTAAATCAATATGTTAGAGATGTGATGAGCAAATCTTTGTCTTCATTTAAAGTTATTTTATTGAATTCCTAACACAATTTTTTCGGTCATAAATGCTAATAAATTCTAGTCACGCCTTTGGTAATAGGTATTTATTATGCACATTTCACAGGAAAATTTCACATTAGAATGAAAAGATTGTATTTGATATTTCTCAGCTTCACTCTCTTCATTCATATTTGTATGAGTTAAAACTTTTTAAGTTTTTTTAAATCTCATTAAATAATAAACGGATCGATACAATTTCAATTTTTAATTATAAAACAGTACTTAATCATTAACTAATTTTAAGAAATAAAAAAGTTTTGATTACAAAAAAAAAAAAAATTGATTTAGAACATTTTAATTTACGTTTAATAACATTTTACAATGTTTTATAAAAAAAATGCATAAATGTATGAATATTATACTCGTATATATTTTTTTATCTAT
Source organism: Eriosoma lanigerum (assembly GCA_013282895.1). Classification (NCBI taxonomy): domain Eukaryota; kingdom Metazoa; phylum Arthropoda; class Insecta; order Hemiptera; family Aphididae; genus Eriosoma; species Eriosoma lanigerum. The sequence goes on along the minus strand of CM023358.1, from coordinate 24,747,295 downwards.
TTTATATCAAAATATTTTATCATTGTTCATAATGAATATTAAAAATATTTTTACGTCGTTATTATAGTATACAAATTGCCCCCTTTGCCTCCACTTAATCCCGGCGCTGATTATAATAGTAGTATAATTTTTATTAAAATACTTTATTCGTATTATATTAAACAATATAGATAATAAATAACTTAAACTAACAATGCTTTATTATTATTTTTAAGATACAGGAAAATTAAATCAAATTCCCTACTTCTGTATAAAAAATAAGAATAAACATAATATGCCAATTTTTTAAAAGTAAAAAAAAAAAAAATATAATAATTTACAGTTTGACTTACGTGCTAATCTCGTTAAAAATATAATTAAATTTAACAACATTATAGTATAATAATATTCGACATTAGTTATATATGGTGTAGGTCATAGGGATTACTACAGTGACGTCATTTCGTTTTTTTGATTATACGAATTTATGAAGAAAATTACAAGTAATTACTAGTCTATTACAAGTAAATCATTAATTTGTTATTACCATCTATTGTTAATCTTAAATGTATGTTTTAACTAGCATAAGTAAAAAAGAGAAACACTGGATGAAGTTGGAGCCGCTAAAATTAAGATAATATTTATAAGTTTTATGAGTTTCTAGAATAGCATTTGAAATATTATTTAAAATTGTATTAGTTTTTATCACATTGAAATGTAGAATTTAGCAAGAGGTTATTAATATTTAAATGTTGATAACGTTTAGGAAATGTATTTATATAGGAAAAATTGTGATTAATATAATTAGAACTAGGGAAGAAATTGAACAAGTTAAAACAATATTATTATTATTTTTCGAATTACAATGAAAAAAAACCATCATTTTAGTGAAACAATAAACAAATTCAGTTTTATATTAAGTAAAATTTTAGTTTTTCAGTTCTAAAAATAGTAAATACCAATTTTTCAGAGTATTTTTGGATATTTTAACATTATACAGTTTTTACAACTTTACAAGTCATTCTACAATTTTAACATTATATTAATTTGATTTCTATATTTTGGCTTTTATTGCACTATTTTAAAACTTAAAATTCACTTAAGCAATATATATTAGTATTAGTTATTAGTCTAATTTCCATAAAATAAAGATTATATATTTTTTTTTAGTTTATTAGTAATTTTTGTAACATATGGAAATAGTTCATGACTTACTTATTAATCTAAGTGTTGGATGTAGGTCTTTTATGTAGAACGCGATATACACTAAAAATATATTGAAATAATAATTCAGTCATTTTCCTGCATATCGGCCAGATTAGTCAGATATACCGTGGTATGTCGTAAAAATGCCGATAAGTGACATCGCAATAATAAAAAAATTAAAAATAAATGTATTGCCTTAAACACTTTAATTGCTATAATCTGTAAATTATTTTAACCAAAATAAAAGTTTCACATTTTATTATTACTTTAGACTCTGGGTGAAGCGAGAAATGTATTGATTTACAAAGATGTTTTTTTCGCATTTAACAAATAAAATAATGCACTTATTATTATATTATCTATAATAAAGTATAATTTCCATATTTTCACACGTTTCTTAGTATTCCTTACACTATTTTATTCATCGCCCTCCCGAATAAATTAATTGTAGTAATAACTGTTTTATTTATATTTAATTAATAAATCTTTTATTTTAAATTTAATTTGTATTATTAATTCGATATAACAATAGTAAACATTATCTTCATAATATTTACCTTCATTAGGAACTTCCGATGTTACTTAATAAAAATGTAAAACTAATATTAATTAATTATTTATGACTAATATGAAAAATATCACCCAGGATCATATTTTTAATGTACATTTTATCATTTTAGTGTCTATATTCCCCCTTCAAAATAATCCTATAAAATATGTAATTCAAAAAGATTATAAAATATAAATTGTACAAAATAAATTAAACTTGGAATATAATTCTATATAAATCACAACATTTATAATTCATATTAAGCCGAAATAAACAGATTATTACATATAACTATGTCTCATAGAAAATATATTTATTTAAATTCATATCGTGGATTTATTTTAATTTTTAATCAAATTTGATTTAATCTCAATAGAATTATATTATTAATTTTTAAATGAATACGCGTTTTATTCAAAATCAAAAATATATTTAAACTTATTTTCCCATTATCAATATATAATACTTGAATGATTTTCAAAAACGAGAAACTTACAGCATTCTGTTAATGCTAAAAAATCAACGTAGTATTTAGTATTAAATTAAAATAATTTCAAATAATATTAGTCCCACTATCTAGAATCGAATTAGCTTATGGCGTGGACGTGAGATTGCGTGGTTGGCCATAACTATGTAAACTCTTTTTTCGTACTGATATTTTTTGAATTAAATTATAGATTTAAAAAAGATATTATATATAATATAATAGATATACGTAATTTTTGATAATACATTAAAATAAATAATAACATGAAAAGCAAGAGAATTAGGGGCCCATAAATTTGAATTGCATGGTAGAACTTTTTATCCAGTCCGACACTGGGCAATAACAAAATTTCAATCATAATATTTACTTTATATTACACATACTGAAATTATAAAATATTTTTTTGACAGCTTCCTTAGCATTCACTTAAAAAACAAAAATGATAAAACTTGTATTATCATATTTCTCATTCTGTTGCGAGATAAAAAGTTAAGATAATATGTTGTAGGAATTAAATTAAATTAATTTTTTTAATCTTCAATTTATCTAAAAACTAACATTATTTATTAACATTTTTAAGTTAAAAATATCTATAAATATTCATACACTCGTATAACTCGACCGACTTCATAGCATCTAAATTGAAGGTTATATAAATAATATAATATACTGACTGTCAATGATATTTTATAAATAAATAAAAATATAGGTACCTATTTATTTATTTGTAGTTTAAATATTTTTTCATAATATACAGGTTCTATTATATCTACCACAACCGTAAATAATTTAAAAATAAAATAAATTATTACTTAGCCAAAATATTTATGGCAGTAATATTCCACAACTTCATAACTAGTATCATTGATTCATAGTGAAAGTACAATAGAGATTAGGTAAAATTTCTAAAATATTAATAAGGTATTCAGTCCCCCTGCGTCCGTTCATCAGTACAAAACTACAAACACTGCTAAAAATATAAATGTATAATACAATATTGATTTAGACTTACTTGCACAGTCTAAAATGAAGTAACATAATATAAAAATATAATTGAATGAGTCAGTAAAATTAATATTAAAGACACCGTGTAATGAGGCGCTTTTATTTTCTACTTTGTATTAAGAAAATACATGGTATCTTTGAGAAATCTAATAAAAACGTTATATTTGTTAAGCTTAGTTATTTTTTAACATTTTGTTTTAAAATTTTTCAAAAAATTAATATTAAATTGAATTAGTTTTACCAATTTCATTCACTAGAATAATATAAAATACGTAATTTAATTGTATAATTTAAGTTTATATATTTAATTGATAATTATGTTGTGTTACAAAATAACAGTATAAATAACTTTAAAACGTATATTATAATTATTCCCATTGCCCACCATTTTTATTATATGAAATTTAGATCATTCTGTTTAACCTGTAAAAATATGGCAAGTATATCTATTTTTAAAACATCAACTTACTACGATGCTAATTAATAAAAATAAGTGTTTGACAGAAATATATGTTATCAAATTTTATATTGAACCAAGTGACATTGGATTTGTTTACAAAAATTTTAATTTAAAAATACGCAATAGCAGGCATTTATTTAAATTGATTTAATATATTAGGTAAATTAGGCTATTATCATTTTGTATAATATAATCTTAATGGTACTTAAGATAGATTAGGTAATGTTTTATTTAATGGCTGTGTGATCTACATTTATTACTTTTATAAATTGTATTGGCGAACACCTTAAACGGTCTAAAATTATATTATCTTTAAAAATATTTTAAATGATTTTATTTAAGGATACTTTTTAATTTGATTAACCTTTGAAGTACAAAATTGAGGAAGGTTGTAGTGTCACACACTTTTACATGGCCAAAAATTTGACTAAATCGTATATTTTTAAATAACTACTGTATAAAGCCCATAAGCGTTTTTATACTATAGTAGCTGAGCCATAAAAATGTATCTTTAAATTTAAAAAAAAAATATTTTGTTCATCATGTAATTATTAATTGTTATTATTTATTATAGTGAAAAAATTTCGCTGGAAGGATACTCTGGCCCCTCTGCAGCATCGTAGCAAGGAATAATAGCGCCCCTGGTAATTTAATGTAAAAAATTATGAATTATAATTAAAACTCATTAATTGTATGGCCATATTATATAGGTACAATAATATACAACTACTTACTGATTTGTTCTTCACAATACTGTTTTGGAGATTTTGTCAATACTATTATTATATTTAAAATCAAAAAATAAATTTAATTTTATTGTTAAATTGTTTGATAATTTATTAATGAATTTTTACCCAACAAATTATTTTTATGATATAATAGTTATAATAAGCGTATAAATATCCAAGTTTGAAAAGTATCATCGATATGTGTAACAAAGATACGTATTAAAGATACAATCTATTATATTTTATCTCGTATCATGATACATTCTTTTGAAGTACTATTTATTTTGCATAAGTTGTACTAGATACAATTTACCTCTGAATTGTGCTTATGCACAGATACATAAATAACCAAATTATATAGTTATGTAGGTAGATAAAACAAATAAAATAATGGTTTTAAATGAAACTAAAATATAATATACCAAATGAATTCAATATTTTTTATGTAAACAGTTTCATCTATAAAAATATAGAAATATATACTTCGCATAGGTAATATTAGTGTGGGCACTAGGCTATTGCACATTGTATTATTTTTGTCATCCAATAATAACACATATAACGGACCAATAAATAAGATCTATTTCTGATGTGACTGTACCAGATTATTTACAATATATAAAAATCTAATATCCTAAATATAAAATGTTTGTTTTAGATCATGAGCGAAGCGATGAGAAATGTATTGGTTTTACAATGTTTTTTTTAATTTGAAAATCGTAAGTCACAATTTGTTTAAAACGCTTTCAAAATTTTACATTTTATATTTGTAAATTTTACAATATTTGATTTTTATATTTTTATTAGATCAAAGACACTTTTTCGGGTAGAAAACAAAATACAGCATGCTATCGGTAGCAAATAACATCTACTTCGTATTTTATTTGGATCATTTTTTGAATGAAATATAGTTTTTCCTTGGGATAAGAAAAACTACCAAAAAAGGTTGAAAAAATACGAAATTCACGGAAACTTTATTTTGTCAAATTTAATTTTAAATATTTTATGATAACTAATGCAATTTTGAAAAGGACTGTAGGGATTTGAAACTTTTTTGAGTATTCTCATAGTACTACATACGTGGTAAAATTTTGGAACGAATTATCAGTATAATATATTATATAGCTGACTGACAGGCTGAGTCTCGTTTAAAATCGTATTTTTGAATGTTATGTTATTGCATTCAAATCTTAATTATAATAAAGTACCAAGAAGATGCAATTTGATACCGGAAGCATATCCAAACTGTGGTAATCAGACCATTATTTCTATCCACAAAAAAAAAAATTTCACACACAAAAAAAATCATTGTAAAAACAATACATTCTTTCACTTCGCTTAGAATCTAATATTTTACATTATTATTTTGTATTTTTGTACAATTGCCTACATTATAATATGTTATATATTTATATATGTAAAATGTTTCTCATTATATTATTTAATAAAGTTTAAAAATAAGGTATCTTTTTCCCCCTAAAATTGCTATATGAGT
>CM023358.1:24629287-24741375 GCA_013282895.1 Eriosoma lanigerum | reverse complement strand
CATTATGAATAACGTACTTGTCGTTTGGAATTGATTAAACATATGATCAATGAAATTTTTTACTAATTCTAAAAATATATTAATATAAATTATAATACTTCGAGATAATCAATGGTCATTATAATTTAATTTAATTAAATATCTACCTAGGTATTCGTTTTATAATTTAATAACATATTTAATTTATAAATTGCCTAAACTATAGCTGAGTAAATAAACTTAACCGTATAAGTGAAAACTAAAGATTATAATATTCTCATTTTTACATTTCTTTAAAGTAGATAGGTATTTTTCGAAATTTAAAATAATTTTTCTTCCTCTTCATTACAACGTCTCACTTGAGAGGATTGTGATCAAATTGGCTAATATATTTTTCATTGTATAATATCTGTACAATCCAATTGATGTGTTATCAATTTATCATACAATCTTCTTACGTTTCACCTTACAGTCCCAATTATATAGGTTTGGTCATCCAGTCACTAGTTTTACACACTACACTTAGATACCTACAGATGTAAATTTGGCTCACTGAGATATCAATATTTTACTGGCCATTCTATTATAATTTTATCATTTAAACGTCTATTTACCTAAATTGTTTATAATTTTTCTAGCAAATTTTATTTTGAAATACAATATAATTAGGGTACAAAATTAATATTTTATTTTTCGATTATTTTCAATACATTTCTAATGCATTTTTCACCCGGCCCATTGAGATTTTCTTGGTAATTTGCCAGACTAATCCGGACATATGGTGGATATACATATAAATCTATATAGATTCATTCATCCATTCACACCAGCTATCTTCATATCACTCTATATTATATTTATACATATCTCTTTCGGTCTTCCTCTTCTTCTCTATCTTCTACATTCATTTTCATAATTATACTCACTGCTTCTGTATCATCTCTCTTAATAACATGCCCAAACCATCTCAGCCTATATTCTCTCTCATTATCCCCACAATTGATGAAACTCCTATACTTTCCTTATGTATTCATATCTTATTATGTTCTCTCTACAGTTACTCTTCAAATACATTTCCATTACACTCATTCTTTGTTTCATTTTGTTATTCACTGCCAAACATTCCAATCCATACATCATTGCCTTACTAAATCTGACCTCACTACTATCTTATGACATAGGTATAACATCTACCTTTTAACCATTTAATATTTACCATCCTCTAATCAGTTATCACACAAAATAACTAATACTTTCCTCCACTTTATCCATCCACAAATTATCCTATTTTTAGAACTACCATTCTTATGTATATTATAAGTTATAATTAATACATTTTATTTTAAACTATTTTATTTCATTAAATAAAAATTATATTTTTTGTTTTACGCTTTATATAATAGTTATGAATAGTAATGAGATTAAACCACATAATGTATATAGGACAATCAGTGGCGGCGTGATCATAACACTGCAGTATTATAATTACACTGTTGCGTCATTTAAACGCATATAGGGGTGGGTGGGTCAGGTTACATTATGTGTTATACGAGTTATAATTATTGTTATTAGTTATTATTAAAGCTCGGAAGTTGATGCATTTTTCTTTTTTTAAAAAATGATTGGAAAATTGTCTAAATGACATAATAGGTACAAATTCATTTTATGTGATTTAAAATTCGATTTCATTAGTTTTATTTTGCATTTTTTATCATTTTTTTATTTTAATCATTTTGTTAATTTATTATTTATTAATTTAGTATATTGTATAATACTATTAAATATAGAATATCAGATCATCAATAAAATGGGATGAAAAAACGTGTTGAGTCGTCAAAAAAAAAGTTCACGCCGCTATTCAGTACAATAAAGCTATTACTTACACTTAAAATTGTTAGTAACGTATAATTATCAAATAAATATTATCGGAAATACATTTATACCATTATACATTATAAAATAAGTAGTATATTATTTTTAGAATAACATTACACATATATATTAACTGGTTTTACCTATTTATATACGATCATAAATTATTTTATTAGATTATAAATAAAAGGTTTAAGTATAATTAGAATTGGTATAATCAATATTAATTTTTAAAAAAAATAATTTTAATTATTCTTCATTATAAATAAATGTGTAATGTAATATTTATTAAAAAAATTTCTTACCACTTTGGTAATTGTAAACTAAAAAAAAAATTATTAAATTATTTATTTAAGTTTAAAAATAACATGAATAAAAAAAATTAGGTAGGTACCAAAATTAATAAAAGAAATGATTTTACTTACTTATATGTTTTAATGTAGTAACGATATAATTGCCATCGGTCAAACAGGGTTTATGAGGAGGAACTAATGCTAAACCGTAGGTACAACAAAAAATGGTCATAATAATTTTGTTGTTAATAAATTATAATATAATTATTATTAAATAGTTTATAATAAACGTTTAAGGTGCAATATATATTGTGTTATTAAAAAATTATATTACATACCCTTATATGGGGCACTTATAATATCTTTAAAAATTGTATTTACATTTAATATGCTTAATAATAATTAACGATACGTATATATTATCATATTATAAATAATAATTAGTAATATTATTACAACGAATACGTTTTATGAATCGTATAATATAGCAAGAATGTAAGTTGTAAGGTTGTATTTTATGTTAAATTTTATAGGTACAGGCACATAGTGCATGTAGTTAACGAACGTATTTATTGTTTTACATAAATATAATATAATACGAATTAATTTTTATGTATACATTTTTTTAAATTTTATATAGAGTTCAATTATTATAATTATATACTTACCAGAACATGTATATTTACACAAATAATTATTGATAAATTAATGAAAATATAGTATGGTAATAATTTAATTAATTTACACTAAATGAAACTCACAAATTGAGTAATATTCATAACACATAAATGTGCAAAATTAGACACATTTTTTAGTGACGAATAATTATTATTTTACTACTTACTAAAAATAATAATATAATCATTTAATAAAAACTGTAAAGGATGCTTACATTCAGAAGATACGTTGTCGAAACTAATACAAACTATTACAGAGAAAAATATTATATTCATTTTTGATAAATCTATTATAACCATTTTTTTTTTTTCCATTTAAATATTAATATTTATATAAAAATCAAATAATAGAACTATTTATTTCATTGAGTATTATTTTATAATATATTATATATACATATGTGAATCATCAGTTGTGCACTTGTACCTACAACGTAGATAGGTATAAATATAAATAAAAAAACATTTAAACCTAGACTATATAAATAATTTATACTTCAAATAATATGTCAAAAAAAAAAAGACGTGTCATTATTTCGCGTTCACTTCTACACATTTTATCTTATATATAGTTGTTATATTTATAATAATTTTATATCATTATTTGTTTTAAAATATCTATTAAAAAAAACAATATTGGTTTTATTTATACCTATACATATATTTTGAAATTGAAATATGGTTAAATTATGGTTTTGTTCAGTTGGGTTATTAGAAGAGGTTGAATTAAAAAAATATAAGTAAAGGGACTAACAGATTTTTTTATTCCAGGGAAACATATATTTTATCCGTAGATTTTTTTTCTCAGAAAATTCATGATGAAATACGGATGATAAAGTCAGCATATTTTCCAAGGGAAGTCGAAGAAAATTGATAAATATTAAAGAAAAATATGACGTGTTGAACGCAAAGAGACTATTTTTATAGCAACTATATTGTATAATAAATAATAATATAATTATGTATTATAAGAAGCAAAATTGAATACGATATTTATTATTTTAGCAATAATATTGTTATTTTCCTTTTGATTATTGGCTATTGCGTATGTCTGAATCATGAAGATTAGAACTAGTTCTAAGTTCTAACCGTGGTATGTATAGTATCCATCATGTTTCGGAGGATGAATGAAATTCATTTTCTTAAAAAATTGTAATTTTAAGAAAAAATTTATTTTAGTAATAGTTCATATCTCATGTATAAAATTATAATATCATTCATTGTAATTTCTTGGTTAATGAATTTTAAAATGTATACTAAATAAATTAATTTATAAAATATAGGAGAAACTGTATACTGACACGCAATTTACAATGCACAGTTCAATAATGACTGTCATGGTCATTTAAATTCTATAGATCATCCGATAAAACGTCGATCTAATACCTGACTAATACCTTATTGTACAATAACATTTTAATACGATAAATAAAATACAGGTCGATTATTAATCATAATGCGTATTACCGGTTCTAAATTATATTCTCTAATTATAATATCGTATAGTTTAAAAATACGTACAAATACGTATATATTCCTACTAATTTCTTTGATGAAAGGCGGCAATTTTTAAGTACATATATAGCCGTTAAAAAGCTTAATCCACCTCTGGTTGTAAATCTAAGATGTCTTAAAATTAAATGAATATAGACACAAGTTCTATACAATCATACTTTGATTTATATTATAGGTACTTATATTATATTTGAACATTTACTGAACCACAGCTGTGTCTCCGCTTACGTCTATTTTAGTAATATCGTTATTTATAATTTAGTTTAATGAGTAGGTACAATCCTTTCTATATAAAACTATTTGTTTGCAGTTTTGGAAATGTAGGTACTATATATGTCTGTTCCAATTTATTATGACTACCTATCGTATGTCCTATAATTGTTCAACATATACTTTATTTCCCAATATTTTATAAACTATGTAAATATGTTTATTAATATATAGTCAAAAAATTGTTTTATTAATCATCAAATTGCATTATCTCCAAATTTAATATATCATATTAATCTCGATTTTTTTTGGATCTGTCAAATGATTGTGTGAATTTATCATTGAACAAATTTTTTTGAACTGACAAATTAGACACTTGTGTTGGAAATAATTTTTTAAAATATTTGCAAGACTTCTAAAAATTGATGGATTGAAAATTATTTTTCAAAGAGAAAATAACGGAGAAATTTAATATTTCGAAACAAATTTATAAAGAACAATAAACATATTTTTATTTATCTTTTCAATAATAACATTCGTTTTTGTGGTTTAATAAATTATCAAAACCTTATAAATTTAAGCTATAAAACAATACCGAAAGCTAACTGTAAGGTCAGGTTTGATATAAGTCAATCTGCTTCTTTATATTATTATAAATATATATATATATTTTTTTTGTTATGTAAAAAACGTTTTCTCCAGTGATTAGACAAAATTCAACAATTTACAACTAAACTATAGAATTAACAAATTATTAAAAAATTTTAAACCACAAATATTAAAAATTAAATTAGCCGTGAACAAACTCTATTTATTAAACAACGTTTAAAATAGTAATTTCAAAATTAAAACATCATACTTACAATAATGAACATTTATGTAAAGTAAAAATTAAATATTTAATTCGACAACGAATTATGTTATTTATGTTATAGCATTTAATTTTGTATTTTATTGCTTTTTTATTCGTATTAATAGGTATATTTTTTTTTTTATCACGAACACCTTCATATTTCTTTTAAGTGAATTATATTGCATTAGAAAAAATACTTATAATGATAATTCATCGTAAAACTAGTTCAGTAATAGTATATAAACCGTTCAAATATAAGTTATTAAGCTGAATTGACAAATTCTCCAAAAAATTTTGTCGTAACAATTAGATAAAAAATTATTTTCAAGATAAGTGGAAATGTAAAATATAATAATATTATCAAAATTAGATATTATTCACTTAATTATTATTTATTATTGGTTTTATTATTAACTGCAACAGAATACAATTAAAATGGTGTATTCTAAATTGCTAACCTGTTCAAACAAATTTAGAAAAATATTATTTTTCAGACAACGAACAAAAATGATTTTAAGGGTGACGTTTTGTTGTGTTCTTATTGACTTTTTTATCGTTTCATGTTTGGCAATTTCGCACTTAAAACAATATAACGATCATACATGTTCACAAACGAATACAACTACACACGATCCTGATCCTACATTAAGAATAAACTATACCCATTGATTTTATAATATATATTTTATACATTATAAAATCAATGGTAATGAATCAATGGTAGAACCCTAACTTTTTTAAACCCAAAGAGAAAATATAAGTATTTATTTTAAATTCTGACCGTATAAAGATATAATTAAATAATAGTGAAAATCAATTATAGTAAATGTTCGTTTTAATTAATGTTAACAAACATAAAATACTTATAATTTGTAAATTCAAGACACAAACTCATTTACACATTCAATATTCCACGACATATGGAGAGTACCATTTATTAATTATTTAAACACATTTTATAAATCGACATCCGCCATTTTCACGTGCAAAGCCCGCGGTTGAGATATGATTGTAATAACGGCGTCATAGAAAAAAAAAACAAACGCAAAGATTTACACACATTGGTACGTAAAGTAAATTGAAACGTATTTAATAATAATAACTTTACCGGAAGCCCTCCTGGGCTTCGGCCTGGTAGGATACGCTCCAGATGGATGGAACTCGTAAATCTTTTTGATTTTTTTTCCCTGGATGTAGCGTTGAAGATACAAATCTCTGCAGACCGACTGATTGCCGTAGAAATTGAACGACTGAAACAATATAAACAAATACAAAAAGTACACCGATCTACAATAAAGATGCAAATTAAATATAATCAATGGCGTATTTAAAACAAATTTCAAGGGTGGTGAGGGTCCAAAATGTTATTAGAAAATAATAATGTATACATTTAAAATTCATATATTTTAGATTAGTCTAATTAATAGTGTATACCATACATAAAATTAAACTACATCGAATAAAACCACATTGTTATATTAATTTCATAATATTAAAAAAATGATGAAAAATATTCAAAAAACTAATTTGATATACAAAAATAAAGAACGATCGTAGATTTGTGTGGAGGGGGGGGGGTCCAGTACCCTTGGATAGTAGTTATCGTAAATACGCCACTGTACACAATATACAGATACTGAAATTGGATGAGAGCCTACACCCGAATTCGGGTTTACAAACAAATAGTGGAGCGGTGTCCATTCGTTTCTGATGGGTCCGCCGATAACCAGGAATTCACTTGTTGATGGCAACTTCGCCTCGTGGCCGTCGACGCTCCGCTTCACGTCCGGTTCCGGTTCTCGGTTCTTTGGGATCGAATATTTTTTTTTTTTTTTGAGATCACATTGATGGTAAAAGGAAAAGGCTAAATCCAGACAAAATGAGGATGTTAGTGACTTAAATAAATAATATTAAAAAAATATATCTAATAAAATAATAACCTGTACCTAATTAATGAAATGATTTTGTTTATAATATATTTATTAACTATTGTTCCTATTCCTTTGGATTTTAAATCTATACCATAATGTAAGTAATTTATTATTTTATATTATTAAAGTTGTAAAAAAAAAAGAATGGGTATCGATAACCTAAACGGTAATAATATATTATTTGGGCCCCCGGGGGTATAAAACGCCTGTTACACCGGTATTGTGAACGGAAAGAAGAATTTTTAGATAGATAGATAAGTTAAATGTTTATATTTTATTTTGATAGTTCCCAAAAAATACGAAAAAAAATGTTGCAAAGAGGGTAGTACATAAAAACGTTTTTTTATGATTTGGGTGCACAAAAAAAAAAAATTAATTTAAAAAATTTAAAAGGATATGTTTGGCAAAGAACCATAAAAAATTTAATTTAGAAAAAAAATAATTTAATTTAATTTAATTTAAAAAAAATTTAATTTAATTTAATTTAATTAAAAAGAAAATTTAATTTAATTTAACAAAAAAAAAATAAAGTAAAAAAAGTTTTAAAAAATTTAAAATTATATGTTCGATAATAATACGGTATAAGTATCTGTATCTTAATACCGCGTATAAGTCTGCAGAATTTCCAATAAATCTGTTTATTAAGTAGTTATATTAAGTATATTGTATATACTACCCTCGATTTATTTGGATACGTCGTATAAGTATGTGTATCTTAATACGTCGTATAAGTCTGCTATATTTCAAATAAATCTGTTTATATTTATATTAAGTAGTATGGTATATACTACCCTCGATTTATTTGAATACGTCGTATAAGTATCTGTATCTTAATACGTCGTATAATTATTTCATGTATAAACTTTAGCAAGTTTTTTTATCGTGCAACATATAATTTTAAACCCGTCCATTATTGTAGTTATTATTTTTGTTTAAGATGGTTCTTTACCAAAAAAAATACTAATCAGTCTGCTGAATTCCAATTATATTAATTAAATTATATTTAATTATATTAAGAAAAAACATCTTATCTGTAATCGATCCGACGCATTTCTTCCCGTAATGGTTGTCTTGCAACAAACTGATGGTGATTTTGTGAAATCCTCAACTGCTGGGACTTCCGAAAAAAAAAATCATGAATCGTTTTATTATCGAGAAATTCTAATTCATATATTACTAAAACAACACTAATTAGCTATCGATACATATATTTGCGAATATAACTTATAATAACTATTATATTATGAGTTTATTATCAACTAACTATAAGGACATAAGGTACTGATATCAAATCAAATTCTATCATAAGTGGGTATATTAAACGTAGATTTATTTACTTATGTTTTGGATTCTTTTATTTTCATCTATCGTAACTGTAAATGTATTATACTGATAATTAAATAAATATGAATTATTATATTAAACTGAATAATAAAGTATAATGAACTCCAAAATAACTAAATAAATTTTGTTAAATATTATTAAATACAAATATACAATTATATAAAATACTGAGCAACGTAACAATATTGTTTGTTTTCTCTAAAAATTGCCATGTAAAATACGATTATCGATAAAAATTTGAGCCACGTATTAAATTCATTATATTTATTTAAAATATTAAATATGATAATTTTCTACAAATTTATTATGTTTTAATTTAAAAATATATCTAATAATTATTTATAATTAATATTATTCATATAAAATTAAAAATTATAAAACTACTTATATTTACTTATATTATTTTTTCATATTTTACGTATACCACGACAAAAAAATAAAACAATTTGTGTTTTGTCATACGCTACTAACCTATGCCCTATACATTTATATAGTGCAATAGAGACGTTTGTTTTTATTTTAATAAATATGTGCATAATATATGAGATACAAATGTATTATTATCATTATATAATATAATTATGTTTTATTTTTTCATTTTAATAATAAAGGCTTCAAGTACATAGTTTGTTAATATAATAATTGATATTCATTGCATTATATCCAGGGATGGAAACCGATGATTAAAAAACTTGTTAATAATAACTACCTATTTGGAGAATTAATTTGTATTGAAATACGCCTACATTGTACATTTGCAAATTTAATATGCTTTCAAAGAGGGGACAATAAGCGCAATTCGAGATCTATATTTGGAGGGAGGTAGGGTACAATTGTATTTTCTATAGATCTGTGGGAAGTATACCCTTCCACATCACATGTATCTCCTTTTTGGGAGGCTAAGCCCTCACCCAAATTACGTTTTTGAGGGAAGTAGCATAAATAAAAACCTTTATAAGAACGGTTAACCGCTTAATCGTAATTTTTCAAAACCAAATCAAAAACCATAACAAAAACCTATTAATTAAGATATCAATTTTAAAAACCATTAATCAAAACCGATTATAAATAAAATCACTCTTAAAAACCAGAACAAAAATAGCAAAAAATATTTTGGTTTCCATCCCTATTTGCGACACTCATGTGATCAACGATCTTTAGTTCTCTATCAGTGTTCAGTTTTCAACAATGGTTTGATAATGATACTCGTCACAAAAATGAAAAAAGAAAATCTTGAGCAACTCATTGCGATTAAATTTTGCGTTAAACTCGGCAATTTAGCGGTCGAAATGTACAGTAAATTACTAAAAGTAGGTATAATAGTAGGTATAAAAGTAGGTATGATAGTAACTCTATGAGTCATGCCCATACGTTTCTTTGAAACCAACAATATAAAGATGGCCGTGGAAGCCGATTTTTGCAGTTATTATGCAAATAAATGTAGAATATAATATATGGAGAGGAAGACGGAATAAGAGGTGAACCGATAGAATAGAAAGTGAAATGAAAATAGCTGTTATGAATGGTTAAATGACAGGAGATTGAGATCAATGGAGATGTAGAATTAGAATGGCCAAACCTTTTTAGTTGGGAGTGTAATTATATATACGGCTAAGTAGAAGAAGATGACATATTAGAAATTCAGACATGAAAACATACATTTACTTAAATCGTAACAAAAAATATTTTAGCCGGATGAAATATAACATATTCCACCATTGTGCAAGAACGGAAAATTATCAGAATATTTAGGTTTAACATTTACTAACACACATTATAAGCCATCTTTGAAATGTGTACCTCATGCTATACACACATGCGTTCCCAAACATGTTTGTTTTAAATAGCGACTTACTGTTTTTTTTTTTTTTTCTACAAGAACAAGCACAGGTTTAACTAATCTATAATCTATATCCTTGTATTATGTTTAGTAAAGCATCTAAAATCGTTTAAACTATTATATGAATAGTAAACATTATACCTATCTGTATCTAGTATAGGTACCTCGACACTTTGTATAATATATTTTATCTTTTTTGGACTACCTTTATATATTTTTTTTAAAGACAAGCTAATTTATTTAATATAATATATGGTTACTAACTAGTTATTTTATAAAACATAACATAATACAATATACATTCATAGTCTAACTTATTTTAGATATTTGATTTTTTTTTAATTTGCCTATCTATTATGGTCAGTTCTTCTTCGAAAGCTATCATATTTTTTCTTGTAATTACTTTGTATTAGAGCTTCATTTATAAATGTTTTTATACGATTGAAAATAAAAAAATATATCGATTTAATATCATATTTAATAACATATATATTTATAATGCTTACACTTCATAGTTCTTTTGCTGTTCCTTACACGCTTTATAATCTTAATGGGGCAATAGAACTTTACTAAAATAGTCTATACCTTGTTACGGTGGTTTAGTTAGGGATGCTTTTTATTTTTCCTTTGCTAATTAAAACACGTATCTTTTTTATGCAATACTTTATTTATTTCTAAAAAAACAAATTACGTTACAAAAGTTTTCGCACCGACGGACGAGGCTAAAATTAGCGGTCTCGCCGGTGCACGTAACCCAGAGTTCGCGGGCCTAAATAGGTCGCTCTAATTTACAGATCGGGTTTCAAATATATATATTTACAAATTATACGATTACGCGGGGCAATCTCACGGATCCGAATAACTTAAGTAAGCATTGGCGGTCTCCGTGAGATTACTGAGGCAACGAGTCTAAGTAGGTCGTTGGTGAGTCCTAAAAAGGACTATTTTACGCGATGAGTTCACACCGGCGGAATGTCAAATGTTGATCGTCTTCGTTCTCGTGATTAATGGCTTCTTCCGTCGGTTCGATAATCTTCCCGTTAGACAGACAACTGGGCCGATATCCGTACTGGTGTCTGTGGTGGATCTGACGTCGTTCTGAAAAGAACGGTTTATGGGCAAAGTGGAGTGTGTTCGTCTCCTAGGGATTGCGTTCTGAAAAGAACGGTTTTAGGGTAAGGTGGAGTGTTCGTCACCTAGGGAGAGCGTTCTGAAAAGAACGGTTTTAGAGTAAGGCGGAATTGTTCGTCACCCAGGGAGAGCGTTCTGAAAAGAACGGTTTTAATATGGGGTGTAAGGTTCGTCTCGTCGGCGATAACACGTCTTCCTCGATAACAATTTCTTCCGTGAGTTGATTGGATTGTCAGCTGTACGTCGTTATGGTGGTTCCGGTGTCTAGTTCAGGTTAACAGCAAAATCTTGGGTTTGATCTTGATGTCGACTGAACTGTGTTGATGACTGGAATGATTAATTTATTTAATCGCTGCCGTTTTATACGTTTTATCCTGTGTTATGCACGGCTGTGATTGGTCGTCCAATCACATGTCGGTATCTAGTCAACGACGCGCCCGCTCCTACGTCTCATTACCGTACCGACTAGTAAAATCTCTTTTTGTATCTATGAAAGGATCTATGTTATTGCTCCGTTACAACCTCAAATGTTTGGATGATCCCGATCACTAATATTTACACAATTAAACATATTAAAAAATATATATTAAACCGATAAACGTTATATATAAATAATAAATATTATAATGTAACACTATATAAAATTAAGAACTATTAATAATTATATTAGAAAAAGATTATAGATAAATATATTGGTAAGAAAGTATAAACATGTATTCAAGTTAAGTTCTAAAACTATACTGATATATATTTCAATATTTCTAACAGATGAATATATATATTTATTAAATAAAAACGTTTCTAAAGCAACGTTTTAACATTTGATATAATAATCAAAACCATTAATGTAGTTGAAAAAAGTTTGTGTTTCCTGTTTTCAGAAATGTATTATCTACCTATTGCGTTGGAACAAGAATTTATCGTCTTCAAAATTCAATAGTTTTAAAAATTGAAATGTAAATATAAAGAGTTGTCTGAGATAATAAAATTTTGGAAATGCATACCCAAGGAAGATTTCTCAGAACTACATAGTTTAGCGTTGAAATTGGTTTGTAGATTTGAAACAAATTCAACGTTCTCATTAAAAAAATAATAATTTTTGTCACAATATTGTAAAGTAAATAATAAATATTAATTTTTTATGGCACATTCACTATTTTTTATTTTTTATTTGGTACAATATAGAAAAAGGTTGGCCGCCTCTGGTCTAAACCAAATTAATAAACATATATTTACACCTATAGGCTATACTCTATAACTTTTTAAATGTCATCTTACCATTCTACCACCATTTAATTTTGTAAATTTTTTATACTAATTATACGTATTAATAATAATCTTATTAGTGATTAATGATTATAGAAAAAACTAAATTGATAAATTAAGATTTTTTTAAAATTTGTGTATCCGCGTAACACAAATTATTTTATAGATACACTAGAGTACAAAAAAAAAAAAAAAACTAAGAATTTGTTTTACGCTGTATACGTTCCACACTCCTATTATTTAAACTTTCATTACCTTATATAATAAACTCACACAAAATACACTGTACAAATTTACTATGAGATAATGATAGAATCAATTTTCAAATCAATGTTTAGACTGTAGAGTGTAGTGGAGTCAGTTGGCTATGAATTAATAAAGAAGTTCAATTAAATTTAAAATAATAATACTATTTTTGTACCCATCGTTAAACCTAAGACTACAGAATAGGTACACATTTTTAATTTAACTTAATTTTACGTTCCCGCTGCGGTGTTAATTAAATTGTTACCTTCTTATCCTTCACTTCGTTCTTCAACGTTTTTTCTGTGTTAGTTCTTGGCACTTCTTAAGGCGCAGTGAGACAATCGTACGGTAGATCGTATTCGTACACAAATTTTGTTTAAAAATTACGTTGCGATGAGACCGTCAAGTGTTTTCAATGTACATTAGGACTTTTTTGGCCAACATATTAACATATTTAGCAACAATTAAACAATAACAAAACTTTTGAGTAAGAACAATAATAATTATATTGCTATTATTTTTGAAATCTATTTATTTATCCCCGTGATTATTTTTTTAATGACATTAATTGGCCGAAATATCACTAGCTGATTGTGCTGCCGGAAAGCCGGAAGATTTCTCGGCGGAACATTTTAAAAATAATTTTAGATTTTATATAAATTAAATTATTCTTTCTTTCCTTTTTAAATATGAAATTTTCTACTATTTATCTTCTTCAAAATTATCAATTACCTAACCTATATTATGTCACTCTCTTAGAGTATTACTCTATAGCAGGGGTGGCCAACCTTTTTCTATATTGTGCCAAATAAAAAATAAAAAATTGATAATGTGCCATAAAAAATTAATACTTATTATTTACTTTACTTTATTTAGTTATATGTAACAACATATTTTTAATTTACATATGTATTTATTTATTTATATATGTATTTTACAATCGTGACAAAAATGATTTTTTTCAATGAGAATGTTAAATTTGTTTCAAATTCACTATCGCTTCGTAATTTAGTTGAATTTTAGTTGAAGATATGAGTATTAAATTTTGCAAATGAGTGTTTGTTAGTGTGTACGGTACTTATTTTTGATAAAAGTCATCCGAGAAAAACTTTTTTCACATATATTTGTAGATCCAATTCTACAAAACAATTTCAACGCTAAATTGTGTAGTTCTAGGAAATCTTCCTTGGGTACACATTTCCAAAATTCTATTATATCAGACAACTCTTTATATTTACATTTTAAAGCTATTGAACTTTGAAGTTCAATAATTTCCAATTGCATGTTAGGATTATATTTTTGAAGATTGTGTGTTGTTATGATAAATGGATTAATAAATAAGTTATTTAAATCTTCTTCTTCAAATCTACTGAATCATGGTGTTCCAGATTTAATTACCAATTGTAATATAACCATTAAAAATATAGAATTTTTTAAATGCAGTTTTTTAAATTATTATTACATAGGCAATGTACTACAATATTACTTTTGTTATTAGATTCTGAGCGGAGCAAGGAATGTATTGTTTCTTCAAAGATGTTTTTTTTTTTTTTTATATATGAAAACATTTTTACGAGTAGAAAAATTTTGTCCGATTACCACAAGTATGATATGCTTTCGGTAGCAAATCGCACCACCTTGGTACTTTATAAAGCTTATTTTTCGAATTTCTCCAAAGTTTTTCCCTAGGAGAAGAAAAACTACCTAAAAATGACAAAAAATGGGCCAAATTAAGATTTGCGTAATATTTTATTTATTATAAAACACAACTTTTCACTTCATAATTGGTAAAAATATCCTCCAAAACCAGTATAAAACATGACATATTTTTAAAAGCTTATGAAAACCTATACGTATATTAGCAATATATATGAATATAATTTTAATCTTAAATATATGTGTATAGAATCTACGAGATATAATTATAAAAACATTTGCAAAAACATTAGTATTTTGAACCAATTCTCGTAATAATTATAGAAATTCAAAAATTGTTTAAGTACTTACATTAGTAATATACAAGTGTGGCAAAATTTTGCAAGGACTTGGTTGAGTTTTTGGCTAAATATAGGGCTTTGAATTTTTTTCCAAAAAAAATTAGTATTACTTACAATTTTGGGTTTATCGATTTAAAAATTTTACAAAAGCCTACTATAATATACTATTTAATCTATTTACAAAATATTTGAAAATCGTGACTGACAATTTTTATCAAGAAATGATAACTCCTTGATTATTATTCGTAGGGATTTGAAATTTATTTTGCATATTTACATATGTAATTTACATTCGTGGTAAATTTTGGAATGAATTATCAGTATAATATATTGCAATATATTGAGATTCGCTCAGAATACATTATCATTGCATTCAAATCTTAAAAAATTTTATGAGTATTTACTTAGGTGAAATTCATTACAAGAAAAAATTTAGAAACGAATTACGTTCAAACAAAGTCTAAAATTACAAGTATTCAAATAAACCCGAACTTGTTTCAAAAAATGCGTATAGAGTTTGCGGTTCCAGTTTTAAGTAATACCATTGATTATAGAATAGTCTATTATGTAATCAATGGTATTAGACATGTGAAATGCAACGCAAATAAAAGCAATGAGTAACCTGACTCGGTGGTTTCTTCCAAATGACGTAGATGCAGTGGCGAACCCATGATTTTAGTACTGTGGGTCTGCCTCACTTATGAGAGGCCAACGTGTAAAAGGTTCAACCAACTACGCATTACAAAATCACCTTATTTATATTATATTATATTAAGACATAAGTCATAACTAATTTTTTAGTAAAATTTAAAACTTACTTACACATTATTGTATTATTAATTAATTCAAATTTAATTGTTACTTTTATTTGTTGCATTAAAATTGATATTCAATTAACACACTTACCTGGAATATTTAAATAAATTTGGGTAGGTATTTTAGGTTTTCAGAAGAAATTATACATATTTATTATTACATTTGTATACACACAGTTGCAGTATAAATTACTTATTATTATTTATTATATTATTTCTGTTTTGATTATTGTATATATATATGTAGTTTGTCATTTTTTGAAGGGCCACATTTCTCTAAAAATAAAACTGTGGCCCCAGCGTAGATGATATTATATTTGCATTGGGGAAACTGCACAACCGCCCATCCAGACCATCAGGCAATGTTATTTTAAAATTTAATTATGGTAACATCTACTAATATTTTTGGTAAGTTGGTATCGCAGTCTACATCAAAATTATTGTATTGATACTGTTATCATTTTTCTGACAACCGCCTTTCTCGGTTTCTCCAAAAGTTTGTAGATTATACACTCTCGCCACTTGCGCCCTAGCTTTTCTCTGACTTATTCAATACGAATTAAGTTCATGGACATGCGCATTAAAGATCTTGGAACGTAGCTGATACGGCGATGCGTGATAATAAAAAATAATATTCAACAACATTATCAAAAGTCCAAAATCAAATGCTGTAAACGACGTTCATAGAACAGAATACAGATCGCATTATGATGGACTACGATATAAATGTGTTTTGTCGTGTAATGGTGCTTCTTAATTGTCATTTCTCACATCTCGCTTCTACCTAGATGACACCATTTTTCTTGGGAAGTTAGGATGACGCTGAAAAGTATAAACTAAATACAAACTAAACGACAAATTCGTATTTGATTTGTGCAGAATTATGATAAACATCCAGAGTTCTGAAGAGTTACCATTTGTTCCAAAATAATATTTTAGTAGATTCTTTTCATATTCATTGAGTAAAAACGTTATTATATAGATTTTAAAATGAAATTTAAAAACTCGAAGGTACCCAACCCAACCCAAATCTATATTTGTAGGTACATAAAAAAATGTCAATAACTTAATTTTTTGTTTGTTTTTAGGATGTTTCACTTGATCCAAAATCATGTCGATCAAATATCTGGCATATGGCAGCCTATAGTCGATTATCCATTTTGGTTATGCAATACCTGTTCAATATACTGATTCCTGACCATCAAGCTCAAGATGTATTTTTGTCACCAAGTCTTCAAGATATTGACAATAGTAGTGTAGGCCGTACCGTAACACATTTTTTAAATGGGTTTTTATGTTGGGATGTACAATATTTTCTTCATATCTATCGATATGGTTATACTTATGAAAATACACTGGCTTTTTTCCCTCTGTATCCAAATGTCTTGCACCTGTTAACTGCAATTATTCCTGGACATCCAAACACATTATTTCTAGTTGTGGGATTAGTTTTAAACAATGTTGTTTTTGTTTTTACTGCCTTGATCTTATTCAACTTGACTTTGAAAATATATAATAATATAGAATTTGCATATAATTCTGCAATACTATTTTGTTTTAATCCAGCTAGTATTTTTTTCTCAGCTCCATATTCAGAATCGTTGTTTGCTCTTACGACGTTTCTTGGAATGTATCATATTTCTTATCATAATATTTGGAAATCGTCAATATTCTTTGGATTATCTGTACTGAACAGGTCCAATGGATTATTAAACGCGGGGTTTCTTTTATACTCCATAATTAAATCAACCATAAGAAAACAAAATATCATATTAAAATGCTTTCTTGGAGTTTGTATTATTTTCATTAGCTTTAGTTCGTTTCAAGTATATGGATATTATAATTTTTGTACTTTAAAAGATCATGTGTTAGATCCAATAGTTATCAATTATGCTACTACAAATAATTTAAAAATACCAAATAATCATAGTCTACCACTGTGGTGTGGTGTCCGCTTGCCATACTCATATGTCCAGGAAACATATTGGAAAAATATTGGGTTTTTAAGTTACTTCCAATTTAAACAAATTCCTAATTTTTTATTGGCTTCACCTTGCATATTCATTGTATTAAAGTTTGGATTTGAATATTTTTATAACAATAATATAATTTATTTAGGCCTTAGACAAAAAGATAAACCAGAATTTGTGTGTATTGTTCATTCAACGTTTTTAACCATATTTTGTTTATTTTTTATACATGTACAAGTCACTACTAGATTGTTAGCATCATCTAGCCCAGTGTTATATTGGGCTTGTGCATCTTATTTTAATTTTCCACTGAATGTAAATAAAAATACTTTCATTCGTGTATTAAATGATCCTAAATTAAAATTAATTGTGTTGTATTTTTTTAGCTATTTTATTGTTGGAACAGCTCTTTTTGTTAACTTTTTTCCATTTACATAAATTTATTATATAGGTATAAAAATGTTTACAATAAAAATAAATATTTGTATTATATAATTAATTTATAAGTTTTAAAAAATGAATATTATTATAACAAAAAGTTAATGAACATAATTAGGCCAAAGTGATTTAAACACAAAAGTCTTATTTTATTTATAATCATTAATCATGTATACCATTTTAATATTTTATTATGTTATATTTTATGAAGTCCAATTTTGTTATTACTTGTTGTTCCTAATATTAAAAATATTTATTTTACTACATTGATTATTGATATATATATATATGTAAAATTTATATAGTCTTTTGAATTGTTAAATATTTTATAACAAGTTTCTATTATGGAATATGAGTTATATTATTATTTACTTTAACTGTTATATAATAATTAAAAAGCACAATAGGTAAGACTTAGTTTTTCATAATTTTAATATATTCAGATTCTTAAAAAAAAAACATTTTAAAACAAATGTTTTATATTATTAGTTTATTCATAAAAAAAAGCATTACAAACAGAGGCGCAGGAACTATTTTTTTCTTGTGGGGAACAAAAATTTAAGGAAAATCATGATATATAGTATATTAAAATAAAATACAAATACTTATTGATTTTTGTAAAATAGGTTTAACTACTATTTTGTAGATTAAACTAATAGTCTTATTTACCTAATTTAATTTTGAATATAAAATTAAAAACAATTTTAATGTTTTACATTTTTTAATTTTATTTCTTATACAACTTTTAAAAATTAATTTTATTATATATTATATAAATATTAAAAATGATAAAAATGTAATTTTAATATAAACCATAACTCTAAAATGTTTAAGTATTAAGTGTATTACTATGAAGACAAATTTTCAGGGGGGTAAAATTATAATTTCCTCCCCGATATATTTAATGGGGGGTCGAATTCCCTCTCTGCCACTCCCCCCCCCCCACAGCTACAGCGCCACTGATTACAAATGTATTGGATCAATACTTAAAAAATCAAAATTCATTTTATGTCTATAATATATCAGACTGTGAAATCTGATATTTTTAATGAAGGTTTTATAGTGTCAATTTAAATTATGGAGTAATTATAAAATATATATTACCAATCCAATATATAATATAAAGCATATTACAACCAAAATGTGTAATATACAACCAACTGTTGAATATTATACTGATAGTTATATATTTTTTGATAATAAATTAAAATTCTAAATCAATGATAATATTTCTTATCAAATGACTTTGCAAATTTAATAATGCAATTTCAACTTCCAAATTTTTTGTGACAAACAAAAATTAACTACATTAATTATAATTAGACATATTAGTTTGTGGTTTGTTTAGAATAATTATTATAATATTGTATACCAACTACATACATTACAAGTACAACACTTGAAAATTATACTTCATTATGTCATTAAGGTTGAATACGTTTTTTAGGCATTTCCATTCTCTGTGCATAATGAATCGGCTTTATTATTCAACTGAGGTAACTAATTCAAATGAAACAAATGAAAAAATATTTTTTTGTAATTTAAATATTTCTATTTTTTGTCCTCCAATTTATGTTAAAAAATTTTTTAAAAAATACAATCTATAATATATTATATTATGTTATCTATAATTTTTGTATGAATAAAATTATATTTAAATCCTTTTTTACAGAATACAAAAAAAATCAATATTAGGAATATTGATATTAATTATTTAAAAGTTGGTATTGGACCACAGACATTGTTGTTATTGCCTGGAGCATTAGGTACCTTGTAAAATTGCACATTAAATTTTAGACTAACTGACAATTAACTCTACAACAAAATACTAAAATGTATAATTAATAAATATATTTAGGTTCAATATTTACTGATTTTAAGTCGCAAATTAATAATTTTGATCGAGAAAAATATACAATAATTGTATGGGATCCACCGGGTTATGGCTTTAGTCGGCCACCTAACAGAGATTTCTCTCCGGGATTCTTTTATCGTGATGCTGACTATGCCATTTCACTAATGAAAGTAATTACAATTTTCTATTTGTGATTTTCATGTTCTTAAAATTATTTTCTATAAACTATGTGTATTTCAAATATTAGTCATTGCAAATTGATAAATATTCGTTGTTGGGCTGGAGTGATGGTGGTATCACAGCTCTTATTATGGCATCCAAAGCTGTCGACCAAGTGGAAAAACTTGTAGTGTGGGGTAGCAATGCATATGTTACCGAAAAGGATATTGAATTGTATGAGAAAATACGAGACGTTCAAAAGTGGTCTCCGCGCATGAGACAACCTTTCATTGAATTGTATGGAGAAAAATACTTTACAGAAACTTGGAATGCTTGGGTAGATTCATTTCAAATAATATTAAAAAAAAACCAAGGAGACATATGTCGAGAAGCACTGTCTAAAATCAATGCATCCACTCTTATTTTACATGGTGCTCAAGATCCTTTAGTACCCATAGAACACCCAGTTTATTTACACAAAAATATTAAATACGGATCGTGAGTGTGCAAAATAATTACTAAAATTTAGCTTATAGGTATATCATAAGATAAATAATAATTAACATTAATTTATATTATTTAAATTTTTACAGGTTACCTAATACCTAGTAAGAATATTTATTAATAGCACCCAAAATGTTTTTAAAAAAATAATATAACTTTAATATACATTTATAGGTACCTACTAATTAAAAATTATACTCTTTCCATTATTATTATTTACCTACTGTACTAACTAGATAGAGAAAAAATACTGTTTAGAGGTACTTATATATTTAGTATTATATTATTATATAATTATTTGTTACAGACTTGAAATTTATCCTGATGGAAAACATAACATACATATCAAATATGCTGAACAGTTCAACTCAGCAGTAGATAAATTCTTAACTGATGTTCAATAAATCAACAACACATTATTAAAGTTTCTTAGTTCTTGTTATAAGTGAAAGAAACCTCTTAAAAAATATCATACAAATTATAAATAATATAATAAGTTAATAATAAGAATATGAAAAAATTAATAATATCATAAAATATAAAAAGGGAAAATTCAAAAGAAGAAAAACATGATCGAAACCAAGACAACAACTGAATCAAATCTGTTACAGCAAACACTAACATTGAAAGACAAAAAATGGCATTACATTGGTGAGGGGAACGCTAACATCATACTAGCCATACCAGCAGATGGCACCGTGATGAGGATAATGAAGAATGTCGACGGTAATGGCAAAACGACGCGGGCTCAAATGTATGCAATGTTGTCGAAGCGGTTAGACTTTTGCAACGCGATACAGCTGGTGTTTTTCGCAGACAGTGGGTGCAACTTTGTGGACGTACCCGTGGTGAAGTCGGTGTTACCAGAAGAATTACATGAAATCGATGGATGTATACAACGGTGTAGGCCGGCCAACAGAAGACACAAAGGACTGGATTGGACTGGCGGACTGATCGCCTTGTGTCCAGATTAC
Source organism: Eriosoma lanigerum (assembly GCA_013282895.1). Taxonomy (NCBI): domain Eukaryota; kingdom Metazoa; phylum Arthropoda; class Insecta; order Hemiptera; family Aphididae; genus Eriosoma; species Eriosoma lanigerum. The sequence continues at coordinate 24,719,506 of CM023358.1, read as the reverse complement.
ACCCTGTTACCAGGGGTAATATCAGCTATTGGTCCTGTTTTCTGCGCCGAAATCAAACCTAAACAGGGATGGTTACATATGGCTGATCGGACAGTTGAATGCACGTTTTGTGCACACCAATACCTAAAGTTGTACCGGGCGGACGTCGAGCACATCAGCGGGTACTGTCCGTTGGACCTATTTTCTGGAGACCGCGAACGTGTGGAACGCGCAGTCGTTCGCCTGTTCCAGACACCACAAAACAATTTGAAAATGTTTAAGGATGGTGTCCAAATGAGCGATCACGAGATGGTGACGGAGTTATTACAGACGATGTTTGGTAGCGGTAATGGCTGGCGCAACAGATTCGCGCGCTTTATTGCGGCCGCTCTGCTCGGCGATTTCGACGACGGTAAAAAACAGCAGGAGACGCCGATAGATCCGGAACAGTGGCATGACGACGGTGACGGAGAAATTTTGGAAAATGTCGAAAAGCTACCGTGCGATTTTCACGCAGTCCCGATGCCGCAACACTGCGTGCTACACAAAATCCTGACGATGCAAAAGATGCAAACTACCAGTTTCTCAGACGTGTACTCAACGTACGAAAAGTTGCCAGAGTCTGCGGATCAATTCGGCCATGTGGACAAGCTGTTACAAACGCTGTCCACGTCCATCCTCAGTCCTGTAGATGGTTATTTGGTGGCCGCCACTGCCAGTGATTGTTCCGTGTTCGTGACGTTCTGCCAGACTAGTGACGACTGTACCGTTGAACGATGTGTGGTCTGTTTTGGTGGCCTTCATTATGCTGTCCGTGTTAAAGTGTCTGATCTGGATCCGAAACCATTGTCGACCGTCGACAAACACCGCAAGAGGAACGCTGAAATTTTGCTGGCCCGCGACCAATATTGGCAGGGACGACAACACAAGTGCATTATGCAAAAGTCCGGAGTATGATAATGAATGATATATGAAATATAATATTGTATCATTGTTATTTTTTCTATATTTATTGTTTTTGATTGTTTAACTGGTTAAATATAATAAAACACATGTTTTCATGAAGTCATATACGCATACTTGCCTAATTACAAATTTGTTTAAAGTTGATTGTCAGTTATAGTGGGGCTACCTAATTTCCCATTTCATTATATTTTGACCTGTAATAGTCCATTCGGAATGCAACTTTGTAGATATCCAATATAGTGGTGTAGATATCCACTAGATTTGGATCACATCGAACTAGTATTAATATCACCAATATCACTCTGCCCTACATAATTACTAGTTGGTTACTTGCACATTTAGCACGGTATTAAATCTAATACAATTCGTCCAAATTTTGTCTAGAAATCATAAAAAAAAACCATTGTCTACTATATTAAACTAACAATACTTTTCATTAACTTTTTAACTCTTTAATGCCCAGCATTAGAATAATTATAGTAATAGCCAGTTATTTTTTCAACATATAAAAATTTGTAGGTTAAATTATTCAAGTCACAAGCCACATAACAATAATAAAAAATTATAATTTGAAAATCTATACTTCAGATGGTCTTAATAGTGTGATTGCATATAAATATAAAATATTATGTCCCAATAAAATTGTAAATAACTGGATAATAGGATATGAGTACATGTTTATTATAAATAATAATATAAAATAACTTGACGGATTTACAAAAGATAATGAATGTTTTAAAAACCGTACTAGTCACCTAAATAAATGAAAATAATTTTGATATAAACAACAATAAAAGGTAATAAAAAAATAATAATAAAATATAAATAAAACAATTTAAACAATAAAAATTATAATACGTAATAATTTAAAAAATATTACTTTTACATATTGACATTTTACTTTTAAGAATTGATACAACAAATAATGTACATGACAAATAATATATTTTTGTTATTATTATAATAAATACAAAAAAAATTAATATATTGTCTATTATGTCATAATATGGGACACATAAATTATTGCCTATAAAATGTTATAAATGTTATGAATTTCATTTGGTGTTGATATTGAAGTTTTTAATCTCAGATGTATGATAAAAAACAAACTACAAACTATCATTTAATATATTTTTATATATAAAATAATAATAATTGGTAGAAACAAAAACCAAGTATAAAATAATATAAATAAATAATAAATAGTTAATAATTACTAGTAGTCACATGTATAGTTTATTGTAATTTTATTTTATTCAGTAAGTTTATATTTTATTTTTTCGACAGATTTCAAATGTCAAATAATAAATAATAAAAATATTCTATACAAATAAATAATAAATAAATATGATGAAAGGATGGATCACATGTTAACTTTTTATACAATATGATGATAATATAATAGTAAGTAAATATACTGTCATATATAGAACATAATATAGTAAGTAATAATAATAATATATAATTAAGCTACTAGGTTATTAATTATTATAAATATAAATAATATAATGTCTTTATTTAATTTTTAGGTGAATATAGTTTAATAAGTATAATTGTTTTGTTTTTACCATAGATTTTATAAGTTAATTAGAATATATATTATTGTATAAGAATGGGGCAGGATAGTCATATTATGACATTTAAGCAAAGGGTAAATAGAGTAAAATATTCTGCTTTGTGCAGAACGCACATATTAAAATAATTACTACTCAGTATATCCACAAATTATAATGTAACGAGATTACAAGAAAAATCACAATTTTTAAAAAATACAATGTATTAGGTTATTAAGATATAATTCATTTTTGTTCTTGACATGAAAAAAATAAAAAACGAATATTTTGATTATTATCAACATGATCTGCTAGAGTGATTACTATAGAAAAAATATAGTAATGGATAAACAAATTGTTGAAATAATCTACTCAATGGTAATTTGTAGTTTGTATATCTTATTGTCTTAATAAAATTAAATTTATTTTATTAACTAGTAGTATATATTTTTACTAACCAGTATTACCACTTAAAGCAATATTTTTAAAAATAATTATAGCAATAATATTCCACTTAATTATTATTTAAAATATATAGATTCATATAAATCATAAAACTAACAATAGTTTTACATAAATGGCATAATAAATAAAATACTAACCTAGTGACTAAAATAATATATTTTATAATATATAGGCCTAGGTTATTCTTATTATATACATTACATAACATAGTTTGCACGAGAAAATTGTGTAGAATATAATAATATTAACAAATTAATATTCTAATCTCATATTACATAATTATATGCATTTATTGTATGTATATATGTTTTGTGAGATTACTACTTGTTTTTAAATTATAAAACTTTATTCTACTTGTATGAAATAAGCATAATTTAATTTATTTTAATGGTTTTTTGTGGTAACTTCTAAAACAATATGTAACCTAGTTTTGAAACAAATAAATTAAATAAAACAATTATTATTGAAATAAATATAAATAAACTTGTTTTTATTTTATTTTCAGAAATTCAAATTGAAATAGATTACAGTAAACAAGAAAGAATAATCATATATAATACTTTTACTCATTAAAGTTTTGGGATGTTAAAAATAAAAATAATGACGATGTTTATAAAATAATATAAAAGAAACCAATATTTTGGTTATTATCTATAATACATATATATATATATTTAAAATTTTACCACTTTACATTTTCAGGGTCCTGACATTTTCTACCCACATACACATACAAAATACATTATAAGAAAAATATTTAAATAAATTACATAAATAATTATAATAAAATAAACTATACCCTCTCAGACTTAGAATGTTTTCATTTTAGGTTCGTTAACATAATAATAACATAATATAATGTATGTGCATGTGTGGCTAATGTATGCATGCATTAAACAATAATTTGAAACCACAAGAAAAAAAAAAATTTAAATACAAATACATTCTTATGATAAATAACTATTACCAGGATTTCAAAATTGGTCAGCTAATAGATCACAAATTTCAATAGATACGGGTTCTTTACTGGATCTCACCGTCAAACGATACATCTGTAAAAAAATTTAACACACTTATTATAAAATGTGTGTTATATTTAAATAGTTTTTATTAACATATTTTTGTATGTAAAAAGAACCTGTATGAATTTATAGATGTGAATATGCAATTAATGGATACCATATTGTGATAGTTATGGAATAAATATTGTGTAACTACACAAATATCAAATATAACTCTCTTTTATACATGTAATTGTAAAGAATCAAATTTCAAAAATTAGAAGTATGTAAAAAATGATTTGTGAAGAAAAATACAATAATATAGTTTAAAACATTAAACTATATACAATTTAATTAGATATTAGATTATGTTTTTATTATAAATTCAATAAATGAATATTTGCTATAATATGAACAAAATTATTTAAAATGATAAATGAAAATTAATTAAATAAACACATTAGATTCAAAACTTGATTAGTAGGTACTACACATTTAAAATAATAATAAAATTAGCTATATTATTTTATTCAGTAAATTTTAATATGAAAAATTAGTAGTTTTACATCCCCTTCTAACATTCTTATTCTGTTGAAATATAAATTGACATAACATTTTTATAACGCGAAACTTTTACGTTTCTAATTTTTTTTTTTCTACTTTAAAGTAGATAATAAATATAATTAATCTAAATGTTAGATTCTTTCATTGAAACTGAAACTAGGATTTAAATATTTACTATGAAACGAATGTAATATAACCTCTCCTACAAACAAAATAATTAAGTGATACTAAAAAGAGTAATAACACAAATTATAATTTAAATAAATTCATTTAACTCCATTAAGACCTCATTAAAAATTATCTTATTCATACATTTCATTGGCTCATGTACCAATATTATGTAATTGAGAATTTTAACAACAAAAACTATGAGTACATACCTGAGCTTGTTTATTGGGTTCTAAACGTAATAAACATCCAATCTGTTGTGTTTTTGTATGAACAATACCAGCACAAACAAAATTATCAGGATTTGGATCAATGCCATCTAATAGCTGCATACCAAAACCAGAGAGTTTTGTCCTTGTTGATACTTGATCCATTGGCTGCGATGCTTTAAATATTTTTTGTGATTTTTGAGGATCATGATTACTATAAATACAAAATTATTTAAATAAAAAATGTCTTATTTGACATATATAATATTTTAGTCTATAATAAATTTTAATTTTACCTAACCTTACTTTATAGGACTGAAAAATATATAAACACCTCTATACTCTACTCAGATTAACAGTAAATCGTATTAAACCAACCAACCATGTCCACACGATACAGGGTGAGCCCTCAACCATAAGTCAACAATTATTAAATAAAATAATATGATAGAGTGCATAGACCTTGGAGTCTGATGGAGTTTGACAATTTAGTCTGTAGTTCACTTTTAATTAAATAGAGTATATAGTCGTTAATCTAGTAACTTTTAATTTAACAATATATTACTTCATTAAGTTCATATAAATATATACAACTATAACTATTAAATATACAAATAAATAAATAATAAATCCTAAATTTCCATTACCTGCCGAGATTTTTCCAACGTGCAAAGAACGATTCACTGTTCATTTCAGTTGGTTCAAAGAATTTATTTAATGTCACTGGTAGTTTGACGGAAAAATTTTGAGGTACACCATTATACACAAATGAAACATTTATAACAGGTGTATCTAAGCATATAAAACAATTAAAACCATTTATTTATTTACTCATCAAAATAAAGAATGTATATTAATTACCTGTATACTCTTCTACACATTCAATAATTGCTAACTGTTGTATTTGAGCTCCAGCTTCCAGAACAGGTTCAACAGGTTTAATTTGTATTGCCAATTTAGTGACCCAAAGATGTGGACTAGATAATACTGTAGCAAAATTCTAAAATACAAAGTTTATCTTGAATATTTATACCAAGTTCAACAGTATGAAACATACTTGCAATGCTATGGTAGTTTTGTTGCCATAGAAGAGGCCTAAACGTCCCAAATTTCTTTTAAACTCACATTTTACACCCACTTGAAGTAATTCATTTTCAAACAGTACACCATTATTTTTACAAATGAATCTATAAAAAAAGTAATAAAGTTGTACAAATCCATTTATAAATATATGTAAATGTAGATTTACTTTTTAGGATTATAATTATTTTGACTGGAATTTAATGAATTTGAGCCAGTTGATACTCCACCACCGTATAAGTCTCCCAATACATCAACCAGTACATTAGCATTACTAGAATGTGTGGAAGATGTAACTGGTGTTGATAAACCTAGCAGATCTGCAGAATTACTGTTAGACTGCAAAATGTTTTTTAAAAATTGGATTTTATTATACTTCAAACTTATATTGTTAGTTTTCTTACATTTGTATGATTATTGACATGATTATTTTGATGGCTTATTGGAGAGGGTTGTGGACTATGGTTTTCTAATGTTTCAGTATCTGGTACGCGACCAGGTTTCTTCTTTTTCAAAACAGCTAATATTGAAGATTCACGTTCTGGGAAAGATGGCATTTCTTCCAAAACTGTAGCCTAATTAATATTAAGTCATAATAATTCAAGATTTTAAACATGATCTACAAATACGTACAAGAACATCAGTAGATACAATTTTTGATAATTGTAAATACTCAGAAGCTCGTTGTTGTAGTTCAGCATCGGCACTTCGTAAATTACTGTCTTGTTTAAGAATTTCTTGTATTGTTGACTTCACTTCAGGGAATAGGTTTATGAATTTTACATATGTTGACAATAATAATGCTCGAGTCATTGGAGAACACAAATGATACTATATATAAATATATGGAAATTATATTTTAAATGCTTTTTTTATTTTTTATTTTTATTCATTTTTACCTTGGAATGTAACAATTGAAACTGAACATTTGGTGCAGATCGAGTATCGCCAGCAATTAAGTTGCCAAACTCTCCAAGTATATATCCACCAACTTTAACCATATTTTCATGACAAGCAGGAGCTTGAAGAGCCTACACATATAAATGATTTGATTTTTTATAATTATAAAATAATAAAATTAATTACCTCAAATACAGTTTTAGCAGCATAACCTTGTACATCATCTCTATTAATAACAATTTGAATAACACGATACCAAACTTCTTCAGAAACATAGTCTCCTGCTATTCTTATCAAATTCAATATAACATCTACATACCATGTATAATCAGTTGCATATTTCTCAGCCAAAATAGCTACTTTTAAAACCTAAGCAATAAATATCCATATAATTATAAAATAACACAATAATAGTCATTAATTAAATTATTTTACCATTTCCTCTCTTATTGAATAATCAGCAGTTTCCAAATAATTTAACATTTCTTGTACTATTTCTTCAGAATTTGTCTTATCGCACATAGCATAAAGTAAATCAACTGCTTGCTGTCGAACCGAAACATCTTTTTCCATCTAACAAAACAACAAATTACTATAAACAAAAAAAACTAACCAATATCCTTATATATATCTTACTTTCATTGACAAAATAACAACTTCTTGATGTTTTTTTACTGCCTCATGAGAAAACTCAGAATTAGCTAAAAGGCACATAGACTCTAAAGCTAAATATCTTAAATTTGTTTCTCGATTAGATAAAAATTGACCCAACTGGTTACAGGCTCTCACAAGTAAATTTGGTTCACTGAAATAAAATATAAGAGGTACCAATTCAATTTTAAATTTATAAAAACCTAAGTCTTTAATTAACCATTTACCTGTCGTTATGAATAATCAGACTAATAGCTTCAAACAATACAGCGTTTTTTGCATTGGAATGTTGTACTTTTTTTGATTTTGGAGCTTCTTGTGCTTTGTTCAAAATAGTCTCCAAACATTCATTCAATCTAACCCTTACACCTGCATCTTCTATTAAATACACCAAAAATGTATATTGACAAACATATTATATTTAGCATGTTTTAAATTAATAATCTCTGCAACAAAAAAAAATTTATACCTGGAGTTGAATAATTTTGTAATAGTCTGAGTAATTTAACGGATAACCATGGAGCAGGGACAAAGTAATAAGTATAATCCTGAAGGTCTGTATAACTAGCTGTAACAATCTATGTAAAAGATACAAATTATTAATATTATAAGGACTATATAAATGTACCATTTTACCCTAGAAAGTCTTGAAACTGCAAAACTGACACAAGCTTTATACTCTTTAGGATTACGCTTGACAAGTGCATCAATAAGAGAAACAGCAGCGGTTACTACACCCAAATGTTGATCATTTAATAGATGAACTATTCTTGACGTCCACTCACTGGCGCCATTTGAATCTATTGGTATCACATCAGGATTAGTACGTAGTAAACGAAGAAAACATAATGCTGCGGACTGTTTGACCACATCCATGGTATCTCTAGACAACACAAACATACATAAAATATAATTCATTTTCAGTATATACAAATTTAGTACATGTAATTAAATATACATACCCAGAAACCAATAACTTTGGTATATCATAACCAAATGCTTCGGCCATATCTCTACTACCAATATTCGCAATACACTGCATTGCTAAATTTACATGAATTGAATTTCTAAAAATATATATATATATATAAATATTAATAATTGAAACTTAATATTAAATTTTTAAGTACTATAAACACAAAAACGTACCGAGATTGCAGATCATTTTTAATACTTTGATTAATAAGTTTAATTAAATCACTATTTGTATTTACTAATACTGAAATAAACAAATAACCCTAAAAATAAAAAAATTAATCATTAAAAACTTTTTATTTATGTAAAAATTAATTAATTAAAGTAAATCATTGATACTATTTATATATAATATATCATACAATTGTTATAATTTTAACACTACGGTGCTAAACAAATAATTATTATACACAAGTAAATAATTAGTAATTTGTTTTAAAAACAAATTTAACAACTATAAGATAAACAATTGTATTTATATTAATATTCCAGTTACTAATAATACAATATAATAAATTAATAAATAATATGAAGCAAATTAATAAATTTAATTATGAATATATGATATAATGTCAAAATCTTACTATTTGTTTTTCAGAATATTTATTGGATGATAACAAATTGACAGCTTCCATATGGCCGAAATCGATATCATGGCCCAACAAAAATATGAATAAAAGCTTGCAAACATATTTCTTTTTTTGATATCCATCTAGTGTCTTATCCCCTTTAAACTTGCTCCGAATGTTGGCTAATTCCTTATTAATTCTTTTTATTTCTGCTTCTTTACTTTTACCTAAAATATGTTATTATTAAAAAATGTGTTTATTTAAAATTAATCATAAGTATATATCCATATAACAAATAATTTGTATAAAAGTGCAAATATATTTTTATTTTAAATTGTAAAACATAATCAACATATTTTGTTGTTGCATGAAAAAATATATTATATTTAAAAACAATATGAATTACTTCAATGTAACTAAATATATGAAAAAATAACATGTACATATCACTTTTTATCAGCAGATAAAAAAATAATCTCTTGTCATACTGTCTGTTTATGTTAAAAAATACCATTCCAATATTATACAAAATGTAATATACTTTTTTATCAAAAATTAAAAACAAAGCTATAACAATTAAATTATATTGAAAAAAAAATTAATATATCTATATAATTTTATGTTTAATGAAAAAAAAATTTTTTTATAATACATTAATAAAATAATAATAAAAATAACAACAGACAGAAAGTATTCATAATATATTTATTGTAAAAAAATATTTTTACAATTTAATGAAATGTATAGATCTTTTTTTTAAAAAAAGAAATTTACAAATATTGAAATATCGAAATATTATGTATCTTTAATGGCCTAATAGGCAACTAAAAATGTTTAGAAGAGTAGATGTAATAATAAAAAAAATATTTTATTTTAATTTTAAAAATATATAAATTTTTCAGAATTAGAAAATAGAACTTACAATTTCTGATGTCTGAAATAAAGACAGCCAGGCCCCGCATGCCGTCTCCTCTGACAGCCGGCATGGTTACAGTTGTGAAAAATAGGTTTCAACAAGGAACTTTATACCCAGTTTCTCAAAACCTAAAATAGAGTATTAAATGATTTAACGAGTTCAACAATCAAAGCTCAGTAGAATATTATTAGTATAGTAATCATCAACAGAGTGCCATAACTTGAGAAGTTGTCATCTAAATAATTATAAAAACCCCGTAGATCGTAGCACAAATATACTATATAATAGAAAAAAAAAAAAAACGACAATGACAACAATAGCGGTGGTGTTAAATTTGATTGCGTTTAATGGATAATATCCTGTGCAGACAGCAAGAGAGCAAACCCCCCCGGCCAGCAAGGGGAGGACGCCTATTTTAACTGCTCCCCCACCACCGCAAATTGGGGTCACTGTACGTAAAAGAAAAAAAAAACCCTCCCTGAAAACACCAGAGAACACATTTCACAGGACAGACTGTCCGTCGTATAGGTACCTGGCGGTGGCAGTGACGTGCCGGAGTCATTCAAAAAGTCACCGAAGACGGGGCACACTTTTGACGGTCGCGGGTTTCAGTACGCGACGGCGGTGGCAGCGACGACAGGCATGTTGTGAAGGGTTTCAACGGGCACGGGCGGCGTCGAATTACCAAGTGTTTTTTATAGATTGCAATAACGTAACCGATTTTGGTCACACGGTTTACGGCCGATACACTCGCGCGAAGCTCGCTTAAGTTTTTTATTAGTTTTTTTGTATTTATTTTTTTTTTTTTATTCAGAGCAGAACTACAGCAGCGAGCGGCACCACAACACCTTCGCCGAACTTTTATTGGAATTAGTGATAGATAATTTTTCCTTTCCCAATTCAATATTTTCCTCACTCCGTCACTGTCGCTCTATCACCGTCTCCGTAGTTCCGCACTCTGTCGCGTAGTCACTTTACGTTTACGCTTACGCGGTAACACACTCACACACTTGCGAGTTACAACGAAGTCCGACACCGCACACACTATCGATGACGGCGACACCAACCGTAATACGGCGCGCCCACATACGCGGTGGTCACACTGTACGCACACAGTCAAAGGTCACTCACCGACAGAGCGCGCTAGAAGTGTGATGTTCGTGGTTCCGGTTCATATTCAGATTTCAGATATTCTGCAAAAGTAGTACAAGTACTAAGTACTTTGCCACTAATTATATTATATATTCTTGTCTATGGTACAATGTACGGATTTGGACTGGCAACGTAAAGCGCCATTGATAAACATATTTCAAACTACGTCTTAGGTCATACACGATAATAAAAATCGATTGTCCCAAATCATTATACTAATTGCCCTATATTTCAAGTCTTAAATATTTTCGTTTTACATGTATTACGATACTATCTTACGTGCGCGTAGGATGTTTCCCCGTCCGACCACGTTCGTGTTTTTTTTTTTCACAAATTTTGTGAAATTGTTTTTCTTAATGCACTAGAAAGACTAAGTAGAAGCTCTCTATAACGCATTAATCACTAGGTACGACTAATATAAAACAAATAATGTAACACAAAATTTTATCATGTTATAGTATATGCTATACTGCTATAATAACAATACTACCATTTCTCGTCAATTTAATCACTCAAGGTTTCGTATGTCAAATCAAATTCCGTTTCATGATTCATCACATTTTTCGGGTTTTCTTATCAGTATACCACTATAACGGTCACCGCAATCATATGGTCAAGTACATCACACATTTACATGTAAAATACAGCTTTATTGCTACGTAGGTAATGGGGACATAGTAGGTACAAACAACATTGAGATTTCGGAATACCAACTACGAGGCAACAGAAGTAAGTACGACAGTTTCATCAAAACGTTCTGACGAAATGCTGTTCAGCTGTTAATCCAGCGATCTCTATTGGTGTAGTTGTTGTTACCACCAAAATGGTTTTATCTATCCATGAAAAATATAATATTTGCTATAGCGGCAAATAGTTTCAAATTCCCAATAACATAATATTATGATACGTTCTAGTCGTTTTACCAAAATAATTTTTTAATTAAGAAAATAAGCAACTTATCAATTTAGAAGTGCATAATTTTCCTGCTCGCTAGATATTGACATATCCATTTGTAAAATATTTACTGAAAAAGAAGTAAAAGTGCTTTAATTTATTTTTATATTTTTTAAATAGTTTGTATCTGCTGTGTCAGACTCGTCAATTTTTCTGACAGGGGCGTAAACTGTAAATATAATTTATGATTTATTATAATCTATATTCATAGTTCAATTGCCTTACAACTCTTTGGATATTACATATTTCCATTTCATTCGAAACCTCTTAAGTTTGATAGCTTAAAAAAATTATAGTTTTGGGAATTTTCTTGATTTTTCAGCGATAAATTTATGTAGTTCATTGAAACGAAATTAATCCAATTTAAATAATCACATATAAAGTTATAATTTCTTTTCTAGAAATTATATTAGGTACAATTATATTACAGTAATATAATAATATTATTAGGTTCAATGTTTTATGTTGTCCTAACGTTTAGCTTAGCAACGTATGCTTAGTTAAACAGTAATTTGTTTTACGTAAATTATTTATACACACAATAATTGTTTTTTCTTCATTTTAATATTATATTTATCTATTTATTTTGTTCTACATTTTATTTTACAAAATATTTTTTCATACGAAAATACAAATGTATAATTCCTAAACTAATCGAAACAAATATGATTAGTTTTTTTTTTTTTTTATTGTCATTATATACATGTTCACTACGTATCAATTTTGTATACACATATGTCGGTGCTGGTCAAAATATCGTCTTTTTTCATGACGCCAATTTGCTTCACCAGCGTCAGTGAATGATTTTTTAGTCAGACGCTGGTTGACGCCACTTGGAGTCATGATAAAAATATGTAAATAATAACAATAAGTCAATAACCATTCAAATACATTATGTTCTATTATATTAGTAATACATTACATACAAACATTTTGTTACAATATTTTTTTATTTTTAAATTAATTTACTAAAAACTATTTGTTATTATATATTATAAATGGGAGTTTTAAATGAAAATGTTTAAAGCACGGTTCATGACAAAGGCTGGGTTTTCCTGAACAAATCCCAAAAAAATATACAGTATTTTTTCGAGTCTTAACCATCAATAAAACAAGTTGACAACTTTTTATATTCTACTCTTATATTCGAGTATGTGGTGTGACTTCAACACACATATACAGTATTGTACACTGAAGACAACACTGTTGACAAAAACAATTTTTGATTTAAAACCTTGAACGCAACTAACACAATGAAAAATTTAAAAATGACTCCAATATTATTAACGTCATCCTTTCATATGTACGAACAAAACAAACAAATGGCTACAGTGACGGATCCAGAAAATTTTGACAGGAGAGGCACATTATATTTTTGTAAAATTTATTTGGAAATGAATATAGAATATAAAAATATATATTTTAATACAAATTTAAATATTTAATACATAGGAATTATAATTAATTATTTAATATATTTATACAATTTATATAGTAATAACTTCCTATCTCCTATATTATAAAATGCTTTTAAAATATAGTAAATTATATTAATTAATTTAATAACCATTTTTTATTTAGCCATGGAATGAACCAAATGATGCCTTAAGATGACAAAAAGTTAAGTAGTACCATATGTCTACATTAATAAATTATATAGATGTAGGTAAGTTTCCTATTACAGAAATATTAATGGTAATTGTTTTATCTTTATACATATATTATTATTTTATTTCTATTATCTATATCATATTTCACCTTTTTTAGCGCACACATATTTTAATATGTGAAATTATATAAACATCCTAATCCTAAAATATATAATTATATATTGTCAGATGACAACTCGCTGTAAAATATTAAATTATTTATATCATAGTATACCTACTATAAAGAACAAATAATTTAGTTGTTGCACTTTACATATATGTACAATATATTAAAATCATGTATGGTATATTTTTTATTTAATAATTATTACAATTATTTTTGTTGTTTTACAAAATATAAAATAATAATTTATTATATTATTTACATTACGTTTATTCGTTTAAATTACAGTTCAAAAGTCATTTTCGTCGTTATTGTCATGTATTGTACGTATAATTGCAGTGTAAAGTACACAAATGCAAATACCAGATTTAAAACTATTATTATTTATTAATAAATTAACGAATGATCCATTTTTTGGGTGTCGCTGTCTCCCCTCGTCTAAAATATAAATCACGCGAGTCCAAACTCACAAATTAATAATTATATATACATACCTCGCCTTCTCGGTTGGTTCATCAGTGACGTATTGGGCCGAATAGTTTTATAATTTTGGACTGATAGTCAATATATAAATATAATATAAGTATTAAGTGATGTGGTTATAACAATCAATCGAATAATTATTATTTTTAACTTTGGTCGGCTAAAGTCACAGAGTGAAATATATTATAATATATAGGTATAGATAGATAGGTACATAATAATATATTAATATTTAATAACTACAACGGTAATATATTGTTGGAATGTAAATATAATAACATTGATTAAATACAAATTTTATTAAAGATATCATGTTTTTATAACCTAACTTTATTGGAAAATAGGGTATTATATAATAGGGTATATAATAAGTAAAATAAATGTCAATGTTCTTTTCTCCAAAATATGCTTTATTATTACAGAACAAAGTATAGGGTGTGCATGCTTGATCAATATAGCTATTATATTCTTATTATATAAACTACAATATAATATCTTTAAGAAACTATACTCGTTAGAATTTTAAATTTGACGCTTCCCAGCTTCATCGATATTCAATTGATCCGTAAAAATTATTTCTTAGACATAAAACTAAAAAAATATTTAAAATTAAAGATCTAAGTTAATTTTTCTATAAAGCGGATAAAAAAGGTCATGGTGGATATAATACCTTCATCATCATCACCTAATTGAGCGATTATATGCATAGGTCGTTAATTCTCATATATATTCGTCGTATAATTATTATACTATATAATTAGTTGTTGTTATTTTTTATCACAAATTATATTATGTTAATTCACCATTTTTTTTTATTATGAATTTTTTTATTGTTGAATATTTTAACTTTAAATTAAAGTTGAATAATTTTTATCCTGGCCACTTATAGTTTATACATAGAGTACATACATACATAAAGAATACAGATACAACGACACATTAAAAATATTTTTAACTAAAATAAGCGACTAAAGGATAGGATGTTGGGAAACACTGATATAATGTAATATAATAAAAGTGTTGATAATTATAACGCCCGTCTATATTATATTATAATCTTTCATTTTATTTTTAAATTTGTAGATATATTTTAATGTTGCTGATATATACTCTATTTCACGTATCGTGTCTTTATTGTAGATATATACAGAGTGATCATATTGCCGTGTAACAAAAATAATGGACTTAACATCATTAAAAACTTTTTCAATTTTGTAACATAGTTTTATTTTTACAAGTCTTTTTTTCTAAAATCGAATAATATTAATATTATTATTACAACTTAATGCACCTATATTTGTATATAATATTTTCTTAATATATAACATAGAGATAAAAAAAAATTAACTACTCAAACAATTTATATATACCTATTTAAATTTTAGATAAACCATACGCATCGGATTAAATATATTATAATAATTGATAATTATTTAATCTGTTCCTACTTATAAAACACCCAATTATGAGATACTAAACCATTTTTATTATGAGTTTATAGCTCATAAGTCATAGCTAATTTATATCATGACATTATAGCTGACATCTAAACTGGTTTATATACTATACGTCTATTCACAATATATCTATTACAATTTCTATATAATGTATAACAATCATATTTTTTAATTAATTTAGAGTATAAATAATGACAACTATTGGTTAAAAATTGAAATATCTACCAAACTATATATAAGTACACAACAAAACTTTTCTATAATAAAATGCAGGCCCGGCTCAAAGGGTAGACGACATTATTCAGAGACGGCATTTCAAATTTTTTGACGTACCTAGTATTTACGTTGAATTTTTATGTAAAGGGCAGCAAAATTTAAATTTGTCTAGGTATGTTTGTACGCTTGAGCCAGGCCTAATATAATGGCTATTATTATAACTATTAGGAAATCAGATTTATAATTAATATAAGCATTATCATCATGGTTATATGAAATATTAGTATTATACACGATTACGAGAATTATAATTATGAATAATTGTATTTATATATGAAAAATATATCCATAGGTTAGGTAAAAATTGGTAATTATAACGTCACATTATACATTTGGAATTGAAAATGTGTATTGTACTAATATGTACGTTTAGTGTTTACTTTTAGAAATTAAAATATTTATTTTGTACTTAATACACATCTAAATACTACATTTATTGTTAGAACGATATTTATTAATTATTATTATGTTAATATGCGAAAAAGTAACAAAATATTTAATTTCAATTCATTCCAAAAAATGAATACTTAAAGACTACTTAAGAATGTAAAAAACCTATGGTTTAAAATTACCTTCGATTATAGCTTATGGTTATATTGTGCATTAGGTATTTAAAAAACATACAATATAGACATATAGTGAGATATAGGTATATAGGAATATTAAATCATAATAGGTATTCATGAATATCTTTAAATTATTATAATGAATCGTTTTCAATAATTATATTATGATTGTTGCTAACATTTTAACATCAAAATAAATAAATATTATATAATTATATAGATGTATAAAATTTATTTATTTTAAAAATATATTTTATTTACATATATAAATAAATAATAATTTGTTATATTTATTTCTTTTACTTATAATTATTATAAGTTTTTATAAAACTTGTTAAATGAATGTACCTATACCAACCTAATTATAAAGTTTTTATACGGAGTAGGTAGAATATTATATAAAATTATTAATTGTTATAATTTTTATAAGTAATATGTATGTAATCGTAACCGTAAATACTTATTATTGCAGTTAAAATTGGTTAACAATATAATTGTTGATTTAAAAATTAAAAATAGTATAAACCATAAGCATATAATAATAATCATAATAATAGATGTCTAGATCAATAAAAAAACAAAATAATAATAATAATTTAGACTTTTAAAGGAAAAAGGATTTTGGACGTCTTAATTTTTTCATATTTATTATTTTGAAAGAAATTATTATTAATTTAATAAGTATCTAATAAAATTAAATATTTTTTTAAAAATACTTAGAGTTATTAAATAGACATTAAAGTATAACAATTTGTAAATGTTATATTTGTATTAGGCATCTACAAAGTATCTCATAATAAATCTTTATCTACATTAAGTAGGTATATTACATAATTAGGGCACTGATTATTTAATGCAAAATTTATTTTTTTTCTGAATGTCTTAAAACATTGTTTTCAAGTACAAAATTTAATACATATAACAATTTAAAATTAAAACTTTTATTTTGCATTTGTCGACATTTAGAGCATTTATTGGAGTTTTTTTGGGTATTTTTTGTATCTATTTTTAAGAACATTTTCGTAGGTATATTTAATAACTAATAACATTTTTTCTTAAATTAACTCACCTAAAACTCACTACCCTCCCAAAAAAACATTACTTATTTATTTAAATTTTATTTGTTTCCATTTTATTTTTATATAAAATATCTCAAAATCTACTAAGTAAAATAAATAATATTGTTCAATATTTAGTATTATTACTAACAGATATATTTTATAATTGTTCATATTTGTAAAATTATCTTATTAGGATTTTTTTTTAATATTTCGTAGTATTTTAAAAGTATTAAATTATGTTTTCGGAGGTAATTTTTCTTGTTTTTAATTATATATATAAAAAGTTTATTTAAATTACATTTTAACAATCTAATCTTATTTAATAAAGTGATAACTAATAATTAATTCAGTGTTTTAGTTGCAGTGATCAGAAAGCAAAGACGCAGGTAGGTACCCACTTGTTTTTTAAATTTTAAAAATACAATTGACTTACTTTATACTTATGTACCTTTAAAGTATGCATTCTCCACCCCTTATATAATTTACAGGAGTTTATTAGGCATTAAAATCTTGATAAACGTTTAGTAGGTACATTCTAAACTCTGATTATAGTGATTGCTATTAAGTATTCTTGTTACCATTATTTTAGTTAACTCTTTTATAGACGGTATATTTTTGTAATACAAAATTCTGATCATCCTGTGTATATATAATACAGAATGTTGAACGTGTTTATAGAGTATAATTAAATTTGTTTATCAGTTTATGTACAAAAACTCTTTAAACATAATTTAGATTTTAAATTTGAGTGTTTGATTCATAAATGATCACAATTACTCAAGTATAATATGTAATATATTAATACTTACACTATAGACTATAACATTAAGGAATAATGTAAACGTAACTATAAAATCGATATACCTGCCTAGGTAATTTATTAATTCCTTATACAGGGTGATTAGAAATTTATATCATGGGCGTCCTAGACTTTTTCTAGGGGGGGGGGGGGGCAAAATTAATTTAAAAAATAAATGAAATATTTTATAGATACATTTTATTTATAGTGTACATTATTATGTTTCGTCATTATTACAATTAGGTATTATTATACATTATTCTTTTTCATTAAATATAAATTTCAATTTCCGTCGACATTCTCTACCGAATTGTGTCAGTGCATTTTCAATACATTTTTCTTAATCTGAATTTACTTTTTCTCTATGAAAAATAATCCGATTATTATTAATGATAGTTTTCATAGATAGTCGTGCGTTGACATATGGCAACATAGGTAGACCTATTTTTAGAAGATAATTTCTCATTGGAAATTTTACCAATTGCTGTGGAAATAAAATTATTCCAGAGGGGGGCAAGTGCTCCGGTTTGCCCCCCCCCCTCTGTGGACGCCCATGTATCCCTATGACCATTGTAATTCCTAATCTCCCACCATTTATGTAACATATATTATATAATTTTTATTGCCTTGTATATTGTAATCATCTTTATTTATTTGTTTGATAGATTTATTTAACAATATGTTAGTGGAAGAAAAAATGCCAGAGGAACGAAGAAAAAGTTGTTTGGTATCTATACTTAACAGGTTTTGCACCACAATATAAAATTTAGTTTTGTATACAACGCCATGTAGGGTTTATTGGCCCTTCAATATAATTTGTCTTGAACGCCACGTAGGATTTGTTGACCCTACAGTCAATACTTGTTTTTACGTCACGTAGGACTTCAAGAACCATCATTTTCTCCATTTTCTAATGTAATTTTATTTCAAGTGGCCCGTAGAACAAAATGCTAAAATAGTATGATGTTATAATGAAACGTTCACGAAAAATTAATAAATAAAATATTTATTTGTATTTATTTATTAAATAATGTTAAAACAGTAATAAACAAATGTATTTAAAATAGTATAATTATTATTAACTACTCATATGATGGTTCTAATGACCCTACAAGGCGCTAAACCTGTTAAGAACAGGGAAAAAGCAAGAAATTGATAGAGCAAAGGAATACAATGAAGATGAGTGATTATATAATGTGTGAAACTGATAATAGTTTCAAGTACCTACTTAGGATCGGTAATGCAAATAAGAATGATAGTTCTGACTTTCCGAGGAGAACATGAAAATTAGTATAAAATGTGGAGTATATTATAATATAATAATTATAATAATAAAATATAATAAACATATTAGTAGATATTAATAATGTGTAAAAAATATATACAGGGTGAGGTGCCATTGTATATTATATTTAAAAATTATATAGTGCTAGTGTGAGTGAGTACGGAAGAAGTGAATGAGAGACTGGAACAGTGGAGAACAGTGCATCAGTTCTTGAAGAAAAATGATTGAATGATTAGTAAGAGTAAAACTGAGGTAATTGTGTAAGATTTTGAAGGAACTGATCAATAAGTTTATAGGGTAAAGCATATAATGAAATGTGTGTGAAACTTATAAGTTCAAGTAGATACTTGAAATTGACTGTGTAAAAGAATAGTAGTTATGGAGGAGGATATCAAAATTAGATAAAGTGTGAATGTATGAAATAGAGGAAGATATCGGTATTTTGTGTGACAAGAGGATGCTGATACGATTGAAAGGTAGATATTATAAAAAAGTAGTAAGTCCAGTAATGTTTGGATCGAAGTGTTGGGCAGTGAATAAAAAATGGAACAGAAGATGAGTATAGCCGATATAAGAATGCTAAGATAGGCGTGTGGAGTGATCAGAGAAAATTGATTGGTATGAATACGTAAGGTCATAAGGGGAAGTGTAGAAGTTGCTTCGATTGTGGAAAATGAGAAACAATAAACTGGGATGTTTCGGACATGTTCTGAAGAGAGATATTCCAGAGGCAATGAGAGTTGTTATAAAAACAAATCTGGAAGGAAAGAAGTGGCGAGAAATATCGAAAAAGATAAATAGACAATATATGGAATAGACCACCGTTTCTCAACCTTTTAAGTGTCGCGACCCCCCAAAATTGGTATAAAATATGGTCAATTGCTTCGCGACCCCCCACTATCTTTATTAGGTACAAATTTGAACAATAAAAATATCCTACCATTATACAAAAATATACAATTTTAAATATCAATTTATAAATACCATGTCTAATAATTTAAACTTGTCAAGTTTGAAATGTCTCGGGCCGATGGGAATTTCGATTAGCAGTGGAGTGCCCGTTTTATTGATAAGCAACTTTTAAATGTAAAACAAATTCAACGATCACATTAATTATTTATTTTATAATATTTGTTAATTTTTTTATGTGTATCCTTATGGAACTAATTTTATTATTATTATTTTAAATATTCTTATTGTTCAATAAAAAGTTTTAGATAAAAAGGTACATTTTGTAAATCTGCGTTTTATTATTTTTGACCTACTCGACCCCTAGTTAAGGTGATGGCGACTCCCTGTTTGAAAAACGCTGGAATAGACTAATAGAGAGTGATTTGAAGATAGCTGGTGTTGTTAATGGACGAGTAGTAGGTAGTGATTGAAGTCTGAAATATTTCATGTGAATTCACAAAATCTTGAAATACTGAATTTTAATACGTTTTAAACACAACTTTTTTCAATTAATTACAATATTACATTATAATTATCACAATCCAGACAAAATTTCTTAATTTAGAAAATATCGTATGAATAATATAGGAAATAATAATAATTACCTACACATGTCATTCTTGAATCATTTGTATTGTAATATACCTAAATTTATAATAGTCATATTATTTTTCACATTTATCTGTCAACCCTATGTGATTTATTATATTGTTTTCTTGTAAGTTTAATGTGTTTTATTTATTATGTGATACCTATAGTAATATACATATAATATTTAAATAGTATATACTAATATACTATATAATATGGGCTTATAAATTATACATGTTATACACATTGTACTAAACTATTATAATATATATACTATATTATTTGATATTCCAGTTGGTATAATATTTTAAATTTTACTAAAGTATTAATTTTGTTTTTACTATTATTAAATGTATTAAAAATAGGTATTGAAGTCATGAAATATTGAATTTTATTACTTATAAACACAACTATTTTTAATTAATTACAATATTACTGTACAGTTGTAGCTTGTAGATAACACGTATTTTTCATGCGGCATGGCGCTTTAATAGGTTATAAATTTATTAATATAATAATTCATAATTATTATCACAAATCACTGTGTATCATTATTTATTATGCCATTTGTAGTTGTACTATTATAGTCATTATAGTATAGTTTATTGTTTTCAAAGATGTCAATAAGACAAGCTTTAGAATAATTTCTGGTACCAACAAGCAACAAGTACAATAAGTGACCACTTGAAGGCACGCAAATTAAATAAAACTATTTATTAATAAATAAGGTAATCCAACAACTTTAAATAATGACCAGGAACAGTGGTGCAATTAGCCCAAATTTTTTGGGGGGGGGCTTCAGCCCCACCATAATATATACTAAATGTGACCCATATGGGTAAAAAGACCCACAATAAATAAAGGCGAATACTAATTAATAATGATAAAAAATAATTCAGTATTATTAAATGTATTGAACTTTATAAAATAATATTAGTCATTACAAAACAAGTGATATTTTTTCTTCTGTTTTAGCAAACATATCAATAATTTCATTTACATTTATATTTATATCTAAATTGAATATGTAAGCATCAAAAATCCATAACTAAAATAATATAATAAATGGAGTTTATAGAGTATAAAATCTCTGATTACAACCGACCAAACAACAATAATTGTATCAATAATGACAATAACATGCATTTTAATTTTAATATTCATTACAAAAATGATTATATTTACTATAAAAACAGGAGGGGCTGAAGCTGATTTAAGCCCCCCTAGACCCCCTAATTGCGTCTCTGACCAGGAAGAAAAACTTGTTTAAGGGCTATTAATTTATTCTAAATGGAGATTTCCTCTAAAATGTAGAGATATTAAGCTAGTTGTTAGGTCATTTTTAGATAGGATAGGGAAAAGTCATCACACTTTTTTTGTATATAAAACAAACTACGAATAAAAATATGTGCTTTTTGTTTTATAAATTATTACTAAGTCATAAGTTATATTGCTTCCTCATTGATTAATGGTTTTACATGATAAAGTAAACTATTTCTATTTCTATTAAGAATTTAAAATATACATATATATATATAATGTAATATTAATTATTATTGCATTATCCTTATTCTTTATGCTTTATAATATTTATATATAATTTTTGTTATCATTATATTAGTATTGTAATATTAGATCAAAATATCAAATAATAATTAAATAAAAATGATTGTAAAAATAGAAGCTCTTAATAAAAATTTATATATTTCTTATAATATGAAATATTTCAAAATTTTAGATTTCATGAAATTTTCAATCCCTAGTAGTAGGAGATCGAGATTTATGGAGGTGTAGGACTGGGATAGCCGATCTTATCTAATTTAAAGTGTAAAATGTAAGGCGTAAGGTGAGGTAGAAAAAGATCCTAATTGATGTGTTGACCTATAATATATTGAATTAAAAAGTTTTTTTATCTACATGTTTTTTAATTTTAAATTTAAATAAAACCGTAGTGTTACTGTAATATTAGGTAGGTACTTTGGTACTTATTATTAGTATAGTAAAATAATTCTATATATATATACACATGTGCAAAATTAATTAACATAATGCTATGTATAATTTATTAATATATATGATATATATATATAAATATATATGATTAGAAATAATATTTTAAAACTTTTTTATTAACTTATGATAATGACTAATGAGTTTTGATGACGATAAAAAATTGTATTTATATTAATTAATAGTCTTAACTGTAACATGCAGTAAGTATATAGGTGGGTACATACAATTACAAACTAAAAACATTTAACAATTTTATTTTTCTAACAAATAACGATAACAGTACAAGTATTTATTTATAGTATTTATTTTATTATATATTATATAGGTATTTATATAAATAAATAAACATTATAAACAACTAGTATTTAAAATTTCAACTATAATATATTCGTAATATACAACACAATTGTTATAGAAATTTAATTTTTAAATAATTAATAGGCAACGCCCATATTAATATAGGTTTTTATAAATTTATTGATGTAAAATCGCTTACTTATTTATATTTAATACAATTATACTTATGTACCTATATTGTTTTTAATTATAATATTAATTTAGTTGTATTATTAACATATCTGATATGGGGTAAACATTAAATATTAAATGTATAGCTTTATATTATCAATATGACAATAAATATTATAGACATATAATATCTAAATTACCTCCCTTTTTTATACCTACTACCTACTTACTCATGTTTTAGTGTTTAAATTCGAAATTAAAGTCCAATATAATCCATCCATTGACGTGAATAAATTATGAAATATAGTGCGAGTATATAATGATTTTCGTTTTCACATTTAATATTTGTTCTTAATTAATTAAAAATATATTGTAAAAACTAAATATTAAGTACTAATAAGTAGTTTTATATTAATATATAATTATAATAAATTACTGTAATAAATTTAATTTATAATGAATAAAAATTATATGGCAAATTCTGTTGTTATTGACTATAAACATATTATTCATGATATTTTAAAGAACATTTATTCAGACCAAAAACATTTTATAATTCTTTTTGACTAACGTTAACTTAATAACTAACATAAAACAAAATTGAAAATATTGATTTTCGATGAAAAATTCGATAATATAATATAGATATGTGATATAGATCAGTAGTGCGCAACCTTTTTTGATCCACGACCCCCTAAAATTATTTATTTTGATAATACGACCCCCCTTCCTACCAACATTACGTAAATGTATAATAAATATTCAATAGAACTTGTTATCGCAACATTAAGATATGACATAATATTACGATTGACACAGCCATTGACGGTACAAAATAATTTTACTTTGTATAAAACTATAAAATAATATACATAGTATATAACTTTTTCATTTGGTGTAAAATTATTGGCTACCCCCTAATAAAATTTTGCGACCCCCAGGTTGCGCACCACTGATATAGATATATGCGATTTAGAATAAAATATAAGTATTATGTATATAGGCCCTCTCAAAAATTTGAACTAGGATAAAAAAACTAAGGGAGAGATATTTCTCGCTCATCCCTCCGCAAATATGCCAACGTTTACTATTATTTATTTATTTATTACCTAATACTCTAATAGATATTTGTCATAACGACATAACTATTTAATATGAATGAAAAATTAATACCAACAACGTTTAATTTATTTTCATGGCAGCTGCACTCACGAATTACTTTTTAGATAACAAAATCATGTTGAAATTGAAGTACAACAATAATAGTGTATACATATCTTCGGTCGTATAAACATTTAAATAGCAAATAGGTACCTATATAATTGATAGGTAGATACAAATATACAAATAGGTATACGATTGCTGTAGTAAATTCGATATTCGGTAATAAACACAGTTCATGGAAAATAAATAAACAAACTTAACAGTTTCGTTTTGTTATTAGATAATTATATTTACGGTATTTTTACCTATCTAGCTGTTATATAATACCTATACTAACCTATATACGAGTACATGTGTAATTGTAAGTAAAAATTATGTTTCGATTACTTTCGGACAAAAATGATTAAATATTATGAACAACACATTTCGTAATAATAAATGAAGAATAAGAGAAAACCTAATGAAAAATCCGAGACAAATCGTGTCTATGTGTGATTTATCGCATTATTTTGGGCGTGGACGGGTTTGAATTTGGCGCGCGGTTCGCGTTCGGACGCGGTCGTCGCGTGCCGGCGGTCTGTGGCCATTTTGGTGCCGAGCAGCGTCTTGCAGTCCGCAGACTGCCAACGCCGCCGCCGCCACCAGTCACCGCCACCGCGTCTATAATGCTATCGTCACCGTCGCCACTACTCCCGTGAACACCGCGCGCCGATCGCACCGTGACCCTAGATCGTTTTACGTTCGTCACGGCTTTTTTCTCGTCCGCCCGATCGTTAGCCCGTTAGTTACTGGTTTCGTAACTGGCCGTGTACATACTAGTCTCTTGTCATTTTTATCATCGGCAAACGCGTTGCGCGCACACACATACACACATACACTGTCCAGACTCGTGCCCCGTCGAACGTTGGATTTCATTATTTTTCACGAGCACGCGAGTCCGACTGAACGTAGAGTCGCCGCCGCCGCCGTGATATAATTTAATTTAACTTTATTTCGCTTTCATATTTTATTGCGTTTAAACGCGAAACGAATAAACAACAATGAGTTCGTCACTGTCAGATACAAACCCGATCTACGGACCGTTCTTCGGCGTCATGGGCGCGGCATCGGCTATCATATTCAGCGGTAAGCATTATTGTACCACCGTCCACCATGATAATATTATTGTCTCCTATACATTGTTGCTGCAATGCGTCGCGCGTTAATTTTGTGCTTTCATTTCGTAATCTATTGCCGTAACGTGTCACTGCTGCGTTTGACCAAACCGCCGAGATCACGTCCCGACGGGACAACGTCTGGTGGGACGGCGGAGTTATTTTATTATCGATTGACTGGCACTCGCCGATGCGCATCGCGAGCACGTATTGCCGCAAAATCGGCGACGAAAAACTGCGGTCGTGTGCGGCTGCTTCGAAAATTTGAAACGGCCAGAACCGCGGGCCGTCGCCACACCCATCAATGGGACCGGTTCGGACTGAGTTTTGGGCAATGCTACGTTTTATCGCCCGGGATCTTAATAAATCTGGCGCTGTGTTTTCCACCAAAAATTTGCTTTTCGACCATTTTTCGTACGTCCTCGCTGTTCGTGCGCTCTAATGGATTTTAGGCGTGGTCTGAATTTTCAGTACTATTTTTTCTTCTCTTAAGACTTTAAGGTTTACTCGTCCGTTATTCGCCAAACTGAACATCAACTCCGGTTGATCATAATAATATTAAAATATCCATCACAGTCACATTACCTGTTTGAAAATTCGCGTTATCCGTCAAGATATTGCGATCCGAAAAATCGTCCAACTGCGTTGTTATCAACGTTAATCACGGAACTCGTGATTTCCGATATTTTCTTGTCGATTTTTTAATATTTTATGTTGTCCTACACGGCGGGCGCAACCTGTTCGTTGTCCCACATAATAACACATGGGCGTGACCCGACTACATTTTTTAAAAGCTCGTGGTGTTGTGTGTGCCCGAGCGGCAAGCACTACTCTGATAATGAATGAACTATTCTTGATTTCTTCGTATACACGTAAATTTTCTTCACGACGTATTATATTATTATTAAAAAAATGCCATCAAATCCAAATACGTTTATTATCGTTGGAATCAATCGTAAAATTACGGGCGCGGCACCTTGAAGGTCATATTTATTTGATTTAAAATTCAGATAAATTTTTCAACGCCCTGTCGACAATTTGATTTCTAATTTTTTCCCCTTTTAATTCTCTTTTCGTAGAAATTAATTTTTCCATTTTAATCGTTGTTTCATCATGATTTGCAAAAATATCATTCACTGTACATTATACCCAACACTTGATTATCAAATATTAAAATCAAATTTTAGTGCCATCATATTGTAAGCTTCCAGTCCCGACTAATATGTTTCATACAAATAAACCTAAACCTACATTTTAGTTTGGTATATTTTGTATGTAAAATTGTACTTATCGAAAATGGTGATTTTGATGAGCCGCACCCTTTTTATAATTTCAAAACTTTGCATTTACACATAACAAAATACTAAATGTTCTATCTATACATGAAATAATTTTAAATGTTATTAATATCCAATTTCCTATCATAGTTAATATTTATACATAAGTAACAGTATAAACTTTTTTGAGTTCTGTAATAAATTACAAGTAATTTATGTATTACTAATTAAGCAGTTTATAATGTCTTACAGATTTCTAAAATTTAATTATTCGATTAGTTTAACAGGTGGCTCATTAAAACTTTGATTAACAATTAGTTAGTTTATAACACAATAGCAAATTTATTAATAGGTAATAATGAAAACTTTGAGAACAAACATAAGGGGCGTAGCTTATAAAAATATTTTTGGTTATTAATATAAATTCCATGCCTAATTCTCATTTTTAAACTTCTTATACCTATGCGTTTGTTGAGTAAATAACTAATAATTAGGATTATATTGTAATTATTAAATTATTATAAACAGTCCCATTTAGGATAAGGATAACTACAGATGGCAGTGGTTACGGCTTATGGATACATAAAGCTTACTTATTATTTTTTTATCATGAAATAAATCTAAAATTACCTCAGTTTTATGTTACTTCATTATACATATTTGAGTTATTTGGAATATATTGAAGATGTTATTGTTATCTACAATATTCTTAATTTTTTTTCAGCTCTTGGTGCTGCTTATGGTACAGCAAAATCAGGAACTGGTATTGCTGCTATGTCAGTAATGAGGCCAGAACTTATTATGAAATCCATCATTCCTGTTGTCATGGCTGGTATTATTGCTATATATGGGCTTGTAGTAGCTGTCCTAATAGCAGGAGCGCTGGAAGAGCCATCAAAATATAGCTTGTTTAAGTGAGTCTATAAATAAAAGTCTACCTAATTAATAATTATTACACTATGTAAAATATACGCATCATACTCATGATTTTAATCAATTGTTTTTTCATAGAGGATTCATTCATCTTGGTGCTGGCCTCTCTGTAGGTTTCAGTGGTTTGGCTGCCGGTTTCGCAATTGGTATTGTTGGCGATGCTGGTGTCAGAGGTACAGCCCAGCAGCCCAGATTATTCGTAGGAATGATCTTGATCCTAATTTTTGCAGAAGTATTGGGATTGTACGGACTGATTGTTGCAATTTACCTATACACTAAATAAATAATTTGCCCCCTGAATAAATATAAAAAGATAACAAAATTTTTTTGTTGTTAAATAAGACCGTGAACATCCAAACGACTTCTGTTGTTAATACAAACAATATATTACCTACCATATTATATACATTTTAGTTGAAAGGAAACCAAATATTTTGTATCTATATGCCACTCACCTGATTGTAGTTATGTGTTTTCTTCCTTCCCAGCTTTTACAAAACATTTTTTCCATTCACGTAGAAAAACTAATAGTAATTTTAAAACTATTTTAAATACATATATTTAATAAAGTTAAATAAAATGATGGCCATTTCATGTATCAAACGTTATAATTTGTGTTTTTTTTTTTTATGTTTCAATAGTTATATTATTATTAAATATTGTTCTGCCACCCCTTCACTTTTAAATGTTACTTAACTTCGAGGCTACTATCCTCAAATAAGAAGTACTCAATGCGATGTGATGCAATCTAAACCTAGGCGAGTGTGCGATTGTTCTACATCTTATCGAGTAACGTACACTAATAATAATAATATACTAAATTATTGATACTACAACCAAGTTCAGCACAAAGTTTGTAGTTTATAATAAGAGAAAAATACATAGTAATTGTTTTTTTGTTGTTTTTTTTTTTTTGTTTTTTACATTGTAAAATAAAAACAGGCTTACATGGTTACTGGTTAGTTTAATTTTTTAATAGAACTTAATTCAAAGTATTTAAATTAACAAAAAAAAAAAATAAAACTATTAGTGTTTTTAATAAATATTTTAAGTGAGCGTACAGCTAAGACGTGTTAAAACATTCCAATGTATTTGTAATTTAATCGTATATTCCATTGGAAGTATAATATTAATTACTTAGTTATTATATATTTATATAATATGAAAATCTGCCATTGATTTGTTCATTAGTTCAAATACTTATTATTAACTCTCCCGTTAAATAATACATTTGTTTATTTTCCATTCATATCAATCACGTGTTTATTGTTTCTCATCATTATCAAATTATTCGTAACTTATATTGTATTTGAACTTGTTCTATAAAAAAATCCATTATTTATTTTATTATAGTTACTTGTGTATAAATTATGTGGTTAACATTTGTTTTATTTTTATTTTATTTTAATATATTTTTTTTTTTTTTTTTTTGGTTATTTAGAGTAGAAACCTTATGCAGTAAACTCAATTATTTTTCCATTGTTTTTAGTCATTTTTAAAAAAAAATTAAATCTGTAATATATTATTACTTTCAAGGAAATTCTAAGGGAGTAAATTGAATCTATCTAATTTTCTATTCCTAATTTCCTAGGAATTTCAATTATATAGTAATAAAACAAAATTGTTGTTAATCATTGTGTTTTTTTATTTGACACCATTACTTTAATTATGTGTTGTGGACGAACAATCGTTTTCACAAAACAGAATTGAAAATATTCTCTGCCTGGATCTCTGGCAATTACTTTCATCTAAAAGAACAGGTGAATAAATAATAAATTATTGTGCTATAAAAGACCATGTGTCTATATGTAAGACATTATGTATTTTGGTGATATGGTAAACCTAAAAAATTGTACATTATGTACCTACTATATATGTTAATTATACATTTATGATTATTGGCGTATTTATATTATATTACTCAGCTAGCGGGTCATATTTAAAATTGAGTATTTATTTAACTTTTGTAAATGTTATTTTAAAATTCTAGAAATATTTATTTATGTATAATACTATATTATATAACTAATTTTCCAACATAAAGGACCATTTTCTTGAACTCGATGTGCTATCATGAAAAATCAATTTCAAATTTGTAAATTTACTAATGTTTAATGATTCCTATATAATATACTTAGTAAATATTTACAGTATATTAATATTTATTTGGCTAAAAATATATTATTGGAATTATTAGTAACGAACTATTTTTAGAAATGAATAATTGAATTTTAAATATTAAACTTTCATTAGTACAAGTTTAAGAAAGAAGAATTAAATAAATTAAAAATATGTGATTAAACTTATTGAAAAACAAGCACTGGTAACGGAAAATAAATTGGGTTCAGTCAAACAAATCACTATAAATTACCATTTAATTTCAGGATATTTTTCAGACAGGTACTGATATAAATTGTATATTTTAAGACTTGCCATATCACGGTTGTAAAAGCGAAGATCACAATAATCATTCCCAGTGGCGTATTTTAAAAAAATTTAGGAAGTCCAAAATTTTATTAGAATATAATAATGTACAGATTTAAAAATATATATTTTAGATTAGTCTAATTAATATTATATACATATATATATATATAAAATGAAATAAACTACATTATTATATTAATTATTAAAATTATTTACAAAATTAATTTAATATACAAAAATAAGGAAAAATCATGGGCTTGTACTGTACCCTTGGACCTCCCCCCATAAATACGCCACTGATGTTTTACCATGTAATATTGTATATTCTACAAACTATAATTTATACAATATGGATTTGTAAATGTTCGAATTTCGCAAAAGAAGTCAGTAAAACCTCATTTTAACCAGTAAATCTCATGTATTAACAGTATTGGTACATTTACTGTTACATATATATTATATACAAATACATTTTTACGATCATTCAATACAAACTATAATAAAAGAAAACAAAAGGGATTATTAAACTTAAAATTTATAATTTCTGTAGATACAATTCAAATACATAAGAAATATCAGTATAAATTATAGGATTGTTGGTCACATTTTGTATTTGTCGTTTCTAAATACTTGATGTTGTTGGCAAAGTCAATGTTCATCGAGCATTAAAAACTACCACTAAAAATATTTAATTAAGGAAAAAGTGTATAATAAATTCAAATTAGTAAAAAGTTGTTAAAAATTGCAAATGTGCATGATACAATTTTGAATTCTGGTTCTCTGTATCATGCAAGAAAATTTTAACAACTCTTTAACACGTTAGCTGCCATGAGCTAGCCAGCATATATTAATGATATCATGAAGTTAGTTCCGGCAACCTAAACTGAAATTGTATTTGTATTTTTAAACTTGAATTGTATTTTTTATAGACTGTTTAGAGCGTCGGATACCCAAACAACCCTTAATTTTCAATATAATATATTTTTATTTTGGTGTAGACATTTTGACTTACACCATGGTATAGACTATAGAAGATAAAAATATATATATTAATCCAACCTTAAAATAGCCATTAGAATATTACTGTAACGTTAATGTATCAGTATTTTCCTCATGACCTAACAATAATATATCCAAGTTAGGATGCTGGCCGGTTCTTGGTAGCTAATGTATTAAGCATCATTTATTTAAAGTATAAAAATGCTAAAAAATCTATTCCCTGATGATTATTATGGTCATGTAACTAAATAGTTGTAATAAACGCAATATTATATCAATCTTGTTTACATAATCACAAATCAAATGAATAAGGCACTAATATCTAATGTCTTATGAATTACCAATTTTTCGGTTAAACGGGTGTACAGCGATTAATTTATTAAAGACCATGGTTTATAATATTGTCTCTATAAGCAGACATATTAGCTAATAGTTGTCACCATATGGCTGCGTATAGTTTAAGGTCGGGAGCAGCAAAAAATTATGCCATATGCCATTCCTCTTAACGGTTAGGTTAGGTTATTAACGGATAATTTATACATTTTGAGCAAAGCGGAAAATGTACCTGAAGGTTTTACAATTATGTGTGCCTACTTTTTGCTTTCGGTAGAGAATTGCATCTACTTGGTACTTTATTTAGCTGAATTTTTCAATAGGTTTTTCCTTAGAATAAAAACTATCATGCGAATATCATGTAATTTATTCTAAGAATAGATTAACTTATAGTAATTGAATATATTTTTTGTATGATCAACTTAGGTATTTCACACTGCTATATTATACGGTTACACTGCAGCTTGGATCTGTTCGGCCAATTCAAGTCTACCTACACAAACCGTTCAGAGGCAGCAAGAGCACACCCCGCTGTTGTCACAAATATATTAAAACCTTTAGTACAACATTATTTTAGAAAACATAATATTATTGTTATTATTTGATTATTTAATTTTACATAAAAAAGGATACATCTCTTTGTCCGTTTCTTGTACATGATTCGGTAACCACACTCTCTGCATCGGATGGGGTCTTTGGGTTTCATTTCGTTTTCTGCTTGGCACGCTGTAGGACATTTTTAAAAAAATAATTTGATTATTTTGCCGGTGTAATTGCCAGATCTAATCCACAGTAAATATGCTTACACAAAACATAATATTTTTATTATTATTATTCTTACCTCCACAAATGTAAATGAGCGCTTTTTTGGGCGCATCGTCTTGGGTTTCGCTTTCAGTGATCATCGTTAACGTTTGATCGGTCTTTGTATTTTGTTCCTCGATGCAAACTTTGAACTTGAAAAATATATTTGGCTCTTGCAAATTTGTATTTTGTTGTCGTTTTTCTAACGTTCTCTTTCTGTAATTCTGTATTAATTAATTTATTATAATATTTTAACCTACGACTACGAACGTACGTTGTTAACATGAACTAAAGTAAATATTTATGTGCGGGAAGTTAGATGACAAACTTAGAGTGATAAGAAACCTGTATGTTAGGATGCATTGTGGCCATTATCGAGGGGTACCAAATAATTTAAATACATAAATACCAATATATTGTAGTACTACACTAGATAGCACTACAATTTCTATAAAATCCAAATGTACTTTTCTCATACAATAAGATAACCTCGTGGCGTTCGATTGGATCATTGATGCCGAAAATGGTCTTGAAATACAGTGTGGCTATTTTGTGTGAGAAAAATACCGTAAAATGAATCGCAAAAATCTCTCATCTACTCATAGAGTAAATTATTTTAATGATATAATATCATCAATATTGTTTTTGATAGTTTTTCTTTTTCAAGTGTAAAATTATGTCATGTAACAATGAATTTTTAAATTCTGAGCGAAGCGAAGAATGTATTGGTTTTACAAAGAAAGTTTTTTTTATGTATAAAAACATTTTTTTGGGTAGAAATAATGGTCCGATTACCACAAATAGGGTGCTCTTGCCGTACCAAATTTTATCTACTTGATATCTCATTTTTCTAATTTCTAAAAAGTTTTTCCTTGGGCGTTATTTAAAATTTTTTTATTTCGTGATAACATTGGTAATATACACGTGTGGTAAAATTTTGGGATGGATTTGTTGATTTTCTGGTTAAATTTAGAGCTTTAAACTTTTGTCCAAAAATGTTTATTAATACTTGCAATTTTTGGTTTAACGGTTTGAAATTTTTATAAAAACCTACTCATATACTATTTAACCTATTTACAAAGTATTTTGAAAATCGTAACTTACAGTTTTTTTAAAGTTAAAATCTTTAGTATAGAATTGAATGTTATGATATTTTATGTGTTTTTAATAGTCTGCAAACATTTTGTTGGGTATAAATAATGGTCGGATTATAACAAATATGGTATGCTTTTGGATATCAAATTAAATCTAGTTGGTACTTATATAGTTTCGTATAGAGTATAGCCAGAGGCCCACAGGTATCATAAACCTCGCAAAATTGTACAGTTGAATGTGTGCGTGATGACAAAAAAGGAGGTATGTAAATTTGGGACAGTGCTGGTAAGTCATTAAGGAATGTTTGCCAAGATTGGTTGATGGTGAGAGGGTATAATCCAAATTTTGGTTAGCCTTCCAGACTGGTGGCATGAAGTGCTCTGTGAAGAATGAGACAGTATACCGAGAATGCCGAGTGTGTCAAAAATTCGTACAATAACTGATCGTTTAGTGGCAATATGAGTGCGATGAATGCACAGTAAAGCCAAAGGCGATCATTACAAATTTCGATCACCTTAAAGGATTTAATCAAATGAGCAAGGATATGTTATGCAATGGATAGTTACTGGATCATTTTCTTAGTTCATGACATGTCCGATACAGTATTGATGTCAGATCCAATAGGAATTATACTAAACCTTCAAAGGAGTCTGTCGTCAAGGTCCAGGGCTGACTCACGCAAAAAAATGTCAGTATACTTAATCTAACCTAACCTAATTTTTTTTTTCATGTTTAATCGACAAATCGAAGGGAACCGCTTTCGCATTACTTTTCCGAGCTGCCATCATTTATTTAAAGTAATAAATAACGAAACAAAATAGTTAGGTGGTAGGCGGGACAATCCCCCAACTACTGACCTTCACAATAATAACAATGCATATAATTAGCTATAACAGATTTTTGATGAATCACTTAATGCTCTTCGATGCCCGGTGTCCAGGACCAGCCGGTCTGGTTTCTCGTTCTGAACTTCCTGTTCAGGGCCCGGTATCCAGGACCAGCCGACCTTGTTTCTCGTTCTGAAACTTCTGTTTTGAGCCCGGTATCCAGGATCAGCCAGCCTTGCGTCTCGTACCATATTAGATTTGGTCGTGCTGTCCCCTTTCAACTGCCCTTTCATTGTCTTCCTTCTCTTGGAGAATGGACTCCACCATGCCAATAAAGTTGGACTTGGCCCTTGCGTGAGCGTCTCTGAAATAGGCATCTTGCTCCAATAATCAATCTAATTTAACCGAGTAAGAATAACTTTTTATATAATGCAATTTATAGCGTACTTACGTTAAACATATTTGCTCAATTTTACATATATTTCCAAAATATTAAAATATTTTTATTTTTATTTTTCGGAAAAATACATGGAATTTACTAAAATATCTATTATTGTAAATGTATTTAATGCTTTTTATTTGTATTATTATTATATATGTGTATATATAGGATCACTAATATTATATAATATTCAATATCTTTTTATTTATGATAATTTATAGGTATTCAACGGGTGTTACGTCCATCCACGAAAATAATAAACTTCCAAGTATGTTCAATGCATTATTTTGTTTTGTGTCAAGAGCAAATATAAATATTTAAATATTTATCTGTATAAAATATCAGTGGCGGATCTAGGATTTTGTTTGTTTTTTTAGGAGGGAGGGGCAAAGTTTTTCAAAATAATATTAAATACATAATAAAAAAAACTTATATTTTTCTAAAAATATAGTAGTTTATTAACTTAAGTATTAGATCAATGGGAAGGCCAAGACCCCTGTGATCCCCACTCCTTTTGCCGCCACTATAATATATACAATTAATGGGATTATATAATATTATATTGTGTATATTATGCTAAGTATTGATATACTAAATTATGTTACCTATAGTTGTCCCGTTATGGTATGAATGACTCGGAATCACAAAGAAGGTCTAGTCAAATTAAATGGCGTATTGCTCACGTGGCTAAGTTTCCTTTGCCAGTGATACGACTAACAAGTAAAAAAAAAAAAAAAACAGCTTATCCTAGAAATAATAGAGTATATTTTATTCTAGTAAATAATATAGCTGATATTTTTAACAATAATGGCTTATAACAGACAATTAATTCATTGAATAATATATTATGTGCTATAGACCTATAGTTGTTATATAGCCTAGAAATTACTACTGTAATTGAGTAAATTACTGTCTATTTATTGTAATTTTTAAATATATTTGCACATCATATTTAAATATATATATATTATTATAATGATATCTTTTTAGCTTTCGTATCAGTATTGTATCCCACAATAAAACACTTATCGAAAATTGCGTACAGATGCAACGATAGCATGTAAGATTGTAACATTTTTGTTATTTAATAAAATCAGTATAAATCTTCGATCAGTTTATAAGTATGATAAATTATAATATTTATAAATTAGAGAAGTGTAAACAGAATATTTACCAATGAAATCAATTATGGCCACGAAGAGGTTTAGGTTACCATAATACAATTTATATAATATAACTGGTAAAAATTAAAGTCCAATAAGGTTTATTTATACATAGAAAACCTATTATTATGTTTCATTTATAATATTAATATTTCTAAAACCGTTGAATTATTTTTAATTTCAAATAATGTTAGATTATAGACCGTTTAGAAATTTCATACCTAACATCATGCCTACGATCAGTTAAAAAAACTGAATCAAGATGATTTGTAATTAAAGTGTAAATGTGTAATCATGGGGGGAGGCACGAAACCCTCAAAACTAGTATATCTCATTAATTTACATTGTACTAATTCATTTGTATTATGTGGATCCCATAATCTAAAATGGGTACCTAGTACTAGAGCACAATACGTCTTAATCGAGTAACTTAGAGTACTTACTTACTTTAATCAGTTTCACAACAAATAAAAAAAAAAATTTAAAATAAAAGTACCTTAATATATAATGCGGTAAATACCTAATTAATATATATATATAATTATTTTATTTAATATGCAGACATATATATAACTTTGTAACTTATACATTATACCATGGAATAAGTTTTTGTTACTAATAAGTGTTTAAATTGTGAAATTTATTTTATTATTTTTTAATAAAATTTGTAATTACATAATAAAGTATTATGATTGTTTAAAAGTCGAAAGGTCCTAGAAGTAGAAATAACTGGGATACCTCAACTAGGTTGTGCTTTCAATAGCAAACTGTATGTAGTTGGTACTTTATTTAGCATATATAATATATATGAATAATGATTAATAAATACAATTATACATTAAATTTGTTTGACACTAATGTACCATCATAAACGTCTGTTAATGCTCCAGTTTTATAGTGATTAAAGAGCGCGTTTTAAAATAATTTAATGTTAAAAATGTTTGAATCGTTAATTGAATAATTATCTAAAATCTAGATGATTATTCTTAGATAGCAAAGATATAAAGACACGTAATATAATTTGTATCTAGATAAAATAAAAATATACTGTATCTTACCTAGATATTGCATAACACTGCATAATATGTTAAGTTATTTGTGGTTAGTGTAAAATTTCAATTTTATGACTTATGTTATTTTTGAAAATACCGTTAAGTGTTAATTATTTTTTTCTTATTTAAAAAGATAATGTTTATAACCAATTTATTTTGTATTTATCTACCCTAAACTTATATAGTAATTTGTCCTAATTCCTTAACTTCTTCGTAAGTATATATTGGCGACTTCTTTATTTGCAAAATTAATATTATTCTGAATAGCAATGTATTTTCAAACTAAAGTCGTTTCTATAAGTAAAATAAATAAATATATAACTATTTTAATATATTTAATAAGTATTTTTTTTAAGCATTACTATTATTTATTAATCTCTAAAATGCCGTTTTGAAGATAAGTTTTAATTCTTCCAAGACTAGAAAACATTCTATATATATAGAATGGCTTTACTTTTACCTATCCAATTAATATGATGCTACTATATACTGTATAGAATAGTCTATTCTATAATCAATGTGTAAATAAATTTATTTTACAAACATTCAAATCTATAAAATGGATATTTTTATTATTACAAGAAAATAAAAAGTATAAATTTATAATTTTTATTATTTGATGTGTACAGATATAAAAATATATAATTTTAAATCACTAATTCGTAGAGCTGAGTTGGTTAAATAATTAAAATCGTGTTCTTAGAAAACATCGCCTTTATTCAAAGTGTACCTAACGTTTGGCACATTTTATTTTCTATGAATAATATATTTTATTTTATAAACAATTTAGAATGATAGATTAATTTGTCTACTTCTATTTTTGAAGTCATCTGTAAACAATATTATTAAAAAAATGTTGGCTAGAAATAATAAATACTTTATCATTATTATAGCAGATATTTTACAATATTTCTAATTAAATTCTTAAATGAGTATAATTTATATTTTTGTTATATAGAGTATAATATTAAAAAATTACAATTTTAATATAATATAGTGTTTTTTAACATTAAAATAATAAATTGTTATACAAAATTTTAAGTTTGATCGAACAAATTGTACATATGGGTTCATTTACTATCATACAGACACACAGTATTTAAAAATATATTTCGATAGAAATTTTTGTAATAGATTATAAATGATTTTAAAGAATTTGTATTCTATGTGATTAAAAGTCAATTATAAATTATATATAACTTATATAAATCACGATTCGAATTTGAAATTAAGTTTTCAATTTGGAATGTATTTATTATAAAAATTATTTTACTATAATTAAATTAAAAAAATAAACTAAATTAACACTTTGTTACAATTGTATCATTGTAATACCAATACATTCCTCGCTTCTCTCGGAATATATACAAAAATATATTTTTATCTAGAATATTATTTTTGTGGTTAATATTTTCGATACTCAATTTTTAGGTGGTTTTATTTATCGCAAATAACGAAAAAACGATTTTTTGAAACATAGGTTGCTTGTTTTCTAATTGTTTATTATTTATAGGTGATTGGGACGGAGAGAAAATATGTTTAGAGTGAGTAGGAGACTTGTAACCATCAATGAGATCGGGTAAAGATGGAGACATCGGAGACATATTCGGCACTCTTTGTATGCGACACTTATGTAATATTAACGGAAAGACTGTTATTGTTACTGTTCTTATTGTTCATTGTGAAGTTTTTAAGTATCGCAGAATATTGGTAATAGTAGATTGTGTAATAGCTGATTATCGGGCTTACTGAGTGGGCTGCTGTAAATTTTACAGATAACTAATTAACTAATTAATTAGAGCTGTTACTAAACTGAGGATGAAAAGGTCTAGAGCTGATGTAGAGATGCGGTATGTGGCACGTTGGAAGTTTGGTACTTTGGTAGAAGAAGTACGTTTTTTAAATTAAAAATTTAGAGTAATTTTCGCGTAGTGAGAAGAAATAGATATAATAGTTAGGTAACAGCATACAACGTCTCATGGTCGACTGACGATACGCAACTGATAAAACTTAAAAAATAAAAAGTTATTTTAATTAATTAATTAAATTATTTTATTACTAAACGTAAATCGTTTAAAACTCTAAAAAATAAAAGTGGTAATACATTATATAGTATTACAGCTGATCATTGCCTAAATAATAATTTTAAAATTACCGTATTCAAAAATTAAATTTTTTTATGGAGAAAATAGATCCGGATATATATGTTTATGCCATATAAATTTCAATTTATTAAATATATAAGTTCATATTATTTTTTCAAGGTGGGAGGCAAGAGCACTATTTTCTCCTTCCCTATTGGCGCCTATGAGTCTAAGTCCATATTAAATGGATAAGGATTAAATAAGTATTAAATAAGGATCGCCGTCTATATTATTCTATTACACCAAAGACCTATAATCTATTCTAAATTTTTATTACCAAGTAATTAAATAGTATTTTAAATTAAAATTTATTTTATTAATAGGTTTTATTTGTTTAATAAAAATAAAATAAATAATATAATTTTTGGATATAGATAAATATAGGACTTGTAACCTTAAAAACCACAAAATACTCATGCATATAATATGCACTTGAAGTCAAAACATTGCATTTAAAATATGCCCTTAAAAGTTAAAATTCATTTTTAACAACTTTTTATGGACTATATTAGAGTAACCTTGTGATCACATTCAAACAATAAACAAATCATCTACACTGTTTGTTTTTAATAACAACACAATTTTAATTAGATATATGTTTATTAATTTCATATAACCATTTTTAAACTAATACATTTTAACATTGATAATTAATTGTTAAATTAGTATACTTTGAATTTAAATAAAACCTATTATACTTATTATATTTCTACATTTATATAACTATTATAACTATTATAACGAGTTTACTGACAATTAAGCTTGAGGTTTAAACCTTAGATTACAAATTCAAAATTAGATTTAGGTTTATACTATTAATTTATTATATTACAAATATTGACAATTTTAAGGTATTACAAAACTCTATTGGTGAATATCCCTGCTGAAATTCTAAAATATATAAAAACAACATATAGAATTACAATTGGGTTGGGTAGGACATAGTATGTAGTAACTTTACTGTATGTAGGTATTAAAATATCTATTATTATAAATTATAATTAAAAGAAATGAAAATCCGTCAGTCCACTCAATAAATTTTTAAATTAAAAGAAAAATTAATTAATAACTTTTTTTTAATTTAAACTATACAGATTATATAATAATTAATTATATCATGAATAATAGGTACGAATAAAAACGAATAAACAAATTAGGTAGGTTAGTATTAGGTTATTAGGCTCTTAGTGATATTAATTACTGGTAAGTTAAGTTATCATATACATGATAGTAATTTAAATTGTATAATAATCTAGTTCATAATTACTTTTGTGCGGTTTTTTTCCTAAATTTAGAAAAAAATAATTTAGATTGATTAATCGTCATCAATCTAATGTTTGTTTAATCAAATGATTAAAAAATTTAGATTATTATTATAGAAAATTATATTATTACCATTAATATTTTGTACAATATGAGTAGTTTAGTTGATTTAAAACTTATTATAATTTGTGAAAATATCACAATATTATATTATTAATAAGATACAATTTATATTATTGCATATCATTGTAGACATCACTATATTGAGATAATTCATCAAATAATTTTTCTAAACATTATACTATTTAGTATACTGTCAGAATTTATGTCCCAATATTTTTTCCACAAAAATATATTTTTTTATGTTTGTTCCAAGGTTACATTATCCCACCATACGTATTTTGACCAAGTAAATTTTACAGCCATTTCCTTAACCAATAATCGTATGATCATATCTTGACTCACTATGATTTGTATTATCATATACACTTGGTTTCAGAATTTAAATCACAAAATTTTCCATGCAAAAATCCAATTTCCTTTATTGGTGTCAGGGTAACTTTATCACAGTGTACTCATATGATGAAAAAATCGAATGGTCCAATACACAAAGTTACATTCCAAATATGAATATCTGGCAAATTTATAACATGTTTTTTTTGATATCAAGTAATATACATCGAATTACTGATTTAACAACCAGTTAGGTCACATAATTTTACCAGTTGCGCAACTTGCAGGATTTGTTTAAAGGGGGTGGGGGCTCAAGTCCAACGTCTAACCGTAACATTTTTTTCATACCATATACTTTTTTTTCTCTTCTTTTTGAATCGAGAGCCATATCATATACTATACATGAAAATTAAATAATTTTAATGAATTCAATTTTTATGATTTAAACTCGTACTTCGTAATAAATGATAAAATATTTATTTGATTATTATAGTATATATATATTATTATAGATAATTATATGTATAAAAACATATTTATTTAAACGGCCTAAGGGGTCTGGACCTGAAATCCACCATCTTGGTTTCGCCACTATACGCTACCATTACACACTCAATACAGCTAAAATCATGGAGGGTATAGCCAGTAAAGATAAACGATTTTGGATCCAGCACTGTGGAAGAAGGTAACAAGAGAGGGTGTCGGTACTAACAACTGTACGAGTTGAAGTATTGAATATGGAGAACCGTAAGGGCAAAAAAGGGGAATATCTAAATGTTTGACAAATTATGCTCTCAATTATTACTACTATTAGACAAGGGCGTAGTCAGGATTTTTATTAGGGGGGGGGGGGCAAATAAATATTGACTTTTTATTTATATTGAAATATAAGACCTACATTGGTGATTCAAAACTTAGTTTAATGTAAAATAAAGTATATTATAGGTACACGTTTAAATAATCAGAAAAATTTTCATTTATAGACTATATATACGCTATAGTCATTTTTTGTCATATTATTACAAATTATGTTTTAAAAACAAATAAGTACAAAACTGATTACTCACAGGAGGGAGGAGAATTGACCTTACCTACCTCCCCATGGCTACGCCCTTGGTGTAAAAATAGTAAGTGCAGCAATTGGTTCGCACCGTTTGTGTAAATAGTAGATAATTATATAAATTATAAACAAAACAGAAATAGTTTATCCACAAAATTGTATTGTGTTAACAAAGTCATTTATTTTTTTAAAAACTGTATTCAATTATTGTTAAAAGGTTTCAAAAATACAACAAACCTAGATACTTTATATTCTTGTAACTTGTGAGGGTAACTTATTTATTAATAATTTAAAAATTATATAATTTATAACATATTATATTAGTATAGTTAATAGTTATAGTATATCATAATAAAATACGGGAAGTTTTTGATAATAGAACAATAATATATAAGGTCAGGGGTCCATGGGGTCCAGACATCCTCCTAAATTTTTAATAATTACAATTATGTGTGTGTACATAAGTTTAATAAATAAATTATCAATATTTAATAATATAATTTTAATTTTACTTAATAATGTGCTATATTCAAAATTGAAATAGTAATATAATAATTAATAATAAACTAACTAATGAAATTAATCGAAATAGTTTTTATTGGGAGTTGGGACACTCCCTAAATAAAATCCTGACTACATGCATGTGTAAGACATATTATATTATTTTTATAGATTTTTATTTAATTTTAATTGTTACCTAATATTAATATTAGGCATGTAAAAACATTTACGAGTCATAATATACTTCGCTTAATACATTTTTATTTTTATGATAATATTATGAAGAACATTGAATTTTATTTCACCATATTATACCTACATATTAATACAATTTTACATATTTACCATGTGTTTTACCAGTTTTACTAGTACTAATGAATTTGTGGTCTATTTCTTTTTCACAATATTAGCACAACAGTGAATAGACAAGGAATAAGGGAGTAAAGTATTTTTTCTTTGTAGGTTTATTATTAAAAGAATTAATAATACTATAGATACCAAATTTAATTTTTTTTGATATTTTTTTGATTAAATCTGCAATGACACAACCTACAAAAAAGTATAATTTGTATTATTTCATTAACAATAATTTATATCCATTACTAGCTACCTTAATTGTTAATTAACATAAAAAATTTAAATTTTTATGAATAAGTACACTTAATGATATTATTGTACATATGTTTAAAACCTATGCTTTTAAAACAATCCATAAAAAAATTATTCTAAATTGTCAAATGATAAATATTAATGGTTTCATTAATATAAATTGAAATTTTAAAATACAATGATTTTTGTAAATGATATCTGATAGATAATGTATTTCACTATTATATCCTGATTAGGTGACTAAGGTAAAAAAAAAATGTGCATCATATTCAAGATTGTAATTACCCTTTTTATGGTTGATCGAAATTTTCTGTGTTTCTTCTAAATTTAGAAATACTTATTTGGAATTTGTATTTAATATTAAATAATATTATTATCCCCATTAAAATTTTGAAAAATTTAATTTAGTTTATTTTTTCATAAACATACATTTTTCCACATTACACAAGTGTTGTATTTAAAATAAAACAATAACATATAAAATATTGGAGACTACTAAACATTCCAATTTTAAGATTATTATTTAATTAAAACAAAATCAATGTTATCGCTTTATCATACTCTCTGAAAACACAATTACCTCGATAACCTTTCTGCAGGGAGTTCTATCTTAATACTCATTATAGAAATAACTAATACTTAAAGTAAAATAAAGAAATGTGTATCATATTCAACTATTCAAGATCATAATTACTCTTATTTTGGTCGTTTGAAATTTGCTGTTCTTCTTCTAAATTTAGAAATACTAATTTAGAATTTCTATTTAATATTAAATAATATTATTATCCCCATTAAAATTTTGTAAAATTTAAATTAGTTTATTCTACCATAAACATAAATTTTCCCATATTACACAGGTATTGCATTTAAAATAAAACAATAACAAACAAAATATTGAGGACTATTAAACATACCAATTTTAAGATTATTAT
Source organism: Eriosoma lanigerum (assembly GCA_013282895.1). Classification (NCBI taxonomy): domain Eukaryota; kingdom Metazoa; phylum Arthropoda; class Insecta; order Hemiptera; family Aphididae; genus Eriosoma; species Eriosoma lanigerum. Next base: position 24,675,049 of record CM023358.1, on the reverse strand, counting down.
TTAATTAAAACAAAACAATGTTATCCCTATATCATACTCTCTGAAAACACAATTACCTCAAACCTTTCTGCGAGGAGTTCAATCTTAATACTCATTATAAAAGTAACTAATACTTAAGGTAAAATAATTTAATGTGTATCATATTCAACTATTCAAGATCATAATTACTCTTATTTTGGTCGTTTGAAATTTGCTGTTCTTCTTCTAAATTTAGAAATACTAATTTAGAATTTGTATTTAATATTAAATAATATTATTATTCTCATTAAAATTTTGAAAAATTTAATTTAGTTTATTTTTTCATAAACATACATTTTTCCACATTACATAAGTGTTGTATTTAAAATAAAACAACAACATATAAAATATTGGAGACTACTAAACATTCCAATTTTAAGATTATTATTTAATTAAAACAAAATCAATGTTATCGCTATATCATACTCTCTGAAAACACAATTACCTCGATAACCTTTCTGCAGGGAGTTTTATCTTAATACTCATTATAGAAGTAACTAATACTTAAAGTAAAATAAAGAAATGTGTATCATATTCAACTATTCAAGATCATAATTACTCTTATTTTGGTCGTTTGAAATTTGCTGTGCTTCTTCTAAATTTAGAAATACTAATTTAGAATTTGTATTTTATATTAAATAATATTATTATACTCATTAATATTTTGTAAAACTGAATAAAGTTTATTTTTGCATAAACACAAATTCTCCCACATTACAAAGACATTGTATTTAAAATAAAACAATAAAAAACAAAACATTGAAGACTATTAAATATCATAATTATTTTAAGATTATTATTTAATTAAAACAAAATCATATATCGTTATATCGCTATGTCATACTTTCTAAAAACACAATCATCACGATAATCGTTCTGCAGGGAGTTCTGTTTTAATGCTTATCGTAGCCGTAAAACGTAACAAAGCTTTTTTGTGTAAAAGGCTTTAACCCAATATATATATAATTTTTAACACATCATATAAAAATTAAAAGTATTAAAATATTTTAGGAAGGTTTAACATTTTTTTAGATATGGCTAAGCCTTTCTAAACTCTTCTAGTTATGTCCATGATGTTTATGTTAAAGCAAGCATGATAGAATTTTTATAATAAATAAATATGTTTTTATTCCATTATATAATGATTAAATAATTACATAAAATTATGATAGATTATTTTTCAATAAATAAATAAATTCCTAAAAATGTTGACATAATGGTCCCATTACGACAATTAGGTAAAATCGAATTTAGTTGGTACCTACTTTAATTAGCTTATTTTTCGAATATTTCAATATTTTTACCACGAGGAAAAAAAAACCAAAAAATTGTTATAAAACTGCGAAATTTATGGAAATTGTGATTTTGATGAATATGATTTAAAATTATAATGAATATTTCATGATGATTAATAGAATTTTTAATAGAAAGATTGAAATTTGTTTTGAGTATTTTCTTAAGTAGTCTATACATGCGGTAAAATTTTAGAAAGGATTGGTTGATTTTCTGTCTAAATATCTCTATTTAAAAGTTTTAAAATATCTATAGTCTTAAAAGAATTAATAACACTATTCATACCTATTACTTTAATTTGTTTTGATATCATATTTATGTAATCAATAACATATTCTACAAAAAAATATAACTTGTATTATTTCAATGGTAATTTATAATAATTATGTTAAAAGATTCATTAAAAGAGGTGCATTACTCTGGGCTCTCGGCACTCAAAAGTTGGAATTTTACAATTTTTTTTTATTAATTGTACCAATTTTTGGTAAATAGTAAGTTCTACCCCTAAGTAAACTTTGGGGTCTCATGGAGAGCATTAATCTCATTTTAAGTATATGAATAAATAATAATGGTATTATTAATGGTATTGCACATATTATGTTTTATATCCTATTCTTTTAAAATAAGCCACATTAAAAGTATTCTAAATTGTCTAATGATAAATATGTTTATTTTTATTAATATAAATTGAAATTTTAAAATATAATATATTTTTGTAGATGATAGGTTATTAACTATATTTCACTATTATATCTTGATTAGGTGATTTAAGTAAAATATTTTAATGAGTATCATTTTTTGAATCATAATTACTTATACTGTGGTAGTTTGAAAACTTTTTTGTTTTTTCTAAATTTAGAAATATCAATTTATAATTTAGATTTTATGTTAAATAGCATTATTATCCGCATCAATATTTTGTAAAATTTAATATAGTTTATTTTAGTATTATATTTGTGAAAATATCACATTTTTAATATAAATATGATAAAATATCATGTAAACATATGGTATTATATATATGTTTTAGTTTTATGATATAATAGTTTACAATTTATATGCAAGTTATTATGAGAAAATATTTTTTTATTTCCTTCTTATGTGTTGATGTATATGTATCAATACATATCTACATAATTTACGTTTAATATATTTTGTAGAATGAATTTTTTTTTTATAGCTTTATTTTATCTTTCAGATAATGTATGAAAGAATATCAAAAAGATAATTTCTTTAAAAAACTATTCACAACTTGTTAAATGTACCTTAAAATATAAACTTATTTAATGTGTTTAACATTTGAAGGTATACACCGAGGTAAATACACCATTTATTCATAGAAGATAATTTAAATCTTATATCTTAATATAAGATTATATAAGATAATATATTTTAAATAATTATTTGTTTACTGCAGAGCGCTTCATTTATTTATTAAAAAAAGTTACAATTTAGGTATTATTTTACAAGATAACATAGAAATAAACATGTTATACTTATAATTATCGCTTATCTACTTTAAATAACTTACCTAATTTTGATAATGCTAAAGTATATGGTAAACCAGATTAATATACTACTCACATACTAAATTTAAGGGGTATAGAATGATATTGTTGTATTTTCTGTTGTTAAATGTTCATAGAGTTTTTAACATAAACATACATTCTCCTTGATTATACAGATATTGTATTAAAAATTAAATACAAACCAATAAAATAATGAAGTCTATATAATAATAAAGATAATAAATATATAAATAGTGTAGTTAATCTTACATACATAATTCGAAAAATATTTTTTTTACGATTTCTTTAATTTCTTCTGTTTGAACAAAAAATGTAAATATTATATAATTACTTATCGTCTATAATATATTGTTTACAACAAAATATAAAAAAAAAATGATTATAAATTTATAATGTAGTGAAAAGTGCAAGTCAAATCTCAAATATCATTAACTAATTCCGTTTCTATAAATATAAATAAATAAATAATAGATTTAGTGTCAACATTAATTTGTTTTTATTGGTGTTAAAAAGTTACTACATACTAATTTTTAAACCATATTTCTCTATTGCATCTGTTGAAAGGTTATGTTACAATGTATAAACTATAAACTAAATATTTATTGTTTTCTTTAATTGTCTTATAAAATTATGAAGGATCAGCTATAGACGTGTTGCTAAAACACGATGAAATATCGCAAGTAATGAAATAATCGACGAAAATATTTATCATTATATAGTTATCATGAAATGATAACTCCTTGAATATTGATCGTAGGGATTTGAAATTTATTTTGCATATTTACATGTAATTTACACTCGTGATAAATTTTGGAATGGATTATCAGTATAATATATTGAGATTTGCTCAGAATCGTATTTTCTAATGCAATATCATTGCATTCAAATCTTAATAATTATAATAAATCACTGATGTCTTCGAGGACCAAAGGAGCGAAGGAGGAACGTCCACAATCGACCTTCTCACAATTTTTACTTTATGGATAACTAAAATTATACTTAAACCATTTAAGGTATTACATTTCTAAGGTACATATAAAAATATAAAATAAGAAAATGAACTTACCAAAACACGATAGTTTTTTATCTAAATATAAAATGTACAAATAATTATTAGTTATATTAATAATATTCTATTAAATACGTATATTAATATTATTTATATTAGTAGATTTGAATATGTTAATGAATCAATAATGATTAATAAGATAAAGAATATAATATTAAACGAATTTAGTTAGACGAGAGATGATTGGATGGAATCAGTGGCGTACCGTGGGTTTCAGCTTAGTGTATGCGTTGAAATTTTAATTTAATGAAATCGTGGGGGCTTTGCCCCCCACACCTCCCTATACTGTTTTTTAAAATTTTACATTCACATAGTGTATTATTTGTATTCATTATTATTATTATTATTATGTCACACTCACAATATACAGTTAATACGAACGTTACAATTTATAATAATTGTTTAATATAACCGCCAGAATAATGAGACAGATGACGGTCGATGACAGCGTATGCAATACTGATTCCGCATACACGAGTGACGAATACACGTCCGCGAGCGTAATCAACGTGATTGACATTCATGACTGACCGTGTATGGGTATCACTGATAATGACTGACAGTCAAATTTTATGACTGATGAATTTCAAACATGTTTAAATTTTTATCATCAGTCAAGATGATTGACATTCACGATTGACCGTGTATGTCTATGAATGTACAACTTATCAGTCGACCAAGTCGAATTGTGTGGAGCAGTCGATTTTTTTGTGTTTTGTAAATTTTATATATTCGTTCAAAAAATGGCAAATAAAATAAATAATAAATAATTTTGGCGCGAATTTATACGTATGTACCGTAGTTTACCTGCCACGTGGAAAATTAAAAGTGATTTGTACAAAAATAGAATTTTGAAACAAAAATGCTATGTATTTTTTGTTTCTCTTGTTTTTTTTTTGGTTTTATCACACGCAAGGTAAATAGCAATACCAAAAATACCTTCTTTATTCATTTTAATTTTTTTCAAGAAATATTGAAAGACACGATAGACCGCACTTTCGACAATTGTGTTGACTAAAATAAAGTAACCGAATGACTGAAGATTGTCAGTCTTGATTGACCGTGTATGGGGGACTTAACGTGTTTTGTAATTAATATTATCGATAAGAAATATAAATTACTGTCGCAAAATGTCTGTACCCTCTAAATAAATAGGATATCTGAAAATAATCATCTAGATAATTATTCAATTAATGATTTAAAAAATTTGATACTAAATTATTTTAAAACGCGCTCTGTAAACACTATTTATAGTTTTAACTGGAGCATCAGATAGTTTATACTTAATAATAATATTTACAAACTAACCATGATAATAACAAATACTCGGCTTATGCCGAGTACGAACGTTAGATCTACAATATTAAATATTAATTATCTGTTTTTTTATCTAGATAAAAAAAATAAGTGTTATCTATTTATCTCATCTAGATAAATTTAAAACCAATTATCTGTCATCTTATCTAGATAAATTATGGGTTATCTTTGTACAACACTGGACTAGGTACTAGCCACTAGATATTATAAGGATTATAGCGCGGCGCAGCCGTGGTGTTGCGGATCGATCAATCTCAATGATTAATGAACTCCATTAATATCAATAAAATCCATATAATATTATGTATATACATAATATACAATAAGCAATATGTTATAATACTAAATTACCTAGTACAATTGAAATTTTTTTTATTAAAATATAGCATTGTTAATATATAAAAAAAAAAATATATTTTTGTAATTTGCCAAGTGTATGCTGTGTATACACAGCATACGCACACGCTACGCCACTGGATGGAATCAATTTAGATAAAAACTTGTAGTTTAAGAAACTCGACCGTTCGTTCTAGCAAGAGAAAATATAATAAAAGCATAATGTTATCAGCGCTATTTACAAAATGTTACGTTTGATAAGGGTGAGATAGTTTGCCAAAGACTGCATTTAATTGACAAATCTTAAAAATTATAAATGAAATAAAACAATCCAATGCGGGTGATTGAAAACTTTATTGCTTTGTTACATAAACCGCACAGAATATTTGGGGAGTGACCAAAATAACACGTGTTCTATGTATTTAAACTTTTATCCTGGTATAAACAATAAGAAAAAGATTATATATTATTATTGAATACATGTAACTTACCATTAAACGGTGTTATTATACTTTGTGCATTGGCGTCATTTGAGGGGGGCAACTCATACATTTACCGTAGTGTACAATTAGCCAAATCCTAAGTCGGCAGGTTTAAAAAATAACAACCTCTAAATATAACCCCTTAATTGATTACCGCTTACAATAAAATAAAATATCCACCAAAAAAAATGACCCTTTCCATTCCTGTTCTTAAAAATAGTCGGCAAATTTATTGGTCTGCCCTAGTCTAGTAAAAACTGAAATGACGTCACTGACTTTGTGCCATTATCCGTTTTCCGAGTAGTGACACCTACTCGACCAGTGACTACCCCTTCTTCAGCGATTCTTTTTCTTCGGAATTAAAGAACAAGTCGATATGCAACACAAAGGGAGTCACTGGTCGAGTAGATGTTACTACTCGGAAAACAGATAATGGCACAAAGTATAATAACACCGTTTAATGGAATATTGCATGTCGTAGTGCATTAGTACGATGTATAAGTTTTCACGCATAAATATTTTAATATAAAATACGCTAAGTCGGAAAGCTGAATATTAATAATTGATATGTGTCTTATGACATACTCCTTAATATTCATACAAAACATTTTGAAAATTGTTAGGTAAAATTTTTTTTACACGAATTTTACTTTTAACATTTTTCATTGATGTTTGATTTTAATATTTTTAAAAGTCTAAAAATACTTTTTTGGGCAAAAATAATGGTCCGATTACCATAAATATGGTAGACTTTCGCCAAAAAGCCTTTGGTAAGAATTGATTCTACCTAATTGATGCTTTATTTAGATTAATTTTCGAATTTTTCAAATTTTTTTGTCAGAATAAGGAAAAATGTCAAAAAATGATTGAAAAACTGTAAATTTCACGGAATCTGTAATTTTCACGAATTTGTATTTCATATTTTTATTATTTTATGATTTTATGAATTTACTCATTTTTCCGTTGCATATTATTTAATAAATAAAAGAAATTTATAAATATAAATATTAACAGCATATTACATATCTAAGTTTCGATCAGAATCGTTTTTGAATGCAATACAATTGTATTAATAATATAATACAATAACATTTCAACTCTAACTTTTCGAGGACCGAAGGGACGTTCGGAAACGACTGCCCGAATTTTTTATATTTTTATTTTATTATATTGATTTTAAATTGGTCATTATTGGTACTTACCTAAATCTTCGAAAGAATCACAAAAGTCGATTGGGTTTGTTATTAAAATATCTATTAAGGAAAATTCTAAAATTAATTTACACATAGTTTATGGAACCTAAAATTATTTATAAAGAAAACAATCATTTCCTTCTGTAGTAATGCAATTAAAAAAAAAAACATTTTTACATTTCTTTAGTTTTAAATTCTAAAATGTAAACTATTGTAACATAAACTATTTTATTATTACATGAGAATAGTCACTGAAAAATTTCCCAACTCAATTATATAACTGTTAGTCAATGACAATGTAATTATATAAATATATTCATTATTCAGACGATATGGTCATTGGTCACTAACTGAATGCAGTAAAATTACGGATAATCATTGTAGATTTCATCAAACGAAAAGGTTATCACTGACACAGAGAGCTATTTTGCTGAATTCGATCAATTGTATTTTTTGGAAGGATTAAAAAAGTTAGAATATCGTTGGACTAAATGTATAGAGTTAAAAGGAGACATACATTGAGAAATAAAAAAAATAATCAAACCACTATCGTAAGTAGAATATTAATATACCTATATATATATATATATATATATATATATGGAGTGTGTACGAGACCGTTATATTTAGTTTCGAAATCAAAATACAACATTATTTTTATATAGGTACCTGCTTATTTATATTGAATTTAAATTCATAATTTTAAATTTAAATCATTAATTACATACCATTTATATCAATATGTTTATATACAAATATCATGTAGCTTTTGATTATCGCTAAGGAAATATTAACATATATAATTATACCAATATAATGAATGTCTTAATTTTTAAAATTATTTTTGAAAAATAAGTTTACTAGAAAAAAAATTATCTTAAGAAAACTTAATTAAAAATAATTTATTTGTCTATGGATCCACATAATTTGGTTATAAAGTAGAATTTGGTCCTTAATTTCATTAGTAGGTAGTTTCATTATAGTAAAAATATATAGTATATTATACTATTATACTATATAGAATGTATATATACGAGTATATAGATATATATAGAGTATTAGTTATCAGCATTAATGGCCAACGTTACAAGTATTGGAATGGAATATTTTATGTTACCTTAATAATATATGTGACTATGTCGCTTTATAATTTAATTCTTCAACATTTTTTCGCCCCAGAATTGGTTAATTCTTTATTAGGTAATGGATTTGTAAAGAATTTTTTATAGTTTTTTTTAAACATTAAATTGTGATATTATTTTATTAACATAAAACATACAATATAATATAATATAATTCATAGTATCATTAAAGTAAAGGTTTAGCAGGGAAAGCTGTTTTCTAAGAGTTTTTATATATAATTAATTATTATTTTAAGAATTATACTTAATATTTTTGTTTGTTGTGACTATTTTATAATAAACTTTGATTCGAAGTAACTTAATAATTATACGGAGTTTTGTTTATTATTATTGTTAATATCCACAACTCAACCTTCCTCATTACTATACGGTCAATGTATAAATTATAACAAATAAAGTAATAAAAATCTACAAGACTCCAGCTAAGGTCTCGGTTTATGGTTGTCGACTCTAACGTATAATTGGCGTCACCATGTAACTCTTTTAAAAACCTAAGAAATTGGCGAGACGTTACAAGATATCTTATGTAATCTTATCTTATGTAATTTATCTATTCTAAATAATATAGATTTAAATGAGTCATTTTAAATTCAGGCGGATGCTTCTGATAACTGATAAGGTAATAGGTTGCTGTATATTCCAAAACAAAAGACATATACATTTCGCTTTTAGATTTCTCAATGAGCTTAAAATTAACTTCGCTCAAATTGAAAAAGAAATGTTGCCACAGTATTTGTCTGCACTATATTTTATTATTTAATTTATCATCAGAAACCCAGAAACAAATAAAAATATTTTCAGAACATCAGCCCTTGATGTCAATTATGAAGAAAAAAAAGAAAAAGAGAAATTCCAAGTAATAGAATTAGGAGATTAAGAGTAAACTCATTAATATATAATGTAGATTTTGAATATTTGCCTGGTATGTATGTTGCGTAATTATTAAAAGATGTAGTTTATATATTAAGTGATATTGAAATTCGATTTGAAAATATTAAAGAAGTGGAATTTAAGACAGAAACGTAGTAATTTTATGATCTAATAATATATTAAATAAGTGAATACTTAAATAAAGGGTGGTCCAATAGGAGGTGATTTGAAATAATTAAATTGATATTATTGAAATCATAAATGTAAATTAATAAATATTATAAAATAAAACAATAAGTATTGTTTTCTAATACAAATTTAAAATTTTTATAAACAATATTTAAAAAATAATTTATTAATTAATATATTTTTTTTTATTACAAATAAATATAACTTACAATTTATATCACACAGTAGACAATCTTGAAAGTATTTAATAATAAATCAGGTTTTATCCCAAAAAATTAGATAGGTATCTTATACTATAGTAAATTATATTATTATGTTATTTATAAATAAAGTCATTCTATACAATCATATAATACTTTGCGTCTATACTATAGTTATCATTATTTATAGGTACCTACTTGTGATAATAAACGTTTGAACCAAACAAGAGCCGAAATAGAGCGATTTATATGCTCTGTACGTTATGGGCCATCATCATATACACTTATTGTGATGGTGAAATGTTCAATTTTTATACTTTTTTAACAGCTCACCTTATCCTAACAGTTTGGAAATAGGATAGGGAGCTCGATCTGTCATCCATAAATTCAATTAATTTTTTTTCTATTTCCTTTATTTAATTTTAAGGCATATATGAATGGTAATAAATGTAAGCGTTGAATTATTATTAAAAAAAAAAATGTGTGAGAAACATGTTAACAAAAAATAATATTACACTAACAGACAAGGGACAACAGTGTAGACTTTACATCATCAAATAACAAAAAAACACAGATTGATTATTAAATCATAAATTAATTGTAAGGAAACCACTATCTAACTACGTTTTATTCTTAGTGTATAAATTAAAATAAACTCAATGACATTTAGATCTTCATGCATTTAGTTTTGGTAGAAAAAACTGAATTATACTTACGATCTTTTATAGTTTCATTGTGCATAAAAAATAAAATAAACGTGTTTAAATGTTTAATATTTTGCATCATAATTCAAACAATTATTTTTTTCATTAGTATCTATTTTATAAAATATATTAAAGGATTTTATTGTATAATATTATAGAGAGTTGATGACATGAAGAACGTAGTTTTTAAGTAGAGTTTAATTTAACTCTTTCAGCTTTAGATGTTTTGTGAGTTAATATAACAGACATTTAAAATTTAAGTATAAGATAATTTAAATTATACATCTATTGATGTTGTAAATAAAATACCTTGAAATGAAATGAACTTACGGGTTCTATTAAAATCATGGTAATCTAGAAAATATAAAATATTTAATACCGTATTTTTTATGCTGTCTCTATAATAATAATATATTATTATATATAAATAAAAATAGAAATAAAATATATAAATTCTGATGAACTTTTATCTGTTATACCTACACTACTAAAATATGATATTATTGCTAAACTAAATATTATTTAAAATTATTTATTTCTTTAATGATTTTTTATTTACCTAGATATTTCATTATGATTTGGTAATAGTTTTTACTATGATTTACGTCAAGACTTAATTTTGGCCTTTTGTTAATTAATGATGAATCTAGCAATAAAATAAAAAACAATATCATTATGACCTTGATAAAAAAAAGTTTAAAATTCTTCACTGACATTATAAATAGAAAAAAACAATACTTAAATCGAATAAGATGCCTTCAATTAATGAATTTAATAAATAAAATGCATTCGGGGGGGGGGGGGGGCCAATGTACATTAATTATAAATATATTAAATGGTTTTATGTCCAGTCTTTATTGTGCATATGCATTTAAAAACTGGGTTAAATTATTTTACACAGAATCCATACTATTTTTGCAAAGAAAAGCCTGTACCAAAGTCTATATTAAAGCCTGTGTCATCCATTTCTTTGTATTGTATAATGTAGACGTCTATTTTAACTTGTCCTGTACCAGTTCATTACGATACAAACGCGCAATGCGTTTTAAGTCGCGATCTTAATCTCTTTGCATTTACGTTTTCCATTTTCAATAAATTTTTTATAGGTAGTTTTTTAGTCCGAGGCTTATTATATTGTGGTTTCTTAACAACAAGTTTTTACTGTGTCGAGTCCTTAACCCGTCGTCAAACCTCCAACCAGTGGACCAGATCCCTCCTAAACAGTTAAAGTCCTGTAAGATGGCTATTGCAGTACAGGTCGTACTGGGCGATGGGAACGCCACATTCTCTACGCCAAAAAGATTTGATGTTATAGTTGTTAAAATTCTGTTTTAAAATTTTGAGACATCAATTCGACATCAGACGATCGATAATTTAAAAAAAAAAAACAATGATTTAAATAAATGGAACGTGTATTGCATAAAATACTCAATCTGAAAAATTTCACCCAAGTGGAGGTCATAAATAATATTTAACAAACTATATTAAATAAGGATTAATATTTATAAATATTTATTTCTACTTTTTCTGACCTATACGCGTTCCATATAATACGTTCAGTGAAGAAAGTTAATTTTGTGTGTATTATTGTTGACGTTAATAAACAAACCATAAAGCTATTAAATTTGTCTCTATACTTGTGTATTTAAGTGCTTATTTGTACGAATACGTCTAATTTAATTTATGCATGCTTTTTAATGTCTTATAATGACTGTTATAATTTATTAGATGATATATAATTTATTTGACTACTTGAGTGAATATTTAAATTTTTACGAATGTGGTAGTATTTATTTGTCATAAATCTCAAATTGTATTTGAACAATGGGTGGGTGGGTGATTGCAAGTAATTTTTACCACACATATAATTTTTCAATTGGGTGCCACTGTGTTTATTTAATATTGATAATGATAAGGAATACCACATACCATTTAAAATTGTGGTTTTTATTTTATCTGTTGATATAAATCCAATGCAGTACATATTAGAGTTTATAATTCTTAATATTAAATAATTAAAAATAATAATGCTATCGTTTTTTTAATAGAGATCATAAAGATAATTATATAAGGATATACGATAATACGGAAAACAAATTTTTAATAAATATAATATATGTTTATCAAATATATATGTTATACGTATGAGATATTCACGAATTTTTAATTACAAATAAATATTTAATGCGATTTGTTTATTTTAATTTCAATACATATGTTAGTAAATACAACTTACTGGCACACAAATTTACTAAATAAATAATAAATTAGAATAGAAAAAATATTAAATAGTAATAAATTTACTTATAGTAAATAGTAATGACTGATTAATGTACATAAAAAACTATAATAATATATTATATTAATTTATTATTAACAACGCATCGATATGTCACATCCGAGCGATTTCGTACGACTAACTACTTATTTTGATAATGAACATTAATTATCATACACTTTATGCAACATCATAAACAATATTATATATATTATAAATTATTATTATTAAATAAAATATCATATATTATAACTGGCAAAGCAAATTTGTATTTATTTAATGCCTAAATAATTTTTTAGGTTTATTTACTTATATTTATATTGTAATTTATTTTATTTTACAAATTAATATTTATTATTAAATGTTCTTTATATTCTATTGTTGTGACGCTTTGACGTATAAAAACCTTTCTAATTTGTTAATTAACATTTGAAAGCAATAATAAATATTCCCATTAGAAAAAACTGTTCTAAGCGAAAACCAACATTTTTTTCATATATCTTAGTGAATCTTGACAAAAATTATAATTCTCTACTACCACTGTTTCATTAATTATTATAAAATACTTAAAATCATCTTCGTAAAAAAAATATAATTTCCTAGAGTTTTTAGTAGTTTTATCTATCTATAACACACTTGTACTATTAGAAATTTCAATTTTGATGATAACTAGATATTTAAAAATGTAAAAATCTAAGACGGAAAGGGTGGGTTATATTATATTACATTTTAATTGGGCAAATGTCAATATAATATTTTAAATGCATAATAATTTATTAATGTGGTAAATCCAAAGATATATAAATGAAAATCGTATCGATATTAGATGTAATTATAATAAAAGAAAAATATAATGTAATTATAATTTATGTGATAAAATAACACGTCTTCATTTTTACTTTTGAATAAGCTACTGTAATATAAAATATTGATTACCTATTACGTCATTCTTAATGTCTAGAAAATGAACAATAGTATAAATAATATAGATGTATAACAATTTTTTATTATATTAAGTAAATAAAAATAATTTAATTAAAAAGCGTAGCTTCCGACAATGGAGTTATTTGTAGTGAATTAAGGACAATAAATATATAATATAATTATTATAACTTATAACTTATAAGTAGGGCTCGAACTTTAATGCTCTGAAAATGTACTAAATATGCATGCAGTTATGCTCTTAAATAAACGAAAATATGCACTTAAAAAAATATAAAATATTATATAACATAGATAATAAAAAACGTTAGGTACGAAAAAATTATTGTAACATTCGTATATTTTTAATTTAAAAAATAAATATATCGTCTTAAATGTCGTAAATATGCACAAAAAAAAATTGTCATCCATAAAAATATGCATGTTTTTACGAAAATCTCTATATATGTATAAAAAAAAAAAAAAATAATATTTATAAATTCGTTAGGACTTAAAACATATTTCTATCTTATATAACGATTTTTTTGAACAATTAAATAAAAATACATGTATGTATATGTATGTTAATGCAATAAGTCTCGAGCCCAACTTAAGTATAAGTAACGTTATAAAAATTAAATGTCTATAGGTACATCTTAATTTTTATTTTTGATTAAGACTGTCTTAATATATTATACCTGTAATATAAACATTAAGTACTTACGTATTTTATGCTTAACGTCGAAGATAGCTAGAACTAGAGGCAATACCTTATGAGATTTTCGTTATTGTATTTTATATTTAATAATTATGAGAATAAGTTTGTGTTATGTATTAAAATAGTTAACATTTTTTTTTTTATATTAGTTATTTAACTATAAAAATGTAATGTGTAGTAGCATGTATATGTATAACATATACATGGCTTAAAAATTAAACACTTTTTATCAAATTTAAACATTTAATTATTTCTCTTTTTCTCTTTTTCTCACGTTCTTCAGACATTTTTATTTTTAAATGTCATCTGATAATAATAATAATAATCTAAGTTATTTAATATATGAAAAATTATAACACATAATATAACTTTGTTATTTCACAAAAGACCAAGTTGTAAATACGATTTTGAACTTCCTTATGTTGGCTATACTAGTATCATACGCACCCTAGTTATAAAATAAAGTCAGTGTGACGGTTTTGTTTTGCCAGTGCATTAATTACTTCATCAACTTCACGATGAACATTTAGAGCTAAACCATTAAACCTCAATTATGGCCAACAGAATTTTGAAGATATGTCTAGATTTTTTTTTAATATGGAAAAGCTTCTTTCTAGTTCACACGATGTAAGGGTAGTTTCTCAAAAATTTAAAGCAGTTATAATACATTTGGAAAGGGGTCCTTATTGCTTTTATCAAGAACATCTAGAAAACCATCTATTCTATGTACACGGGACAATCAGTTTATATTGACAATTAGATTGATAATGATAATTGTTTATCAGGATAATTTCCTTTTTTTAGTTATCATTTCATAATTTGAAATGATACTTCAAACTATTTAAGGGGGGGGGGGGGGGGTGTCATATACTCATATCTACCTGACACCTGCGCACGCCACTAGGTTACACTGTAAAATGTTAACGTCCTGAGTACTTTATAATTGTAACCCTTTTTTAGAGTAAAAACGGAAGTTTAAGTTATATATAACGGTGATTTTACCATATTTTCCCTTGAATTGTAGCAATATAGCGGTATTATTTTTACTGAAATAATACTTTAAAAAAAAAACAATGGTACCTACACGCGAATGATATGCCATGATAATAGCATCCATCATTAGAATGATACAGTGTATATGTATATTATAATAATATAATAATAAATTAATAACATTAAAACATTATTTTTTTGCATTAAAACTTTTATTAATTAACAAATTATTTAGAAAGAGATAACAATTAAATTTTTTCTATACATTTATAAGCAAGGTATTCGTCAAAATATATTACAGAACTTACATTCCTTAGATTCATTTTCTTCCAAATCAAGTGAGTCATCTATAATATGTTCTTCAAAATGTTTGATTTAACATTAGTCATCAGTTCATCACTAATATCAAAATTGGTAATATTTTTGTTTGTTTTACTAATGGTGAAACGTCTATCATTAAAGAATAGTTTGTTTCTTTCCGAGGGTTTTTGGTATAGTTTTTTTTATCTATTACACTTTACACTTATACAAGGTACTTCAATTTTGATGACTACGATTATGATTACTATTATATAGTAATATAAATATTGTGTACTTATTACGGCATTCTTACAGTGTTATTCATAGCCATGATTAAAAACTAAAGTTTAATATGAGTTTATGAAAACTTAGTTTAATTCTTAAACCTGAGTTTAACTTTGTATTATTCATATAGTCAACTTAATCAGTGATCTAAACTAAGATTCCATAAACTACGGATTATTTCAGGTTTATCATCCACCCTTAAATATCCCTGTTTATATTTATTGTTGTCAATCTAAAAATAAGAATAAATTATATTTTTTAATATTAACGCTATTATTTTCTCCATAGAACCTTTATTTATATACAGTGTGATCACGATAATTGGAAACACTTAATAACTTTACAAATACATAACATTATACATTAATGTTTGATTTTTATGTTTTTAAAAGTCTGAAGACACTAATTCGGGTAGAAATAATGGTCCGATTACCACGAATAGAAAATGCTTTCGGTAGAAAAGACACTTGTCTTGTTTACCTATTTCAACATTCTGATTATCTAGAAAAATAAACAATAATATAAATGTGTAATAATTTACTAATTTAGTACATATAATAAAATAATAATAATTAAACAATAAATAAAAACCAGAGCTAATACTTAAAAATGTTAAGGATATGCATAGAAAAATAAAATTATTAATATGGGTAAGGTCTCAAAGATAAATAATTTTAACTAGCATTGACGGGATCTCTACTATCGGCCAATTACAAACAAAAAGTAAAATTCATTTGCTTAAAAGCAACAAGGGGCTCAAGGGATGTTAAGAATATTTTAATAGTACTGAATAGTGTTTGCATTTAGCAATTTACAATAACATATACATAAAAAATTGTTTTATTTTACGACAAATCTTACCTGTAGGTTCGTGAATTGTGCCATTGCCTAAAACAAAAGCTATAGAAATCAATAATAATTTCATATTGAATATAATATCTACTATCGTTTAGTAAATATTACTATTTAGATTTTAATATATTGCAATTATATTTTCCAATAAACGACTAACTGAAATTCCATTTTTTACTTAGTTTTGTAATAGTATACTATAACTGTACATACTATGAACGTGTTTACTCACGTGGTGAGAACGACAACTACTTACTAATAATAATTTATAGTTTAAAAACAAATTTAATTTATAATTTATTGGCCTATTAGCTATCACATTTACAGTAATTTCCAAAAGATAATTTTGGATAATTAATAAATAATATATTTAATACAGAATTACAAAATATATATGTATGATCAGTACAAAGTGTATAGTTTTTAATAATATTATAATTTTAAATTTCATATAAAAAGACAAAAATGTAGTTTTGTAGATAAAAGTTTTAGAAGAATTTTGTTTATAAATATGTCTTATAAAATGTACGTGAAAAAATAGATATTTATTTTATTTATTTATTAAATTAAGTATAGAATATACCAAGTGGATCGACTGTGACAACAAACATCTTTTCTTGAGTCTTAAATAACTTCGGATATTTAAATTCATGAATGCACACTTATTTATTTTCATTTTATTTTATATTTCCAAATGCGGCATTTTTAATTGTTTAACTCTTTTCTTGAAAACATATAAGCAACTCTATTGATATGTTTTTTTTATTAATTTTAATAAATTATTTTGTTTTAAGGTATTCAAGACATAATAATACTACAAAGTTCCATTATAAATTTAATTTTATACAGGTTATCCCAGTAACTACGTTACAGGGTTGTACATGATGAAAATACGATATTTTGGTGGTTTCAAGTCTGGAAACCTTACTAAAGTTTTATTTTAGTATAATAATAAAATTTTCCACTCGCCCAATTTGCGCATACGTAATGTAACTTTCGAAAGTTAAATGGTAATAATGGTATTTTTTTTTGTATTTTTCTAAATGTTTTTTATTTGGATATTTTAAATTTATGTCCAAAGTTAGCCGACTTACAGGGTTTTAAATTTTAAATAAAATGGCTAAAATATGGTTTTTCTTAGATTTGATTAATGGAAAATTCAAATATTTTGATAGTTTTATGTTCAGAAACCTTAATATAGTGAATTAAAGCTTTATTTAATAATACAATTTTCCGTCCAAGTATTCAAAATATTTAAATTTTCCATTTATCAAAACCAAGAAAAATTTATTTATTTTTAGCCATTTTATTTAAAACTTTAAATAGAGTTTTATTATGATAATATTGCATAGGTAATGCGTTATGATATTAATTATAATCATTATTCATTAGTCTCATGTAATACAGTTATCTACATTATACTAGATAAGACACTCGCGGTGTTGAACATAGGAATAAGTGAAGTCCAGATTTCAAGCGTTTATATCACGTGCCTGGTTGGCAAAATATTCGAATTCACGACGGGAACAGGTATAGGTATATAATATACTACATAAATTCGATGTTTCTTTGCATAATTTACAAGTCTGCGACTTCAAATTTTAGTTCTGATTCCGATTATGTATTTGAGACCTTAAAAAACGCTCTCAAACGTGTTGACGTTTTGTGTATAGATTTTACATAGTATTTGATGACCATGACCTTAGTATTACCATAAAGTATGTAAGAAAAACTCATCTATACTTTTTATATTAATTTCACAATACCTATAAGTACAATATATAATAAAATACTTATACTAAAAAAAATACAATAAAAAACATTACATTTTAACATTATCGCGATTAGCATTATCTGCAGTTTTCTTAAAAACCTTATACGGCTAGGTATTATATGCCCATATGTTTCATTTACGATTTTTGGATTTAATATTAATTTTATCTACTATGGTTTGCAAGCAATATTCCAGGAAAAATTTATAAATGTTTAAAGTAGATAGGTACTTATAAATAATTTAGTTTACTTCTAACGTGTACGACACACGTGTGTTACAAGAGTGTTTAAACAACTCCTACGCTCGTTCACAATTTTCTGCAGCGTGCTCTGAAAATTTACTTGTACTTTGCAGTACTACTCTGCCGTAACAGTTCAATCGCTGGAAATGTAATTCATAAAATAACTGATTTAACACTGTAACATTATTACATAATATATATATATTTAATCTTAGGAACGAGGTAAGATAATTATAACTCGGTGGTTTGATAGTAATTGAAATAATTTTATTTAATTGTACTATTGTAGTAGTAGCGACAGTTACGAGTTTTTCTACGAACCACAACCGCACTAAGTTATGAATAATATTAAGCAATTATATAACAATATGTATATATATATATATATTTATTAATTTAATATAATAACCATTTATAAACTAATACATTATTATAATTAGATTAAATTGTTAACAATTAGTACACAATGTGATCAAAAATTAAATATATATATATATATATTATATTTCTATTTTTATATAATTATTGTGTTAAATATTAACGAATTCATTGACAATTTAGTTTAAGGTGTTATACTTATGTTTATACATTCAAAATTGGATTTAGTTATTTATTAAATTATTAATCTATAACTATTGAAAATTTTATGGAATTGCAAAATGTTTCTGGCGTGCATCTCTTATTTTCTGTAATATATAAAAAACAAGAAATACATTTATTACAATATTAGCCTAGGTAGAATGTATTAGTAATACTATGTAGTTTATAATATATATTATATTAAGAATTATTATAATATTATTTAAGAAATGAAAATTCGTTATTCCACTGAATTAATTAATTAATTAAAAGGAAGATTCTCCATAATTCGAACAATAATTTATATAGACAATGATAATACGAATATAAATGAACGAACAAATGTTTGCAATAAATGATAGTTAACTTTAATTACATAACGAATGAAATTCTTTAATATTTTAGCTTCACAATGTTTGTCACTTTCTTTAAATTAGTCATATTGATCGATTTCTGTAATTATTAAATAGGTCCGTGAAGTTTTCGAGTAATATTGGCCAATTTATACAATGCCTGAGTGGCTGAGTTTTAAAGGGCACCGTAATCATTATATTCCTATTGGTAATTAGATTTGTATATGCAATTATAAATTATCGTTTTTTAATAAAAAGTATTTAGTTGAGATCCAACACCTTGGCACCAGTAGATGAAGTTTTTTAAATAAATTTTTACTATGATTGTATTATGATCTGTATTGTCAATGTGTCAATGTTTGGTTAAAGGCTAAGGAAAATTAATTTAATATGTATGACGTACTCGTATCATATTCTAAGTCATAATTACCCTCGATTGATGAATCGTTCTCTATCTCTTCGAAATTCAGAAAAATAAATTTATATTAATGGATTGTTTAAAAAAAATAAGATTTTTTTTTATAGAAATTAATATTATTACAATTAATATGTTGTGTATAATAATTAAATTATAGGTAGTTTGTTTAAGTATTATTATTTATAAAAATATAATACTAATAATATATATATGTGATAAAATATGTGCTTATATTAATTAAATTATTGTTACATTATATATCTATATATTTTATACTGTATTCTGTATATTATTTAAATATCCAATTGTTATATATTAGTGTCGATGTGTTATTAGGCCAATTGTATACATACATAAGGTATATGTCAATTGTATTTATTATTAATATAATCATAAGATAACAATCTAATTTTGTTCCTTTTCATTCCAATGATTTCGTGGCAGTGGGTATAGTCTAGGGTGACCAGACGTCCCGTTTAAAACGGAATTGTCCCTTTTTTGATCATCATGTCCCGTTGTCCCGATAAAATTCAAACGGGATGCTTTTTATTCCGTTTTTAGAAGATGGTCCCGTTTTAATCCCGTTATTTTCATATAATTATATACATTTTATGAAAAAATATTGATGTATGAAACAAATATGAAACGGTTACTCATATATTTAAAATTTGAAACCAAAGCTATAAATGACAAATTTTAACACTTATTTAGGTTAATTTACTTAAAAAGAGTAAAGTAATAAGAAAATAATTGGACTTTTACTCTCTATAGTTATGTGCATATGTGTGAATGTATATAGATGAAGGGTTTTTTTTTTTTGGGGGGGGGGGGGGAATAACAACTGTCCCGTTTTTTTATTTTCTTAATATGGTCACCCTAGAATAGTCCCTTAACTTCCTATTACGATGGCACTCTTAATTCATTAAGTGCTGATCGCCACATACATAGTAACTCGTTCGGTACATTTTGACACTTTGTGATGTCACACGTTTGAACAATTAAAATGAATTCAGTTCAGTGGTCAGAACAGATCAGGCGTTTTAAAATCAAACATAATGGTCATCAGGTGACACAATGAACTGAACGAGTTAAAACAATAATATATCAAATATTGTACAATACTTATACTTTATTATAGTAATAATCAATACTCTATTTATATTTTACAATCAATGATTTTAAGATAAAATATATTGAAAGTATTGTAATTCTAAATAATTGTCCCATGATAAATGTTTATATTTATATTAACAAAAAAAACCGGGCAGACAATTTTGAGCATTCTTTTTTCTTCCTTTCAGTCCTCACAAAGGTTTGTGGTGGAATATTATTATGTTATATTTCAAAAAATGACCGTTATAAAGTACTAATTAATAATTATATTAAATTTTTTACCACAAGCATTTCATATTTGTGGTAAATAATCACATTTACTATTTAAGAAATTGTTCTCATATTTTTAAAAATACAAAATTCACACATATTTATAAAATATTTAATTTTGTAGGTATTAATTGTACCCATCAATTATCATAATAGTTTACATGTATAACGAAAAGTGTGTCATAAAATACATATCAAATTTATATACTTTTTTCCAAAAATGTTTAATATTTCCTGTACTTTTTTGTTTTTCGATATGAAAATTATATAAGAGTCTAATCATATATAACTTAATCTTTTTACAAAATATTTTCAAAATCGTGACTGATAATTTTTTTTATTAGCTTTTAAAGCTAGACAACCGAAAATCGGCAAAATTGCGGATTCTGTTATTTAAATTTTTTTTATTTCGTTATAACTAATTATGAACTAATTAATGAACTAATTAGGTTTTGATTGTAGAAACTTGATTTTTTTTTTGAGTATTCATATAAGTGTTCTTTATTAGAGAAAAAAATTTCGAAACGATTGATTGATTTTCTGACTAAATATAAAGATTTTAACTTTTTTCCAAAAATATTTAATATTTCCGACTATTTTTGGTTTATCGCTTAGAACATTTTATAGAAGTCTAATCATATACTACTTAATCTTTTTACAAAATATTTTGGAAATCGTAAGTTGTAACTTTATTTTATAAACTTCTAAAATATAAATAATTTTAGTAGAAATGAATATTATGATATTTTTTTTTATGTATGAAGACACGTTTTCAGGTAGAAATAATGGTCCAATTAACACAAGAAGGTTATGTTTTCGGTAGCAAATTCCATCTAATTGATACTTTATTTAGCTCATTTTTCGAAATTCTCAAAAGCTTTTCCTTAGGAAGGGAAAAACTACAAAAAAATGGTGGAAAATCGGCAAAATAACTGTTTCTGTTATTTAAATTTTTTTAATTTCGTGATAACCAATTGAGTTTTAATCATAGTGTCTTGAACAATTTTTTGAGTATATACTTAGGTGAACTTCATTACAAGAAAAAATTAAAAAACGAATGGTTGATTTTCTAACTAAGTTTAGAGTTTTAACTTTTTTTTCAAAAATGTTTAATATTTCTTGCCATTTTTAGTTTATTGGTTTGAAATTTTTTTTTTATAAGCTTTTAAAGTAAAAATTCTTGAAAATCGGCAAAATAACGGTTTCATTATTTTATTTTTTGATAACCAATTAAGTTTAGATTGTAAGAACTTGAAATTTATTTTAAATATTTACATTCGTAATTTACACACGTGGTAAAATTTTGGAATGGATTATCAGTATAGTATATTATATTATATTGAGTTTCGCTCAGAATCGTATTTTATAATGCAATATAATTGCATTCAAATCTTAAGTATAATAAACCACTATTTTTTCCGAGGACCTTGGGACGAAGGAGAAACGTCCACAATCGCCATCCCACTTTTTACTCTTATAACAATTATAATATAACATTGTGTACAAGACTGAATTTGTTTTCCGCTAAATGTATTTTTACAATTTTACATTTTTACTATTAGAAGATAAATAAAAATTAATAATTGTAAACAAACTTTTTATTTTAATTTGATCCAATATAGTTTTTATGTAATCAATGACATATTCTATAAAAAAAATATATTTTTATAATTTCATTAGTAGATTTAATTAATTATTAACTACCATAATTGTTAATTAACTAAAAAAGTAAAGTTAAGGTTTTTTTTTTTAGAGAGATATTATTAAAATTATTATAGATTTACATATGTATTTTAATAATGGCTATTATTACATTGATATTTTACATGAATTTATAATATAATGATATGACATATCAGTTTATATTACAGTACGATAATATTGTACGTTGTACCTATACATGTTTTACAATCTATCCTTTTAATACAAGCAATATTAAAGTGTGTGAAGTTGAAACCCCATATCGGCCAAATCAAATCGGACAAATCGTAACTTAAAAGTCTTATTTTTTAAGTATTTGTAATTTAATTTTTATAATTTGCAAGTTAACCATAACCCCTCTGGCGAATTTTGAATTTATTCGTTGTGCTGTTTGTTTTATTCATTCCCACATTTGTGCTAGGTGCACAGCCAAAAAAAATCAATTTTTAATTTTAGGGATATTTGAAAAAAAAGTATTATATAATATAATATATTATATTATATGTGTGTTTTTCATGATGTTCATGAAGTTGACTATTCCTAACCTAATCAAGTACTAAATATTATCAAATAATTGCAAATTCGTTCTTACTATTTGCAAATCATAATTTTATTTTCTACGATTTTTAATAATTTGGTTAAGTTTGGTTATAGGTGAAAGTAAATTTTAAAGTTACTTTCATCAACAAACAAAATCATTCAAGATATAAACAAGTATCTACACTAATATAAGTAATTTAAATATTAGTATTCTAAATTGTCTAATGATAAATATTTATAATTTTATTAATAGAAATTAAAATCTTAACATATAATCTATTTCTGCATTATATTATGCTTAGGTGCATGGGCATCCCCAGGGGGAGAGGCAAAACAGGGCACTTGCCCCTCCCTGGAATAATGTAATTTCCACAGCAATTAGTAAAATTTCCAATGAGATATTAGCTTCTAATAATAATACCTAATTGTAATATTTAAAGTGTAATAAAGACGAAACATAATAATGTACTATAAATAAAATGTATAAAAATTTTTTTATTTTTTTTAAAAATTAATTTTGCCTCCCTAGAAAAATGTCTGGGGACGCCCATGCTTAGGTGACTAAGGTAAAATAATTTAATGTTTATAATATTAAAGATAAAAATTACTCTCCATTGATGAACTCAATGATGAGTTTGATAACTTCTGCAATTCTTCTAAATTCAGAAAAACAAATTTATATTAATGTTTATTACCAGAAATACGAATATTTGTGTGTATATTCTAAATTAAGGATTTTAAAATAATGAAAAAAAAAAATTAATTACTTTCTTAGAAAATAATGTTTTTAATTTATTACCAATAATAATAATAAGACATTAAAACAATATTATTTGTAATAATAAATTTTATATAAATAACAATAATAAATAAAATTTATTACCTATATTATTTGTGAAAATATAACGATTTTAATATTAAAATGACAAAATATAATATAATACTGTATAACTGTTTTGGTTTTGTACATGTATATAATTATATTTTATAATCTAATATATAGGTACTCTATAATATAGTTTGTATAAAATTAATTTTAAATACTTAATTATTTTTGTCATTTTTTTTTTTTTTAATTGAATATTTTATTAAATCTCTTTTTTTTAAATCTCAACACTATTTGCTCCTAATGTATTTTAGTGGATACAATTTTGTTCTAAAGTGGCTTTTTATATTCCAGACAATATATTAATAAAGCATACAAAATATAATTTTAATAAACTCTTCAGAAATAAGTAATAACGCTGTTCAGTGTACCTAAAATTTCCAATTTATTTAAAGGACTTGAAATTTTAAACACATGGAATTATTAATACACATAATATTAATTATACATATTATTATGTATTTTTTATTTATTAAAGGTATGTATAATATTGTATATAGTTTGAATGTAAGTTATTTTAAGTAGTTATTATTATTAGTTTAATTTGTTTTGTAATTATAAAACCAATATAATTATGGTAATATTTTATAAAAATGTTGGTTCCTTAAAATATAATTTTAATGTTATATAAAGCATCCATATATATATAGGTACATTAAACATGTTAAGCCGTAACCAATTTAGTAACATTATAGTTACTATAAATAACTTACTTAATTTTTTTATTGCTAAAAATATATTTGAAGAAGTTTATTTTTTAGTTTATACAAACAATTATATGATATAATTGTTTTATTATCCGTTGTTAAATGTTCACGGAATTTAAGTACACCATTAATATACATTCACCCAGATTACATAGTACCAGGTATGAGATAATTGTATTCAAAATAATACACAAAGAAACAAAATAATACCTATATTTTTTTTATTATAATAATATTATAGTCCATTTAAACATCAAATTTTTAAACATATTTAATTGAAATGCAAGTCGATTTTACGTTTCATTCTCTAAAAAAGTGAAAACCCATTTTTCTGTTTTATGGTGGCTTATAGCATTTATATAGTAATTAATTATCTCGGTTATTTCATCTCATGAATTCCAAAAAAAAAGACTTGCACACTATTTTATAAAATATTAATAAATTCCCTAGATGTATATAACAATATAAACATATTTTATTCATAAAAATTATAAGAATTGTTTTGTTTTACATACAAATGTTATAAAATATGTGTTTTATAGTTCTTCTTATGGTTTCTGTTTGAAAAAAACATTTAAATTTTATATAAATATTTGTCATTTTTAACATTTAGTTAAAACATAAAAATTTGTTATGAGAGATTTAGTGTAAAATTATTATTTTTTTATTGGTACCTATGCAAAAGTTACTACATACTCATTGATAAATCATAAAAATCCATAGCATCTGTAGCAAAGTTATATTATAATATATAAATAAAATGTTTATTGTTTTCTTAAATTGGCTTATGAAGGACCATAAATTGGCGTGTTGCTATAAAGCATGACGAAATATCACAAGTAATGAAATTATTCGCGAATATATACAGAGTGAGTCTAGAGTAAGGGTCCGGAACCTTTTCTTATAAATGAGCTATTTTATCAAAAAGTTACAATATTATGATTTTCAAAGAGTCGCAATTAAGATAAAAAAATATGTCATAATACAACATTAACAGGAAAATGACAATTTACCAGTTATATCCGGCCATTATAGATAAAATATTTTTTTTTTTTCAGAAAGAACATCCTAAAAGCCATATGGTCATTTTACAGGAATATAATATATTGATTTTTAATTTATAATTTACGGTTTTTGATATTTATGCATACTCCAAACAGCCGCAGGTTCTCGACCTGGTCTAAGAATTTAACAAATGAAATAACTGGTTCTACGCTATATTTGTTTCAATTTTTTTAAAAATTATTATTATACCATGGCACTACAATTAATTTTATTTAAGATTCTAAATAAAAAAATTTAAATAATTTTTATCTATTTTTTAATTATTTAATTAAATATAGCCATTTTATAGATTTATATTTAAAAAAAAAAAATGTTAATATTAAAATTTCTTCTTAAAGTGTTTTAATTTATTTTTTATGTTTTTTTTGTAATTTATGAAAATATAATATTATTTTAGATACGATACGTATGTAAGAATTTATACTTCAAATAATGAAAAAATATTATATTTTCATTAATTTAAAAAACAAAAAATCATTAAAAATAATTTAACACTTAATGTCAACATTTTTTTTAATATAAATCTATAAAATGGCCATTTTTAATTAAATAATTAAAAAATAGATACAATAACTATTTTTAATTTTTTTTTTGTTTAGAAATAAAAATAAAAATGAATATACCCTAATTGTAGCACCGAGGTATAATAATAATTAAAAAAAAAATATGTTTAAACAAATGTAGCGTAGAACAAGAGTTATTTAATTTGTCAAATCTTCTAGATTGTATTTATACAAATTTTAAAACCAAATTTAACAGGTTTACTCTTACTGAACATTTCATCTAATTTGTGTACTATTGAGTTTTTTATTTACAACCACATGAATTATTGTATCTTATATTTTAAATATAGAGATGTAAAAGGATGAACATTATAAATGTGCAATTTTTATTTAATTCCTATAACACAGTAAATGTGGACATAACGACTTACACAAATAACGTCCTTACCATAAATCTTAAACGAGATAAGTGTGTAATGTGTATGTTATCTTGACAGTGGTGTAGTAAACTACTTTAATATACGAAGCAGATATTTATATCAGATACCCCAACTTTTAATCATCAATAAATAATTCAATCGCAACAAAAGGTAGGTACATATTAATGTATGGTATATGTTTATAAACAAATTATTAGACTTACAACTTTGTTAACAATAAAACAAAAAAAAATAATTATAAGAAACATTGTTAAACTTTGTCAACTTTACTCCTTAAAACCCATTTCTTCACCACAACACTGTCTCTTGCTATCGGAGAGCCAAATTTTATCATGAATATCATACAATATATAAATGAGGTATAAAAAGCATATTATGGATAGTTGACTCCCTACGTCATAACTTTACAGCTTTGGTGTATAGTTATTATTTGCTATAGATACTAGCAATTTTTACATAAAATACATTTGTAACATTAGGTTAGTGAGATACAGGTTTTGTATTTACAATTGTAAGTACATAAATAATAATATATGAAATTGTGTAGTTATTTGGTAGTATATAAAAGTTAATAAATTCATTTACTTATTACATAATTATATAAAATGTTTAATCCAAAACAATATAAATTATACTTTATAGGTAACTTTAATTATATATATAAGTCTTGAGTAAATAGAATAATCTAAGAATGTAAAATAAGAAAATAAACTTACGATGACACAGACCTAATTCATTTAGGTATAAAATTAGAAAAAATATTAGCAAATAGTAATATTAATAATGAAATAATATACATATATGATACAAATTATGCTAAGGTATATCATTATTTATGTTATGTAAATTCATACACACACACATACACATTTATATATCCTAGTTCTAACATATTAATGATTAATAAGATGAGAAATTGAATATTAAACAAATTTAGTCTGGCAAGAAATAATTGGATAGATTCAACTCAAGTACCATTAGAAGCATGACGGTCCGTTCTAGCAAGATAAAATAAAATAAAAGAATCATATTATAAGGATCACTTATAAGAAGTTAAGTTTGATATGGGGGAGATATTTCTCAAAAAAACCGTCTTTAGTTGGTAAATCTATAAAATTACCAGGAAAATATCGAGCTAATCCAATACAAGTTATTCATGAGCTATGGTTTATATACTATGGTATACACATATCTTACAGGTGCTCTAAGGAGTGACAAAAATAACACGTTTGCTATGAATCGAAACTATATCCTATAAAATACAACAGGAAGCTGATATAAAGATAATATGAAGAATCTGAATCAAAAGATGAAGAGGATTTATTAGAATAGTAAAATAAAAAGATGGTAATGATCTAAAAAAACAAAAGCAATACTTAGAGGATTCTGTGTTAATACTTAATATAGGTAATTATCAACTACGAAAGAATAAAGAGAAAAATCCCGAAGAACTAATACGAGGAGAACACCATCTAATCTAAGTGAATATCACGATATCAGTATTAAACATCACTCTTCAGACAAGTACAAAAAATCATTGCTATTATAATAATACATTATTTTATTTATATTGCATTTTTATCTATATTATAATTAAAGTATAATTTTAAAAAAAAAAACCAATAATAATACCATGACACCACTTTTTTTAAATTAAAATAGAAACTATTACAATTTTTTTTTGTAATATTATATTTACATTAGTACTCACTATTATTTTCAATAGATTGACAAAAACTGAATGGGGTTGTTACATCTATTACGAAATATTATATTTTTGTTTTAAATTTTTATGATTATTATTTATTGTCATTAATAATTAATAAAATGAACTATAATTTTCTAGGTAATAAAAAATAATAAAACATTTTTATTTCATGTTTAACTTAATAATATTTTGATTTTAAATTGTATTACTCTATATATTTAAACATTTTTTAAACTAATAATAGTTAGTATTATTAGAATTAGTTTGAACTAATTATATGAAAATGTAATTAAATTCTTCTTTTTCTTCTTCTTCTCAAAGGTTCAGATCATAGTGACTGACAGTGACGACGCAGATTCAAAATGTCTGGTTTAACCTGGTCGTGGCTTAAAAGTCCGCGATAACGACGTAGATTAAAATAACAATATTACTGGATATAAATTTATTGTTCGTTATCGTCATCGCTCAAACAGCTACATTCATCTTCTGTTGAATTTCAAATTCAAAATTCTAATTCAAAAATCAAAACTGATTTTGCCTTATATTGTGGAAAAACCTATTAGGATTATCGTTTTGAACAATTTCTTTGTTGTATGATCATGTTTCCTCCATCCATTATGTTATTAGCTACGTTGCATTAGTTATCATGAAAAATCTAAGATCGATTTCCATAAATTTTGCCATTTTTCAGTCATTATTTTCTTGTGGAAAAATTTTTGGGAAATTCTAAAAATGAGATGAATAAAGTATCAACTAGATGAAATTTGGATTTATCAGTCCAACAATGTATTTTAAAAAAATCGGTTGTGTCAGTAACTACGCGATGAATGTTAGATTTTCTATGAATCACCAGGTAATAACCGTTGAACTATAAATTTAGCCGACATGGTAATTTACTTTTCTATAAAATTAAATGTACTTTTTCTAAAGAAAAATTAAGCTCTCTAGCCAAATATCATACAGAAGAACGATAATTTAAATTAATGTATGCTGATATCTGCAATTCATTATTTTCATTGATTAATGCTTGTGTTCATGATTACAGCGGCCATCAACAACAGGGAATTTTTGGTGTTCTCTCAAATAATTCTCAATTCTTAAAAAACAATTGTGTGGTGAGGTGATATTGGTCAGGGTATTGTTCAATAAACTATCTTGCTAAATTACGCAAATTTCTTTGGCAATCTCATACATTAACAGCATAATTGTTTTTATGCTAATGCAGCATTTGTAATGCTCGCATAAAAAAAAAAAAAATTAAAAAATAGGTACCGTGTCACAAACGAATGACAAAACATATTTTAGTAAAATTTAGTCTATAAATCATAAACATAAGTAAATTTAATTTATATCTGTAATAACCATATAATTTGACAAGTATTTTATGGCGTTCAATAAAATTCATAAGAATCGAGATTATTTTGATAGAAATCGTATGTACCACGTACAATAATTTGGTAAGAGTAATGTAAACGGGTTATCCTTATGATACATCACCAATGTGTCTAGATAACTTATTTACTTATTTAAAATCGCCTGAAAATTTGTAAATTTCGATAAATACGAATCGCATAAATTAAAACTTTAACTTGTTCTCAATCAGTTAAATTTGAATTTAAAATTTTTTTTATAAGTTTAAGATGTTTAAAACAATTAATTAAAATTAGACCCGAACTCAAAATAGGGGGAGGGTTACTATTAAAAACATGTTTATTTTGCTACGTTCATATGTGTGGACAAAAAAGAAAAATTTTGAACTTTTCAAAAATAGTGTATTAGTATTATTACTTATTCTATTATATGCAGTGAAAAAAAACCAGAATTAAATTCTATTAAATATACTTTCGATATATTTCATGTTACCTATATCTTTTTGAACTTACTGTATACTTATTTTATATCGAACTTGAATTAATAATTTATAACTAAAATTATTCTATTTCAAATACTAATTTTTAAACTTTTACGTACCTGTTGTATAAATATGATGAAATACATATTTCATGTAACTTTGGATTAACACTAAAAATATATTAACAAGTTTTTAAAATATTATATTATAGAATATACTATTCAATAGATTTTTATTGAGAATCGTATTTTTAAAATTATTTAGGAAAAAAAACTTTATTGGAAAATATTTGTTTGAATACAATATTTTAATAGGTAATATTTTTTTTTTTATTAAAAGTAAATATAACTTACTATGTTCATAATTAATTTTACTACCTTGAAAGTTTTTAATAAAAAATCAGATTTTTTCTAAAAATTAGGTTTCTATACAGTATAGTATACTATGGTATTTATAAGCAAAAAATACTAAATCATTATAATATAATTTATATAAGGCAACAACGGATATTAATTATTAGTAAATGAAACTTTTCGTACATGTAAAACAGAAGGATGATTGGTGGATTGGTCACTGATTCTCCTTATTATTCGTGGTCTTTGCCAAGTTTTAGTAGGTATTATTATATTACTACAATTATTACCGCTTTTTTTTAAGTTTTAGAGAAATATATAATAATAAGCAGACAACTGTTGAGAGGCAGTAATGCGAGAGCGGCCCCTTTCCGCAGAGTATTTACGACAAAAAAAAAGAAAAAAAAAGCAGACTACTATTGAATACTATACATTTATCCTACAATTTTAGTATGTTTTGTATTCTTCTAACATTTCTCCCCTCTACATAAAAACTTCACCACATAGCATTGCAATCAGCATCTACCCCCACCACACGGCCACGTAGTTATAGATTTCTATTAGTACTGGGCCGATATCCGATATCCGGTATACCGATATATATTGCCGATATAAAATCGATAACCGATCCGATATTTTTCCTATTATAAAGATATATCCCATAATAGTTTTCATGAACCGTATATAAAAAAAAAAAAAAAACCGATATCCAACATCCAATAATATATAAACCGATAAATTTTAGTATAGGTGTTGTTTCGGTTGTGGACTGTATTTTATTATCTTAAATACTAAAGGAAAGAAAAATTAGTGATCTTTAAATATAAGAAAAATAGAAGGCGAATGAGTTTTCAATACTAGTTTAATTAAACCTTTGGTTTATAAGATAAATAGTTAACGCGAGTACTTCTCGTTCGAACATTACAAATAGTACTGATGCACAGTTATTCGCGTTACGGCGCGGACGATATTATAACAATTATCTTATCAATATTTCAAAATGATTAATGGCACGAGATCGAACAGGTGTAATATCTTATATTATTAATAAAAATTATCGATATATCGATACGCGACCGTACGGCGCATTATATCGGTTTTATTTTCGGTTCTGAAAAAAACCCGATATCCGATATTTCGATATTCCAATATCGGCCGAGATATTCATATCGGTTATTGGTATCGGCCCAACCCTAATTTTTATACTATATTAGATAAGATACTCCTATATTCTTTACACTGTTATCGGTGAAGCATAAAAAAATAATGCCGCCATTTTGTCGGTTGAAAAAATAATATTTAATACAATATAAATTGCTCATTAAATTTCGATATTTTTAATTAATAATTACGATTTTTTTATTTAGTACAAACATACAAGCAAAGAAAATTATTTAAGAGACGAAAATAAAAACAGTACAAAATTATATACTTATTAGTTATTAACGTAAATATATACATTTACAAATTAATAAATATCATTACATATTATTGATTATTAGATAAAACTAATTTAGTCAATTGATGTCGTTTATAATTAATAATAGAAATTTTTAATTTGACAATATAATGTAAGCGTATTTTTAAATATTCTTTGCTAATAAAAGTAACTATATTATATAAGTTACTTAAAATTATTAAACGGTGTTTAAAAATATCGAAGTTCACTTTAGTAATTAACTTAAGTAAAACTTATACAGTAAATGCACTTAAAGCAGTTAAGTGCTGTTTTAGAATGTCGCTATAAATCTATGACTTTCTAAAAACCTATAATTGGTTTGAATACATGTTAAGTTATTAAAAATTGAAACTAATAAATTAATAAATTGATTCCTCAAAGAATTTAATAGCTATATTCAGTGTTGAGACCTGATAAGTATTTTTCTACCTAGATAAAGATAAAGTCATTAAAATTCATCTAGATAAATGTGATAGGTAAACAAATTAAAATTTATCTATGGATAAAAAAAACCGATAATTTTTTGTTTCTTTTACATATAAAAATAATAGGTAAGCTAAAAAGTTAGAATTTTTACTAATTGATCAAAAACTATAGTAGTTATAGGTACCATACATTATACACATTAATACAATTTGTGTGTACATAATTGTAATTTTAAAATAATCTAATGAAATATACAAAGAAATTAAAGAAATATATATATATATTATGCAGATATATTATTATAATGTATACTCGTTTTAATGATATAAACATAAATAAATATTAATTTTCATTATATTTATTTCATTAAATTTTTTTAGAAAATTAAACGCGTATTAATGGTTTCAAAAAGTGCTATTATTTTTTATCTTAATTAGTAAATCTTTGTTAATACAAATTTTATCTAAGATAATACTTCAGATGAATGCAAATGTATTTATATGTAGATAAGATAAAAGATGATAAATTTCATCTACGCTACATTATATTGAGCTACATTATTATGGTAATGAAATTGTTAAACTTTTATTGAACAGAACAAATATCAAAAAAGACGTTTCAATCATATAGTATAGATGATATGAACAGAACAAACAACTACGCCAAGATATCAACTGTGGATCTGAAGATCGAATAAACGTTCACAGAATCCAAATCTGCATAATATAGTTCAATGTAATGTATAATGTAGGTAAGTATGTAAATGTTATCATGCATGATTAAATTCTAACTTACAACATTTTTCATGACGAAATTAGAACTTTATCATATTATAATTTATTTGATTTAGGTAATAAATATTTGTGTGCTTTTACGTAATATTTATGAGATAGGTATCTGTATAATATATTGTTTTATTTACATGGGTAATATTTATAATTCTATAACGTAAAGATGGAAAAATAATTATTAATATACGATTTACTATTTATCGAGGTACTATTTACTTTACGTTTATTTGTTTTTGGTGAGATCATTAAATTAATAATTACGCTGTATGATATTATTATACTTTATTATAAAATAATATTGAGTTATGACTAGAAATAGTGAGATAACTAAGTATAATCCTTAGTGTATAAATTAAAATAAACACAATAGAACTTTGAATTTTATTTATCATGAATAATGGTAAAAATAATTGATTACTTACAATCTTTTAGATGTTCATTGTGAATAGAAAACAAAATACATTTACGAAAGTTTTTAAAACAATAATTATTTTATAAAGCAAAATAAATATCAGCTCAAAATATAAGTTTTTTTAAGTTTAGAATTTTATGATATCAGACATTTAACTTTTAAAAATAAAATTGATATATAATATAAGTAAATATCATAATGATATTGTTTATAAATAACTCAAAAAGAAATAAACTTTTATTTACGGACAGTTTTGTATTTACAGTCAAATATACAGTAAATTAAAAAATGCAAAATATTTAATATCTGTATGCTATTTCTATGTAGTGAACTGAATGTTCTAAGTTCAGTCCGCGTGGATGAGTATAACAGGAGAATAATGAATAACAAGTAGTTTAAAAGACTCACTGAAACACTGACCGCCGATGGGACGGTCCAGGTCTCTTTTATATTATATTACTAATTACAATAAGATTAAAGACAACAACAACGATAATTATTATTTAATTGTTAAATATTATTGTCGTGAAGGTTATATGCTTACGACATCTATAGTATTGTCGGATTTTCGAAATAAATTATTATAAAAAAAAATTCTAATAAATTTGTATTAAATATTTATTATATACTACTAAAATATAATATTATATAAAATAATTTATATTTTAAATGTTATTTTTTATTTACCCATATATTTCATTATGGCTTGGATATAGTACATACTAGTATATGATTTACTACTAATCATTTTCAATAATCCTGTATAAATGAATGATGAACTTAATAATAAAATAAAATACATTATTGTTATTTCCTTGAAAAGAAAAAAAAAATGTTACGTTCTTCATTGACATTATAAATAAAAAATAATTAATCATATAATATTTTCGTTATTGTTATAACTTGCCAAATTTGTATGTTTTTAATATAAAACTACTGATAAATTTCCGCTTTCTATCGTCATCGTAAACATTATACGTACAATGTACATATTAACAAGGCTAGGCAAGTTCATGACATTTTTAAATGAGTTAAGTTAATTGACTTATATTTGAAAAAGTTTACAGTTAATACAATGTTTTGTTATCTCAGTTAAATTATTAGTCAAGTCTAAAGAATAAATTAACTTATTAACTTATGTTAAGTTAATTTTAATTTTTAATACATCATTAAAAAAAAAAAAAGAAATACATATGTATATTTGTAATTTAAACTATTAAAAACATATGACATATTTTCAGTATATTCTAAGAGAGTATGCGTTTAAAATAGTATAACATTCATTAAATGAACGTTAAATAAAAACAAAATATTAAAATTATTATTTATAGTTTGTACCTAATTGTCTAAATATAGTGGCATACGATAAAATAAAGTACAAAACAAATATAAATACAAATATAGGTATTAACTTTACTTAGTTTTTAAAAATAATAACTCTTTATTTATTAAGTTAATACGTAACAAAAAAAGTCAAACTACCTACATGATAAGTTAAAACATATTCAAATATTGAAAGTTAAGTTAAAAAGTTAATATTCACTTAACTTTTAACTCGTTAATGCCCAGCATTGTATATTAAACTGTTACTTGGTATTTTTTAGAAAATAAATATTATATTTGAAACTAGCTTACTTTTTAATTTATACTAAAAATTATGATATAAATGATATTGTTGTATTCTCTGATTATCCGTTGTTAAATGTTCACACAGTTTACAATACAAGTGTACATTTTCCCAGATTACCCAGATATTTTATTAAAAATAAAACA
This sequence comes from Eriosoma lanigerum, assembly GCA_013282895.1. Classification (NCBI taxonomy): domain Eukaryota; kingdom Metazoa; phylum Arthropoda; class Insecta; order Hemiptera; family Aphididae; genus Eriosoma; species Eriosoma lanigerum. The sequence continues at coordinate 24,638,996 of CM023358.1, read as the reverse complement.
CAAACTAATAAATAGTATGTATATATATTTTTTTTTATAATGAATAATGATAGAGTCTATAACATTCAATGTTTTATTCAATACTGACAGATACAACAAAAGACTTACTATTTTTTTCTTCTTTAATTATAATGGTTTGTATTATGTCTGTTAGTATAAATGGTAAATATGTAATAGAGTAATACTACATAATATGATATTTGGAATTAATAATTAAAAATAATAATGCTGTAGTCGTTTTTTAATATTTTTTTAATATTTTTTAAATATTTTTTTAAACATATTTATATAGGTATTTAGCTATATAATATAATGTATGAGATATTCATGCCATTTTAGTTAAACATATTTTTTATGCGATTTGTAGTTTATTTTAATTTAAATATATATATATATTAATAAACTTACCTATACAACGATCAACTACAGTAAATAGTTAATAACTGATTAATGTAAGTATATTATAAAACTATACTTTGTATAATTAATTTTTTAATTTATAATTAAAAATTCATAGTTATGTTATATCCAAGCGTCTTTTACCGAATAACTATAGATGTTATATTTTGATTGTACGGATCAATATCATAACATTATAAAAAGGGACTTTCTCAGGGCCACCTAAAAGACAATAGTTACGCGCCTAATGTCATCTATTGGTTACTCGACGCAACATCCACTCAAATAAGAAGATAACTAACCTAAACCTTTACTAATCTAACCTTATATTCTTTTTATTCTAACTTATATTCTGTGATTCAACCACGATTTACCTTACCACAGTCCAATGAGGCTACAAGTTTTCAAAAAAAATTATTCCCTACCGATACGATTCGATATTACTATACTATTGTATCGATATTAGTATAGTACTATAGTATCGGAAACATGATATCGGATACTAAAAGTACTCGTATCGAAAGAAAAATATCGGTACTTTACTAGTATCGAAAGTATCGCAACGTCCTTAGATACACTATAGACAGCCATGTCTATCTCCTTAAAGAAACGATGATTCAACGAGCAGACCAACCACTTGGTTTACACAGTCCCGCTGTTCTGCTTAATTTTATTATATTTTAAACTACTTATGAGAATACTCAAAAAAATGTACAAGTCCCTAGGTTCAAAATTGTATTAGTTATCATGAAAATCTAAAACCAATTTCGTCAAAATTACGATTTCCATAAATTTTGCCGGTTTTCCGTTATTTTTTGGTAGTATTTCTTTTCCCGAGAAAAAACTTTTGAGAAATGTAAAAAATTAGCTAAATGAAGTACCAATAACTAGATGCAGTTTTCTACTGAAAGCATACCCTAGCTGTGGTAATGGATAGTTATTTCTACCCGAAAAAGTGTCTTCAGACTAAAAAAAAAAAAGAGTTTGAATAAAAAAATTCATTGTAAAAACAATACATTCCTCGCTTCACTCAGAATCTAAAAACACATTTTAATGAAAAGCGTAACGGTTTTAGGAAAATATAATGGGATTATAGTTTAAGCGATATAGTAATAATATTATGTATATACGTTTTCATTTTTCCTTTTAAATAAGCTACTCTTAAATAGTTTTAATATAAATATAAATATTGTGCACTTACTTACATCATCTTTTGCAATTGTTAGATATATAAACAATAATTGAAATAATAGAATTGTATAATAATATACTAATAAATATAATATAAATAAAAAGGGTACTTATATTAGGCATTATTTAAAGTGAAAATTGATGATAAAATAAATATAATGGTATTATAACTTATAACTTATAATAGTAATGAAATGTGTATACGTTATCACTTTTCATTTTGAATTAGATACTCTATAGAATTGTATATAAACATTGTGTACTCACGAAAATTGTGCTCTAAGATGGCTAGAATAATCAACCTTATGATATTTTTGTTTGTTGTATTTAATATTTATTAATTATGAGGATAAGTTTTGGTTAACGTATTGAAACAATTAACTCTTTTTTATAAATTTTTTGACTATAAAATAGTTATGTGTAGTAGGTATGTATTTATATAGGCTTGCCGATTAAACACTTTTCACCAAATTTAAACATTTTTGATTATTTTTCACGTTATCTTGAGGGATTTTTGTAAAATGTCATCTGATATTGATCTTATAATTATTTACAATATGACAAATTAAAACACATACGTATAACTTTGTCGTTAGATTATATTTTCCAAAAGGTCATTGACGCGTTTTAAACTGTACCTACGCTTAACTCGAACGGCGAATGCCACAATATAAGTTTTTGTTACGGTGTTATTTTATTTTTCGCTGTACTATAGTAAAATATTCGGGTAAGTGCACCTTAATGAAATAATAAACTTAAAAAAAAATCAATGGTACATGACATATCAATGGCACACATTGGTTACAGTGCATATAATAATATAATAAGAAATTAATAATATTGAAGAATAATTTGTATTTAATTTTTTTTTTCATTAAAAGTTTGTTAGTTAATAAATTATTTTGACAAAGATAACAATAATTGAATATTTTCATTGTATCTTACTTTCCTCTAGGTTGATGTCTTTTTTTTTATATACGTCCGTGTTATTTCTGAAATCTAAAATATTTATTTCAATTTCAGTCATCTACTTATCTATAGTATTAAAATAGGTTTATTTTTACTAATAGGTATTTGTGTAACGTCAACCATTAAAGAATTATTTGTTTCTTGAGTTCCTTTGCAAATCACAAATATATTTTTTTTTGGTGAACACAGAGAAAAAATACAACTGCTTCTTATAATCGTTTTTTATTGTATGTCGAGTTTTTATGATATACCCTTTTGGTATTATTATCTTAAATCATAGGTACCTAAAATTTTGTATACAATTATATGGTTTAAATTTATTATATTGATAAAAATACCAATAATTTAATGTTTTAAGTGTATAATAATATTATTCAAAAAAATAATATTATAATATTAATATTTATGTGATAATGTTCAGATTTTCTGGATATTACTTTAATGTTGAATTTATTTATGTAAAAGCACAAAAATAATAGTGTACTGTATACCTTGATCTAGAATTATACTAGTAATATAGAATAAAACTTGAAGTAAGTTAAAAGTGTTAAATAATCGTTAAGAATAGACATAAAATTATAAATAAAATTTCTCAAAGATATATAATTTTCTACATGATCTTTACCATCCATCATCACAAGCAAAAAGTTAGGTTAGGTTATCTGTTTAAAAGTAGTAAGGGGTTCCAGGAGATACCGGGAATACCCTAATAGCTCTTAAAAATGTTTGATTTAGCCTGAAATTTCAATAACATATATATAAAATAATGTTTTATGCTACGACAAAGCTTACTTTCGTTATGGACATGGCGAGTATCGGCAAAAACAAAAACTATCAAAACAGAAATTAATAACAATGTTATATTAACTGTATTCATTATCGTTTTAAAAAATTTAACAATTTAGATTTTATTTATATTTTCTTATAAACGACTAACAGAAATTATGTTTTTCATTTAGTTGTACCATATACTGCTTACTTACATAGTTTAAACTACTACTACATACAAATAATAATTTATAGTTTAAAAGCAAACATAACTTATAATTTATTGGCCCATCACGTTTACATTATTTATATCTACTGTTTCTGAAAAATAACAATTATAATAATTTTATATAGTTAACAAATTATTTATTTAGTATTACAAGTATACTACAAAATTTGTAGTTTTTAATATACCTTAATTTAATTTTTTTATAGGTTTTGTAGATATAAGTTTAAGATAAACTATTTTATTCATAAAAATTTCTTATTACATTTACGGGGATAAACAAAACTTTATACTTCGACCTTTTACTATGAGTTTTGAAAAAAAAAAAATGATTAAATTGAAAAATTTTACATTCATTATATAACTGTTAACACGTGATTTTAACCTTAAATAGTTAACGGTTAACGGTCATAAAAATTCATAATAAAAGAGCGAATTTTAAAGGTTAAATAGATAAATTGGAAAAAAAAAATTTGTTTAAAATAATGTTCAAGTCACATACTGAAGGTTAAAATCACATGTTAACGGTTATAAAATGAATGTAAAGGTTTTCAATTTTTATTTAAAAATCATAGTAAAAGATAGAATTTTAAAGGATCAATAGTTGAATTTGAAAAAAAAAATTTTTGTTGTTAACAATATTACATGTTCAAGTCACACGTAGAAAGTTAAAGACACGTGTTGATCGAACTTTTTCAAATTTTTTTCACAAATCATAGTAAAAGAGCGTATTTTAAAGATTCAAGAGTTGAATTAAAAAAAAAAAAAAAAAATTGTAATTATATAAATAATTGTATAAATAATACACAATAGTGTATAAATAATTATTCACGACATTCAGATACGTAATTAACAAGATATATAGAATATTATTAAAAGAAAGTAGCTTAGAAATTAATATTATTTTGTGTTATATTATTATTGGATAGTATATATATATATATATGTACATTTCCTATTACACTTCGACTTTTATTTAGGGGATTTAGATCAGAATATAAGAAACGAATGTTTGCATTTACAAGTTCATTTGTTGTCCACAGAAGGTACAACAGAAAATAAATGTCATCACTGGAGCTATACAAATTTATCCTAGAAAACGGCTTTATAGACATTTATCCAAATATAGGAATATCGCTTAGGATACTGTTGAGTACCCGTGTATCAAACTGCTCAGTAGAACGGTCATTTTCGGGTCTCAAATTAAAAATGATTTAAGATCAAATACAGAGGAAAAACTACTTACTTCACTCGCTGTGATATACATTGAGTCAGTAGTAATACAAGGAGTACACTAAAATGAATTGATATACGTTCTTTTGCAGAATAAATATTTATAATTATGATAATGATATATATATATATAACATTTGTTTATCTAAGTATGTTAAATATATTTAAATTAAATGCACTTTTTATTGATATATATTTAAAAGAGCCCTTATTTAGTTGTTCCCTTGAGGCCCTGATACCCTTTATTTCGGCCTTGATTAAAGCGTACTTACAATAAACTAATTTATATACAACTATTATTAGGTATTATTGATGATAATGCCTTAAAAATGGGGAAGCCGTAAATTTACGGAAAATATTTTCACGGACCGTAAAAATCCGGAATTTAAAAAACATAATTCCAAAATATCGAAAACTTAAACGTCCGAAACGTAAAATACAGGAAAATATTGATACCTACCCAAAACGTATTATCTCGAATTATAAAAATCCGGAACTTGATAAACGCACTCACAGCTGTTAGTATAAAGATATTTTTTATTTATTTATGTATTTTTTGATAAGGCAGTATCGCTGTCGTCGAGTTCCGGAGTGCGAATGATTTTGTTGTTGAAGTGGTGTCACAACATTTTAATTGATATATGCCAGTGGTCTTCAACCGGTGGGTCGCGAAAGCTTTAAAATTGAGACGCGATAAGTTTTATTTTTAAAATAAAAATAAAATTTATAAAATTATATAAGATAGAAAAATAATTTTTTAATAATTAAATTTAGATAATTAATAAATGAAAATACAGTTTAAAAATAGTAGTATATATTATGCATTATGTATCAACAATATTTTATAATTTATTGTTATTCTATATACTATATAATATAATATTTATAATAGATATCAAATCAAGGTATATTTTTTCATATTACACTGGTTTGATTCAACGTAGAAAGATATTGAGATAAGAATTAACGAATAAACTGTGTTATTAATAGAATTAATATACATTGTTATCATTAGAGTCCCATAATCTATGAATATTATCGATGTTGTTGCTATGTTTAAAGACGAAATTTTATAAACGTTAGTCGCGTTATTATTGTAGTCGTATTTACGTGTCCGTTAAAAAGTTTTTTTCGTTTATTTCGCCAACTTTGTTAACAACAATATTTTTTCTTTATTTAATAGAGTAAATTATTTAAATAAAATAGATAAATTTGTTATTCAGAAAAGTGGTCATATTAATATACATGAAGACATAACTACGTTATCATAGGTACCTTCAACTTCAAACGCGGAGGAAAACTCTCGTAAAAGAAAGAAATCTAAATTTATTGGTCAAAGGTATGATGAAAATTATTTAAAATTTGGATTTTGTGCTTTTAATATTGATCATAACAATTTGGTTCAACCACAATGTATAGTCTGTCGAAAATTGCTCGCAAATAAATGTTTAAAACCATCAAAATTAAAAAGGCATTTAGATACAAAATATCCAAATTTAAAAGAAAACCCGATAAAATACTTCGAATCATTAAAACCTAACTTTTATAAAAATGAAAAAATGAAAAAAAAAAAATTTATAAGTTTCGCAGTCGGCTTTAGAAGCATCGTTTTTAGTCTCGTATAGAATTGCAAAATGTTTGTAACCATATACCATCGGGGAAGAACTAATATTACCTGCTGGTATTGAAATGTGTACGGAAATGATAAATGAAAAAGTTGCAAACCAATTAAAAAATATTCTTCTCTATGATACTACAGTCGCAAGACGTATATCACTATATTTAATTAATAATACATTAATAAGATGAAGTACCTAATGATTTAAAATTGCAAATTTTGTCTCGGTTAACAGGAAAATTATCTTTACAACTTAACGAGAGCATCGATATTGTAAACGAAGTGAATATGCTATATACTATTATTAATTCTAGATCGTCGCGCAATCTCAACGACGGCCGTATGTATCACATACAAAAATGTTCAAAATATTTTTTAAATATATTAAATAGTATATGAGTAAGCTTATATAAAAATTTCATACCGTTAAACCAAAAGCTGTAGGTAATATTAAACAATTTCGGAAAAAAAAAATTAAAGCCAAAAAATCAACTAATCAGTTCCAAAATTTTACTAACCATAAATATTACCAATGTAAGTACTCAAATGTTCAAGGCCCTACGATCAAAACTCAAATACTCAATTAGTAATCAAGAAATAAAAAAATTAAATAATGGAAACCGTAATTTTGCTGATTTTCCGCTTCTCAAGGAAAAACTTTTTGGAAATTCCACAAATGAGCTAAATAAATTACAAGTATAAATGAGATTTGGTACCGAAAGCATACCCTATTTGTGGTAATCGTGCAATTATTTCTAGCCGAAAAAAATGTTTTTATACATAAAAAAATCAACTTTGTAGAAACAATACACTCCTCGCTCCGCTCAGAATCTAGAAGAGGGAAAAAATAAATGAAAAATGAAAAAGTACAACATTTTATAATTTACGAGGCTAAGCAATTTATTTGACTATCAAATTGTACGCAATTAAGTAGCCTAGATGTCATATCCCATAGACTATGATCAATCCCCTACTCCATTTCCCATGATAAGGAACACCATGTACCTAAATTTCATTATAAGTTTGATGAGAGAGCAGCCATTATCTATAGTTGTTTGGAAATTGGAATCGCCAATAATACTAATGAATTAAAACATTCATTAATTTAAATATTTATTTGAGAATTATTAGGAAAATATTTTTTTTATGAAGTATAAATATGAGTTAATATTTTACTAATAATAACTTAAATGTTTTAAATCATTTTTGATTGTATACATTTGGCTGGTAACTTATATAAGTATACTATACTGTTCTTTGTATAGTTATAAATTACTAGATTTGTATAGATTACTATGATTTCAAATGCAGAAAATAGAAATAAGATTTGAATGCAATAACAATGAATTCGAATGAAAAACGATTTTTACCGATTGCAACAATTTGTTTCGCAACAGAACATTGAGATTTTGATGCACAAAAAAAAAAAAAAAAAATAATAAACACACCGGCTGCATCATTTTGAAATTCTTTAATTGCAAAAAGATTATTTCTGTAAATGTAATCATCAGTTGCTGTTGTTGTGTGTTTAGTGGCAAGTGTTCTGACACTTAAATTGTCTGCTATTCTAAACATGGATAAAGAAGAAGAGGTGAATATTTTGTTGTGGCAATTTTTAGAGTTTTTGGAATTAGAAAATGAAAAACAAAATAAATGTTGGGTTCACCCAATCAACCAAAAGTAAAATATTTCTGGTTTTATTCTTGAACTAAGAAACGATCCAGAAAAATTTGACAACTACTGTTTTATTGACAATAATAATAATATTAATACGTGGATGCGCGCACGCACGCACACACACACACACAGTCACCCTTATCATTGTATTATCTGTATCGAGAATTTAATAATTAGTTGTATTAATATATTATTGTGAATTATATAATAACGTAAGTTCAACGCTCGGCGTTATTATTATAAAAATTGCTTGTCGTCGTTCATACTTGTTGACGTGTGCAACAAATAAAATACAAACGTATGGGGTGAACCATTGTTATGTCCGTTTCTTTATGAGACATTTTGAGAAATCATTATAATAAATAATATTATTATAATAAGTAAGTATTTGGTAATTATTAATTAGTACATTATATTATTCTCTTTTATTTATATCCCTATTGTGAATTTTGTTTTAATTCAAATAATTGGCTGCACAGGTACGTTTTATACATTAGGTATATCTTATATTCATACACAGTGGCGTGCCAAAGATAGCTTTTAATGATGCCTAGGCAACAAGTTTGTAAGTGGTGGGTCTGTACGTTAGGTGGTCAAATATAAAATTTTAATAATATTTATCGTCTGAAAATAAAATAATATTATGAAAAAAGAATACTAGAGTAATGTTACAGCTATATAGGCCAAGCGCCAAGAAATACACAGCTGCAGTATATACAGGGCTTAAAGTGGGAAAAAATTCCAGGGGGGACTAATGTCTCCATATAGTTTTAAGCGTTCCATATATAATTTTATGTCTCCAGAACGTTTTGTAACGTGTAATTTGTTAAAGGGGACGCTTTTAAACCACCATTAGAGGTAGGGGGACTGAGTCCCCTTGCGTCCCCCCCCACTTTAACTCCTGAGTATATATAACGTAACCTAATACATTTTTAAAATAAATTATGTAAATTATTTGAAATATAATAATATGAATTCATAACCAACCCCCTCTAAGGGTATGGCCCTTGGTACACTACTGTATGTGACGTGAGTGGTAGGTATACTGATTATTATTTGGCTTCATATAATTTTGAAGGTGGGTACGCCACTGTTCTTACATATTTATAGATTATTATTATTCTTTTAGATCCTAATATATTCAATTTATTGTTATACTTATAATGGTATATTACAAATTGTATTATACTAGCTCTAATATTCAAGTAACAATATTAGTAAAGGCGCTAATCGCAAAATTTATATTGTTATTAGGATATTGTTTGGAATTAATTAATTATTGTATAATGCAAAAAGAACAATTTTTACTTTACTATTATTAATGTTGAGTCAAAAGGGCTATATTTATAGTGTTATTGATTTTTTATTATAAGTTAAAAGTTATAAAAAGTTACAAAAACATATACGTCATATTTAAACAAGTGAGTTGGTGGGATATATATATATAGATATTGGTGTATTATACGAAACACAAGAAAGTTGCACGCTACGTTTTCTCAACAGACGAGTTCATAATTCTGAGTATATAATACAAGTGAATTAAAATCTTTTTAAATTTCATAAGGACAATTTTTTTAACACGTATAAATATGAGTTATTTTAAAAAAATTTCTTTAACTATTACTTTA
>CM023358.1:24429349-24598426 GCA_013282895.1 Eriosoma lanigerum | reverse complement strand
AGTAGGTTACACGCTATGTTTCCTCAACAGACGAGTTTTTAATTCTGAGTAAATAATACAAGGGGATTAAAATCTTTTTAAATATTAAAAAGGACAGTTTTTTTAAAAAGTATAAATATGAGTTATTTTAAAAATATTTCTCTAACTATTACTTTAAGCATTTTATTTATTACTGATTATGCTCTTTCCTTAAACGGTAATTATATACTTAACTTATATTACTTACATACTTATTAGTTATTTCTTTTTTTTAGATTAATATGATTAAAAATGAAACATATTAATTAGTTCTAACTTATTATTAATATGATTGAAATAAAAATTAAAATATATTCTAAAAATTCAGACTGGCTATAATATAGTACTATGGTACTCAGGGATGTATTGGTAAATAATATCTTGAGTATACGCCATATTTTGCTCAAAATTACATTAAAAAAAAAAAAAAAATTACTTGAAATGATTATTATGGCATTAATTTTTTTAATATTTTTAGTCAAATAATTAGTTTTTATCCTTAATAATTACATATAATAACTATAAATAAATTATAACTAGAACTTTACACTTTATTCAATGAGATTTTTTTTTGTTTTAAAATTTTTTAATTTTAAATCGTAGAAGTATATAATATACTATGTACATGAATTAACTAATAGAAACATAATACCTTATACATTTATTTTAATTAATAAAATACACTTAATATTACAAATACATATATTTATTGTCATTAAATGTACTTACAACAAATTTATAAATTATAAAATATTAATGCCGTATGGCCGTATATCTACCGTATACTTATAAAATCATTATTTATATTTCGTATACGCACTTTTACACAAATATTGTTATGAGTATACGCCCGATACACCTGTCTACGCTCCAGCACATCACTGATGGTACTATAAATATATATGTACTGTAGTATGTCTATACTATTTATATAGTTTATATTATAATATATAATTATAATGATTATTTCTACGTAATTAAATTATAAAGTTACTTAAATATATTTAGAATATGTGTCTTGATTCGATTTATATAATCAATATACAATTAAATAATTTATATTTTTATTAAGCAGGGCTTGCAAACGTTATTATAACTTTTAAAATGATTTAAATGTGTAAACGTAACTAAAACGAAAAACAAAAAAGGGAAAATTAATAATATCATTGATTATAGAATAGAATTATAGAATAGATGTTTGCGTTCAGAACAGACGGCGTGTACGGCCATCGCGATCGCAGCCGCTGCCGTGACGACTTCCCTATCTGTTCCTCGTTACCATCCAATTATTATTGAATTTTAATCACATGCTTAAATGTTGTGTTTAATTAAAATTATTATTGTTGTTTTTTCATTATTCTATATTTAATATTATCTGTTTTTCGTGAATTATTTTCTTTTTGTATTATTATTCGTCTCTCGTTGTCGTTCTACCATAACGCATACGTCGTTCACGTCTCGGTTACTTTTTGTTACGTCTGTCATTGCGACAACGAAATCGTTATTTTAATTATATATGTGAAATAAACTTTGTTTTCGACGTTTCGGCATTCACAGTTACCAGTAATAAACAGCTTTCATTAAACAATAAACGTCTTATGAGTTATTAATTTATTATTTGTGTAATCTACTTGTCCTGTGCAACATTGTGTCCCCTACGAGACCCTTGGTCAAGGGTCATCAGTTTTTGTTGCCTCACGTAAGTCCGCCAACAACCAGTGTGATGTATGGGGGGCCATCCAGGTTATCGAGATTCAGTCAATCAGTTCGTTACCGTTCTTCAACATCGTCGTTAATTAAAAGTGTGTTTGACTGTTTAGATTTTAAAGACGTTTGTCCGATTTTTTATGAACTCTGTGGTCATTGCACCAGACTGATCTGATCACAGAGATTCCTCCTCATTAACTGAATTTTATCATCCCGCTTCTCTTGTAGAAATTATACCATCATTTTTTCCATGTGTTTAGGCTTAGTCGTTTGCCGTCTTAATCGTTGCCGCCGCCCGGCGTATTCGACGCCGTACTCGCCGCCATCCAGTAAACTCGTCGCGTGACCGGGAGGATGTGACTGCCTATCCCGGAAATTACAAAGCAACATTTACTATTAATTTTTTAATTTAATTTTTATTTTTGTTACTTGATTTTTTCGTTCTCGATTCAAACCGAGTGGTCCTTTCCCGTAAAATAGATTATATTCTATAATCAATTATAATATCATTTAGCAAAACAATAAGAAATATGATTAAATTACTAAAATACCCAACATAACATGACGTAAACATATCGAAACGTTTTTCTTCAATGAAGTAAAATAGGTAAAATAAAAGTCTGCTACTTTTCGCGGAGCGAATTCACTAGCGGACTAAGTCCGCTGGTTAGTGGAGGAAATCTCGACGGATTTTGTGCTGAGGACCTAGACCTCTGGTCTTTCAAGTCATACTGAAAAATCTGTGGATTTATACGACGGATTACAGCTGGTTTATCAGTTATTATTATTATTGTTATGTTATCTATGAATTTGTGTTCCAAACTAAGGGACTACTTTGGTCATATGCCATTATTAAAAGAGTTATCATCATAAATAAAAATTTCTCATCAAAGTCCTCCGGACCCGGTCTTTTTAATTAGTGGAGAAGCGAGAGACATGGTCCGTTGGACTAAATCTGCCGGACTTTCAAATTGCAAGGATTTAATCCTTAGAAAACCACACACAGTAGGACTTTTTAAAGTATTTAATCAGCTACAGACCAAACTCATCAAAAAATCCTCCTAAGTATAGTTATATTCGTAAACATGTTTTGCCAGGCTGAAAAATAATTAAATAAATTATAGTTTATTATAGATTTTGACGCAGTCGTCCTTTGGGATAATACAATGGTTGTCGATAAGGCATCACGGCGGGGATTTTAAACGTCAATTTGAATATCCATAATTTTATTTATAAATCCTTACCCCACATACGCCAGAATTGGTATATTATTTATATTTATTTTATATGGTTGAAAGTTGTTATTTATAACATACGTATGTTTACGTCTAAATATTGTTTGATGAAGAGTTCAAATGCGGAAATAGTAAATGACGATTATTGTATTATTACTTATTCGTTATTATTTTTTATTTTCCTGTTGGGTTCTGTGTTTTATACCTTGTTAAAAATGGGATGAATTAAAAATACTATTAACTACTTTTGTAGCTAGTTAAGCAATGTAATACTAAATATTAGTTGCTGAAGTTTCATGTTAACCTTACAAATATATGGAGCATAATTTCTAAGAAGAACATTTAGCCTCCCCTGAGAACTTACAAATGATAGTAGCATACATTTAAATTTAATATACCTAAAAAATGACGTATTGAAAGTAACGAAAAATTTAAAAACTATAATGTTTAATAACAATATTGAAAACGTATAACAGAAAATTTGTATAACGTTAAAAATTTTAATGACGTTAAACGAAATTTATTTTCAAATGTGATTTCTGCTGGATGACATTAAGATAATATTATATTATATTATTAAAGTAAAAAGTGTTAATAGTATTAATTTTTAAAATGAATTTGTTGTATAAAGCTCTTATTTAAATCTGTATTTAATTCAATTTAATTCAATTATAGAGTGTAGAGGTAAGAGAATTCAATCGTAAATTTATTGTGTTTAATTGTTATATTATGTATTATGCACTAGTAATATATAGTGTAATCAAATTTTATGTAGATTGTATTGCAATAGAATTTGGTTTTGTTGATAGACTTTTATGTCTTAGAATTGACTTTATAATAAACACTTACAAAGTCAATGTAACTTTTTATTTACAAGATAGCTGTCACTAGGTACTCAAATGTATAATTTAAATGATCCGTGTTCATATGGACAAGTGGTTTATATACTTAATATATATTTATATTTTAACAGTTTTATTCTAATATGTAAAATGTATTAACAGAAGTATTGCATCAATCAAGATTCAGAGGTACGGTATGCTGTGATATAATTATAGAATACGGGATGTCCCCAGTAGCACCAAAGTATAACATTATATATTATATTACACGAAACCTACTTAAGGTATGGGAGTGGGTCTTTTCATCGAAGGTCACATCATCGAAAACCATTTGATCGAAGAAAAGTGATCGAACATTTTTATGATCGAAATTTTAATTATCGAAAAACAATTTGTTGGGATGTACAGATGTCAAAAAAAATATAATAATAATAAAAAAATAAATATAATACAATATTTAAATTTTAAACAAAATGGAAAATTTATATCGTTTGATAAAAAAGAATTGGTATTAGCCCGATCTTATTATCTAAGTTCGCCATACCATTTTTTGTCATACGATGTTCGTTATAAATAATTAGTCAACAAATCATTCGCCACTCCAACAAGCATAAAGAATTTTTAAATTTATTTAAAACAATTATAAGCATAAAAATATATATTTAAATATTTTTATATGTTATATTATATTAATCTATAAAACCTAGAATAATTATTTTATATTTGTATTCAAAAATTTCGTTTAAATTTTGTCAGAGATGAGAAATTATTACTTAGTACCGATTATTTGAGACCAAGAAGTTTCAATTTTATTTTGTAATATGTCTAATACAAGTATAGATTGTTATTAAATTTCATACAAATATGAATAATAATTGTGTATGATTAATTAATTTTTAATGAAATTAAACTTTACACTTATTAATCATGTTTTCTTATTTTTATTTATTCAGAGAACCCAGACTTTAATCTGAATTTGTGTTTAAGCAGGCGATCAGGTATATAAATACCTAACAATAATATTAATAACTAATTAACCTAACTAATATTAATTTGTATCCTATCCTTCACAATTTAACACATCCATTTTGGATATTTCATCTCCGCTACAATCATTCTTTGTTCTTTTTTTTGTCCTTACATTTCGATCTTTATAACATTGTCTTTTTATTCATATTTCATGTCCACCTCAGAATTCTCATTATTTTGTTTTACATGAAAAAACATTATCTTAGTAATTAAACGTATCAACTTTACATGTTAAATAATTTTTCATATTTATTATATATTTTTGTCTATAAATTCATTTATCAAGCTCAGTAATAAATTATACAATATTCTGATTCGTTATATTTATTCCTTAAGTTTGGGTATTTCTATTTGTTGTCTTGGTGCTTTGTGATCTGATAGATTGTGTGTTTTTCCTGTGATTATTGTTTTAATTTTATGTTGTTTTGCCATGTTTTAAAGTGTATATATTTTGTTAATAGTCACTTATCAGTCTCGAAAATGACCAATTGTATTTTCTCTTGTAATTTATTACCATGTTGGGATTATTTTTGAAGTTGTTCCGGTAACACCTACTGCCTATAGATAATATTTAATTTTAATTTTACTTTCTCACAATACATCAATAATATATATGGTGTTTTGAGTATAAAAGTACCGGGAGAAAGAGCCACTAATCACTTCAGATAATTAAATTTTAGCATTTTACATGGATTTATATCATGCAAGATTTTGATCATAATTTTTATACAGAGTGTGTACTTAAACCTTTCATAATTAAGAATTAAATTTTAGCTTTATTAATACATATTATAATGTAAGTTAATCTAGTTATTTTTATATTTAAAAAAGTTCAATCTGTGGCGAATAGTAAGTACTAAATAACTTGTATCTATTAATTTTTTTGAGTTTTAGGTTTGTAAATTATAGTTAGTATCAGACTACATTTATTGTAACAAATATATGCGATTTAATTTAGTTATATCCAATCGTTAAAGTGCAGGAATAAACAAAAAATGGAGAACTAGTGTCAATAAAAAAATAACTCTTTAATGAGATTTTATACATGGTATTTTAGTATAAAAATAAAAAAGGTTTTAAATTTTTTCTTATAAAATTAATTCATAAAATAATAACATATTGTTTTAAAGTTACTTACATTTTATTTCTGTTTCATTTGCCCAATTAAGGGGACTTTAAAAATTGATTAATTAAAAATTCTAATGATTAAAATATATTGTGAAATATTACTAACAAAATTATAAGTTTATTGTTATAATGTTTAGATATCAAAAGAATGAATATTGGTAAGTGAAACTTAAAAACTCATAAATTAGTTACTCTCGTATATATTTCATGTTTATTTTTCAGATTGGTACAATAATTATATTTTATATTTTTTGAGATTTCCATACGGAAATAATGGTTCAGGATACTATGTTTTCAATGGTGTGGGTAAGTATTATTAGATAATATTAAACACTTTTTACAAATATTGTGGTATTTAGATTATATAATTCGATATCAAATGCTACAAAATACTGACGTCTTCGCAAAATTACATGTAATTAGTGATTATACAACGATATTCAATAAACTTTGCTGCTTTAGAATGCTTCTTTTAAATTTATAATTTCTGTAATCGTGGAAATACAATATAGCAAAAGAATTTGTGAATAAGCTGTGTCTTCCGCAATGTATTCTAACCATTAATAAACTTCCTACGGTTAATGACATCTGTATTATTACCTTTATTAATTATAGTTAAAATTTTAAAAAAGTATTCCATATGTTTCATACGATTTTCCTGTCTTAAATTTGTTTAAAGAGCCTATTCAAAATGTTTAATCCTGGTCTTTTGGAAGAATAATATATGTCAAATAATTTATCCATATTGTATCAAATTTGTAATATTGTTTCAACCAATGAAATCAAGGACGAAGGGATGAAATGTGTTGTTCGTTTGGCATTTGTCGAAAAAGTCAAGGAATGAATACCTTAAAAGATTGTTTATAAAATGCGTCTGTCCCTCTGCACCCACGGTTAATAGAAGGAAATTCCTACTGATGGAGTCTTTACGTGAAAATATTTTCAAATACAATTCAGACGAAAAAGAAATATCAGCATTGGCGCAAATACGGGGGAGTAAGGAGGTGCTAAGCACCCAATTCTTAAATTAGCAACCCTCAATTTTTAATTAAAATATCGTTATTATAAAATCATTTATACAACATAGTATTATAGTATATACCTTTTGGCTTTTAATGCTTTTATATTATTTTAATTATTATTCTGTATTATCGATTATTACAATATTATATTGTGATTACAATAATTTTAAATTTACTATTGATAATATATAGAAATATGAAAGAAAATAGTTGTAACTTAAAACTTATAATTATAGTATTGACAGAAATAATACACAGAATACTGATAAACAAATATTACTTATAGAATATAGGTACCAAGAAATAGTGACTGTTACACATTACATGTGGATATTCCTGTATAAAAATTATCATTTTGGATTTTCAAAATATTTTGTAAATAGATTAAATAGTATATGAGTAGGCTTCTATAAACATATCATACCGTTAAAGCAAAATTTGCAGATAATGTTGAACATTTTTGGAAAAAATTCAAAGCTCTATATTTAGCTAAAAATTCATCCAATCCGTTCCAAAATTATATCACACTTGTACATTATCTATGTAAGTACACAAATTTTTAAGGCCCTTTTATCAAAACTCAATTCGTAATCAAGAAATAAAAAAAAATTAAAATAACGGAATTCGTAATTTTACCAATTTTCCATTTCTCAAGGAAAAACTTTGGAGAAATTCAAAAAATGAGCTAAAAAAAGTACCAACTAGATGAAATTTGGTATGGAAACGGTATTCTATTTGTGGTCATCGGACCATTATTCCTACCCGAAAAAATGTTTTCATATATCAGAAAAAAAAATTGTCAATCGCAATTTTCAAAATATTTTGTAAAAATATTAAGTAGTATATTAAAATTACATGACTTCTATAAAATTTTCAAAGTGATAAATCCAAAATTGTAGGTAATATTAATTTTTTTTGGAAAAAAAGTTCATTACTCCATATTAGGCCAAATAATCAACTAATCAGTTTCAAAAATTTACCACACTTGTATATTACCTCAAAAAATTTTCAAGTTTCTACAATCAAAACTCAATTAGTAAGAAAAAAAAAAAAAAATTACAGAAATCGAAATTGTGCCAATTTCTTGCCAATTTTTGTTAGTTCTTCTTCTCCTAGGAAAAAATTTTTAAGAAATTCTAAAAATGAGTGTCATAAAGTACCAGCTAGACGCAATTTGCTACTGATAGTATACCCTACTTGTGGTAATCGGACAATTATTTCTACCCGAATAAATGTTTTCATAGATAAAAAAAAAAAAAAATTATCTTTATAGAAACAATACATTTCTTGTTCCGCTCAGAATCTAATATAGAAATCGTAATTTTGCCATTTTTTGGTAGTTTTTCTTCTTCTAAGGGAAACTTTTGAGTAAAATGAGCTTCATAAAATACCAAGATGATGCAATTTTCTAAAGAATGTTTACCCCATTAACATAACCGAAAAGTCGAAAGTGGAACATTTTTATTAATCTTCCCGTTTTCTTAATGGTTAAACGCTAAAAATGGTTAATTCTAGTAGATGTAGAAATTATTCGTAGTCAAGGACGATATTATATTTAATTCTGTGTTATGATGTCACTAATAATGTTGCACCCAACCAAAAACCTTATTCGGATTTTGGCCAAACGATCTATCTGTTTTCCTATAGGTAGTTGTATAATACTGTAGTATTAATATAATATATTTTATTGACCTACTACTTTTCAGAAAAGCCTACTGGCATTAGTGAATATTGTAAGCGAAATACAAAGTACTATAAATTAATATCAAAAGATAATAAATTATATGACATCAAAAGTAAATTAATCTAGATAAACTACAACTTATAGAACTTGTTATAATCTTTAATAAATTACATGGGAGTATATGTGCTGACATAAAGATACAACATTCAATACGCAAGCAGTGGTGACGACCGATTGCAAATTTTGGTCATTAGCGATTGACTGGTGTTCAATGCACGACTTGGGATTATGAATTTTAGTTATACGTCAATTTTTGATGAAAAAAGACGTTATTTCAAAGTTTAGAAATGTTGATGAAATGCAAATGGTTCATATAAAATAATTGATTGAACCAATAGATAACCTTATTACTATACGGTTTGTAGAATTGTATCTACTGTGTAGTAAAAAATTATAAATCTATCCGATTATAACCTAGTCTAGAAATTGTAATACTGTAGGTAGCAAAGTATATCTAATAATATAAATATATAATAATATGCAAGAAATTAATTAATTCTGATATTTTGACACCTTCAATAAAATAACATTCAATAGGAAACAAATTTGATTATTTACAATTGTATAATGACAAGTCGCACTGTGACTATCGCGTTACACAGCTTTCAAAGGAAATATATTCAGAACTCCAAAAAAATAATAAGAATGAATGATAAGAATTTCGGATTATTTGGGAATACGATACCAACTTTAAAAATAAAAATTATTCTTTATTAAATTATGAATCTAACTAATTAGAAATCTAATTTATTAAAAATCGAATTAAATTCATCTTATCAATATTGAATATAATGATTGCACACGACTCTGCTCATGGCTCGCACTCGTCGCTACGCTCCTTGGCACTATCGATTCTTTCTTCAAATCGAAAATATCCCTCGATTTGTTGTATACAGTTATAACTTAACTAATCAGGATTTTATATTATAAATTACGAAATTTTTATTCATGCATTTTTAAAAATTTTGATGTTGGTATTGGCCATTCTTATAATGATAAAATTCCTTTGATAAGAATTTCCTATCTCTTTTGGGAAGTACTCTATTCATCTTCCTCTCAAAGCAGTGTAAATTTCAGCCATGGTGATTAGTGTTTAGTCGCAAAGCGACAGCTGCATGTAAGACACCAGTTTAATGGAAAATACGTAGGTAGAGAAGTAATAAAAGTAACTTGGCGACCGGTCGCGTATTGACCACCGTACCTTCAAACATGTTGTTTAGTTCTAAAATTTTGGTTCAGTCACACATAGACATACAAATACATAATCATTCAAAATTATAATTTTGTAACATTCTATAATATTAAGATATTTTCTTTCAATTTCATCACTAATATACGCGCGTACAAAAATAGTATTAATTACTAATTATTATATATTGCAAAACCTTTAAATATAAAAATAATTTAAAGTATTTGTATTAAACTGTTATAATTTTTAATATTAAGGTTGTACAAGTATGTAATCATTTGAATATACAATATTTATATTTAATCTTTATCGAAAAAAAAGTAAATTTTTACTTTATACCATACAAATCTACCATAAGCACATATTAGGTGTGAATTTAGGGGTTATGAAAATTATTTAATTAGATCCAAGGGGTAAGGCCAGTAAAACCGGTATTTTAAAATAAAAGTAGACATTTTCGACTTAATTAAAAATAACATTAAAATAGACGTTTTTATAATGTACTAAAAAATCAATATAGCATTTATAAGTTACTAAAAAAACATCATATCACCATGTTCTGTCACCATCCATCTAACGTTAAATACAATGGTGGGGGATACAATACTTGGTGAATTTCGAAGTTGTAATATAGCTATGGTAGATCGGTAGACGTCTGTTGATTATTGTTTAAT
This sequence comes from Eriosoma lanigerum, assembly GCA_013282895.1. NCBI lineage: Eukaryota > Metazoa > Arthropoda > Insecta > Hemiptera > Aphididae > Eriosoma > Eriosoma lanigerum. The sequence goes on along the minus strand of CM023358.1, from coordinate 24,587,838 downwards.
ATTATTGTTTATATTATATTGACCAGATCATTTAAAAACAAATTTAGCGCCACTGTTATAGGCGTCATATTGTCGTGTATCTGTTGCATTTTTTGGTGCCTCGTTTGGCGAAAATTATTGTTGTGTGGTGCCTCGTCGTCGTTGCTGGTGGTGGGAAATTGCAGTGTATTCATAGTGCGGCACTTACTTACTTAGGACTATGAACAAACTGTATTTATGCATCGGCATAGATATCTATACTAACCTAGAACAGAATAAAAATGGTTATATATATTCTGTGGTGGCACATTCAATGTAAAATGTCGTCAGTACCATATCTAGTATAGTATAGATATCTGTGTCCACCGGTTCACTATAACGTGACGGCGACGAACGTCAGCGCTCACAGAAACAAGTTGTCGTGATAAATATATTGAAGGAAATAGAAAATGGAAACAGAAAATATTGGGTAACGTTACACTGTTATCATATGTATGTATATTTTATATTTTAATTTAATTATTAAATAAAATGAATTCTTATAGTGACTTTATCTTATGTTGAATTTGGAGGTATGCATATTATATTATAATTATATTTATGACCATTAAATTGTTATGTCTCATGTAGTTAGGTTAGGGTTAAAAGAAAAACTAATACACAGAAAACGGTTATTATTAACTCCACCAACAACACCATAGACTTTAATCTGTTGTTGGTGACGTTATTTTTATAACACCGTTTTTGATGTTTGTGCGAAATACTCATTTATTAAAATTAATAGTATTATTAATAGAAATAAATTTGTTAAGTGATATAAGTATTAAGCGTGAAGAAAATTATTAACCAACAAAAAATGTTAATAAAAATAAATATTTAACTTTAGAAAATGGGAAAAGTAATAAATGCTTAAATAATAGACGGAATATTACACCACGCGTAGTAGGTTGACGCGGTCAAAGGAAATGTTATAGTATTGGTGCCAATTTTTAGGAACGAAATTATAGATAAAACAGTTTTTAAATATAATTCATAAATACAATACCAAGGTTTATAAATTTAATTGATATAGATTTATGGTCTATGGACGGCTTATTCAGATTATTTGACACCCTAATTTTTTTTTTATTATTCTTAACGATACAGTAGTGGAAATTACATTGTGTGTAAATGTATTTCTAGTTTAAAAACTAGATTAATAAATTAAATTCATTAATTTCTAATGAATTACATAATTTTACATTGAATACAAAATTATAATATATATTATAAAACCAAAATATCTATTACCAATTATTGTATTTATTATTTTCTGCCACAACTTTTATAAATTGTTCGTATGTGGAGAATGATAAGTAAGAAGTATTACCTTTTCTAGGATTACCATACTCTGAAATATGATCTGATAAAAACGGGTCATATTCAGCTATTAATTCAATGTCATAATAAAATTTCCATTATTCACAGTAGGGAATCCAAACTTTTCTACACCACCTGCACCTCTATGTGGTAGTCCGTGGCGACAAACTTTTTACAACTGAATAAATATATGATAGTACATTAACCCAATATTTTTTTTCTTTTTCTATTTGACAAGTTAACTTTTCATTAATTTTTCTTAAATCTGAAGCTAGTTGTTTCATGTAATAAGTGCATACCTTATGATTGGGGGATTTTTCATGTCTATTAATATTTTCTGGGTTTTTCCAATCACAAAAATCTTGTTTAGAAATTCCCGTTTTACTTTTAAAAAAATGGCAAGGAACACATAATATGGAATAATATGTAATTTTCAAAAAATCTTTATTCAGTTTTAACCTCTTTAGTCTATGACATTTGTGATGATTGTAAACGCGGGAAATCATAAATCGCATACAGAAATTTCACATTGATATTTACACGGATATTAGACAATGATTCTAGATTTTGAGCGGAGCGAGGAATGTATTGATTCTACAAAGATGTTTTTTTAATTTTTTTTTTTTATGTATGATAACATTTTTTCGTGTAGAAATAATGGTCCGATTATCACACTTAGCATATGCTTTGCTTGCAAATGTTGTCTACTTGGTACTTTATTTAGCTCATTTTTCGAATTTCTCTTAAGTTTTTCCTTAAGAAGCGGAAAATTGACAACTTTTTATACACTTTTTATTATATTTTTTTTTCGTGATTTTTTATTAAACTTTAATAGTAGGAACTTGAAAATTTTTTTGAGTACTAACATAGGTTATTTACAAGCGTGGTAAAATTTTGGATCGGAACAGTTAATTATTTGGAAAAATATAGAACTATGAACGTTTTCCCAAAAAAATTTAATATAACCTCCAATTTTAGGATTATCTGCTTGAAAATTTTTTAGAAGTCCAATACTATATTACTTAATCTTTTTACAAAATATTTTGAAAATCTAAACAGGCAAATTTTTTTTATATGCTTTTTATTATTTTTTTTTCTGAGCTATGAAAACCTTTTTTCGGGTAGAAATAATGGTCCGATTATCGCAAATAGGGTACCTTTTCTATACCGAATTTAATTTAGTTGGTACTAGTTGCTTTAGTAGGAGGATGGTCTAAATCTTAAGTCATAATGGTAGCAGAGAATATTCTAGTATTCCAGCGTGGCTTTTCGAACCCCCACTGGTCTACCCCTGAGTGTTTATAAAGTATATTGGCTAGGTACTTATACTGAGCACAATCAAGCGAAAAAGACTAATAATCAACTAGAGAATGAGTACATTTAATATTCTGATCTAACTTGGGGAAATAAATATTATTATAAAGACAAGTTTCTATGAGTTTTAAGAATTGGTATTTGAAACAGTTAGTATCACATTTGAAGTTTGTGAGTTTAATTCGAAGACCGTTGAAATTTTGGTAGATTCCTAGATGGCGGCAGGACTTTGTTGAGTTGGTCAAATTTGTGGTCGTTGATGACTATGGAAGTTATTTTTTGGACGGAAAATGACTTTAGGCGCACGGTTTATAAATGTAATCGTGAGGTATGATTCATCCGCTGAGATACAAGGATCTAATTCTTGATGACATGCCCGTAGTTTTTGGCATTCAATGGGAGTTTTATCACGAACCTAGTTGAGAGGTTGGCAGATGTTGATTCTGGTATACCATAGGCAATAATATTAGTCTTGCATAGATTACGGTTATTAAGTTCTTGAATTACATCACATACTGTTTATCGGGAACAAAAGTCTCATTAGATTCTAAAATAAGTAAAGTACTTTAGTCTCCAAAACGACGAAATTATTGCGTAAATCATTAATTTCAATAGAAAGAGAATCAAACCAGGCCGTGAGAACATTCAGGCTACCTTTAAGATCATTACTAAGATTTTTGTGACTAGCTAATAGTTAATAATAGCTAATAGCTTGTCTTGAGATATTTGTAATTAATTAATAGCTTTTAGGAGCTGACCTATGGTAAGACTAGTCTTAGAGCTGGTTGCTGATGCAGAAAATGAAGAAGAAGTTGACTGCATGAGAAGTTGTGAAGGTTTAGAAGAAAACACGGTAGTAGGAATAATGAGAAGCGAGCGTTAAAATCTCCAGTAGAACAATAATAAAGAATCATTGAGCAGCGCGCGTTAAAGTCTTTGAACAACACAAAATTAGAAACGATATGTGTGCAGCATAAAAAAAATCAAATGATCAATAAAAATTATAATAACTTAGAAAACACATGTTAATTTCAAACAAATTGAATCTGATGGTACTAACTTGATAGAATAGAACCAGAGTTGAAAACTTGTACACTTTTAAAGAGTACTAATAGTAATACGATATAAAATTTATAGCTAGGAAGACAAAAAACAACATGTATATAAAACATTTATAGACAGCAAAACATACTGATAAAAGAGTTGTGATTATGATTAGATTGAGAAGATAAAGTTGAAATGCTTAAAAATGAAAGTTAGATTTTTGAATTGGCTTTTTTTGTGGATAGACTGAAGTATATGAGTTCATTGTTGAACTTAAAATTAAGTAAAAATCAATTTATCCCTGATATATGGTCTCATATTAAATCATTAGAAGTAAGTAATGTTTAAACTTTTATACTGTCTCATATTAAAGAGAATTAACACATTTTCCGTTTCATTCAACAAGAAATATCATATTAAAACTTAATGCTCAAATAAACCTTTGTCAAACAATTTCCATTCTCATACTTTTATATAACATAATTATTAATTTTTAATTTGCATGTACATTAGAACTCAAATATTTGTCAATAATAAAGTATACTGTAGACCTAATCTGCGTCATTATATATATTTTTGTATTTTAATTAAATAATATAAAATCTAGTCAATGGACAATGAAATATTAAATTATTATACATTTTTTTATTTAGAAAATGTATACGATAACATTGTTCGTATACTTCATCATATACGTGAGTTACTATCCTATGTACTTAATATATTTTTTTTTATCAGAAGAGTTATATGTTTTTAACATAATCCCAAGTATAAAAGAATACATTTTATCGTTAGTGATGTGTAACTTGCGTAGGTTAGGTAATCGTAAATGCCTATTATCAAGGAAATATTATATAATTATTATGATTTAGCATTATCTGATACATAAATTATAAATATTGTTAAAAATATTGTGGTAAAAGGATATATCCTTTTATGAAATATTTATAAAAAAACAAAGTATACAAAAAAGAGCAAGACAAGGGTGTAATTTCTTCGGTTACTACATTAATTAATTTATACATTTTGGAATAGTGATGAGCAAAATTGTCTTGGTCTTAGTCTTGCTGCAAGACTAAAACCAAGACTACAATGGCTTTGCAAAACCAAGACTTAGATTGAGTCTGCAAGAATAAGACTAAAACAAATTCCACACCGCAAGAGTCTTACAGTCTTGCAATTGTTATTATTTTAAAAAAATTTTTTCCTAGAAAATCACATTTAATTTAGGTTAAAAGAAATAATTATTATAATTTAATACAAATTTTATATTACATATTTTGATGTACGCCGTAACGGTTGTGGAAATGATGAATTAAAGAATTATTGAAAACTAAAAAAGAAATAATTAGATATAATATTCACTATAAAGTAGTTTTGTAACAAACAGCAATAATTATAGAAATGTAATTAAATTATTTTAAGCTGCCGAATTTAACAAAATGTTTATGTGTGAGCACTAAAACTTATTATAAAAATAATATTAGTCACCGATACGGGCTATACTTAGTATAAATATTCTAGTATATTTATAAACCATAATATTTATTTAGGTCTGTAAACACATTTCTCCATTGCATATTATACCATTGATTATATATATATTCTATACTATATATTATAAAATATAATCAATAATACTAACAGAATTTAATTATAATTGACACTTGGAGTATTATTATATTTTACATATTTATTTCGTGTCTCGTGTGCTATTCGTGTAATACTATCACATAACACATTGTATATTGCATATACTATATACGCATGTCGATTGTCATATTTCTGCAGGTAACGTTTAAATAATTATTTTATTTATTTAATAACATTTAATATTTATTAAAATGAGTGTAAACAATAGTACAAATATATTGTACTAGTGTATTTTAGAGATAATTTCAATTAACAAAATTCTACAAACTTCTATCGGCAAGGATAGGGATATATACATATATATATATATATGTATTTCAATTTTAAATAATACAAGAGTCTTGCAACAGTACAAAGACTTGAAATGCAACACCAAGACCAATACCAAGACTACAATGGCTTTGCAAAACCAAAACCAAGACTGAGTCTGCAAGAACAAGACCAAGACCAAGACTACCATAATGTTGGTCATGGTCTTGGTTTGCTCATCACTATTGTGGAAGCATTAAAAATAAAATATCAAGATCAATATGATGAAGAAATTGACACAATGGGACTTTTGCCAACCGAATAAACCAAATTTAGATCACAAATACGATTAATGGAAAAATATAAACGTTTAGAAATAAAGTTTTTTCTTTGGGAGAAGGAAAAAAATACCAGAAAATAGTAAAATTATGGTTTCTGTTATTTTAAAGTTTTGATTTCGTAATACCTAATTGAGTTTTGATCATAGGAACTTGAAAATTTGTTTGAGTATTAACATAGGTAGTTCACACACGTGGTAAATTTTTGGAATAATTTATAAGTATAATATATTCTTTTATATTGAATTTCGCTCAGAATTGTATTTTCTAATGCAATATCATTGCATTCAAATCTTAATTATAATAAACCACTAATTGTGGAATTACAAATTAAAATAATCGAGCCGATCGCGAGCATACGTAATCTCGACAAAAGCATAAACATAAATAACTATTGCTATCATATAATATTTGATATAAACGATAATTATAAACCTCTGAAAAGTTCACGAGGGGAAAAAAGGTTAAATAAACCGTACAAGAACTCTTGCGAATAGTTGTTCCCAATGACTTGCCATTGGCGAATTTTACTTTAATTAAATTAATTCAGGAATGGATGACAGTGGCAGAGCTTATCTTAGTGAATTCCTTATAGAAACAGGGTGGTAGGCCTTTTATCGAACAATTATTGATTATTCGATCGGCGTCAGTCTGTCACGGTATCCTTGGTACCATTATTTAGCTTAAACAGCCAAAGGTCATATAACCAGGGTAAAGCTAATTTATTATACTTATTTGTATTATACTAGATACTAGTAGGTAGCATATTATTAGTAATTATTAATAATAAAATTTTTATTTTCAAGCACAAACATATCACGATTCCTTGTTGAATGAATTAGGTATTTAATTTTAAGTACCTATACTTATTATATTTATAAAGAGTAAAATAAAACATTCAAACCAACCGAAACAAAAAAATAAAACAACCAATTTATATTTTTGATATTGCTAAACTACTAGATTATTTTCTTAAAATTGTTATGCAATTTTAATCGCTTGCCGCTTTGTAGTTACAATTTAATAATAATTTTATGAAAATTTTATGAATAATAATAAAATAATTGTTATTGATCAAGCAATGTAAATTTGATGTGTTCTATAGAATATTAGTAATATTGTTATTGTACTAATATCAATCTCAAAGTTAGAAAATACCTACTATATTAATTATATTAAATGTTTATACATATATATATATAGTATTTACATATATTAAGAAATTATGAATTATATCTAACAAAGTTAAATTAACTTTTAGATTACGACTATGAAAACTATGTTAGCCATTTATGTCCTACAAACGTTCTTGAAAATATCAAATATGATCTAAAGATACCACAAAATCAACGCGTATTGCCGTTAATTATTGCAAATAAAGTAACCAGGATTATTATTAATGATGATGATGATAATAATAATAATAATAATAATAGTAAGTCTTATTGTCATATATGAATTATTAACAAATTTAATAATAATTATTTTAATTGCAGGGAATTTAAAAGGTGTATCCGAATATTGTAAACCTACACCTCAAATAAACGAATAGATAATAACTAAAAAAACTAAAAGAAAGATTACACAATTAAGTGATTATATAGTGATGTCGAGTTAATAATAATTTAATTATATTAAACTTATTAATGAATTTAAAATAATAAAACTTATAAACTTTTTATTAATATTTATAGTTTAAAGTATTAGTTTTTTTAAAAAATATCAAATGAGAATAAAATAATAAGGATATTATCTCCTACAAATGTATCACTTGATATTATTGTTAACCGTTAGGCGATATGTTCCACTTGAAGTTTTAAAAATTAAAATATATACAGTTATTATTTATTATTAATATATTATATATATATGATTATATTGTGTTTTTTTTATATTTATATTTTTTTTATATATTTATATTATAGTTATATATATAAGGAAACAGAAAAGGCCAGTTCTAGAGCCCCCGTGCTACTTTACCCAGATTACCACCGGCCATCACTATCAGGTCATCGACCAATGGCATTCTCTCAATAACGTCACATGCGATCCTCCCAGATCCACCCAAATTCTCCTTTATTTTGTGACGTAACGGAACCTTTACCATATCCGCGCACGCACACCCGCCACGACACATCGTATATATTAATTATGATAGACCAATTAAATATATCATAATTAACTTTGTTATATACAATGATTTATAATATGTATATTATTATTTCTGTACACACATATTTCATTAAATACGTGATATATATATATATATATATATATATCTTCTTCTTAATTCCATCTTCCAAAAGCGAAAGTTTGGTGACCCAGTTGATATTGGCAACAATTCCTTTTCAAAGCTCACGGTTTTCTGCCGATCGAATGGCCTCTCCCAGGGGATAGCCAGTGATGGTCTTCATCCGGTCTATCCAACGAATTGATATTCTTCCACGCCTTCTTTTCCCTTCTACTTTCCTTCGATCTTCAGTTTCTACAGGCTTGATACATATATATCACGTATAGAATATATATATATGTATATTATTATTAGTAGTATTTTACACTATAATTATAATATTCTATATCAGATCCTCACTTACCTTGTGACGACACGACATTACGACTACATTTTTATTATTATTGATACGCAATATCATTGATTATAGAATAGAGATAAATATATATATATTATAAGAACTCATAATATATATAAACTACGATAATTATTTGTTAGTAGTTTTTAACTTTTAAGTAATACAACTTGAGTTAATTTCTTTTTACTTTTAAGTAATATACCTACTATAATAGGTTATTATTACTACCTACTATGTAATCCTATGAACTATTATGACAATTGATAAAGTAATGTTACATTTTTTAAACATAATATTATAGATTTATAGTATCTTAAGAATGGGACAAATTAGTATCTGTCTATTTTTCTTTTTATATTATTATTTCATACGAATTCTAAGACTAACAAGTATCTACCTAAATTTAATATATGATCAGATTTCTTTTTATTTTAAGATAAATTCAGGTTAGAACATCATATGAAAATGAAAAATGTACACATATTAATTCTATACATTCAACGAAAAAGGTAGTAACTCCATTTTGTCAATTGTTTAGGAGAAGCAAAATAAAATTCAAAGTTAATTTCTTATTCTATTTTTATTTTATTTTAATATTATTTTATTATCTCTTTGGGACAGATACGATCATTTTCGTAGTCGATAAAGAAAAAAATCCTTTATCAGAATGCAGTTGTAACTAAAAGGAAAAAAATTAAGTTACTACCTTTTCATTGGATGGTTCGAATTGTCCATATTCAATAGTAATAAACTCAAACACATTTAAATATTTAAATTTAAAATTGTATTGACTCTTTAGTTTGTAAAGAAATAGTAATCTCAAGGTAAAATATATTTAATTTTAATATTACTGTTTTAATTACGAGATAAATCAATTCGATTACTTTTAATTAGATAATGAATTCATATAGGAATATTTTCTATTAGTAAAGGAATCAGTATGTTAATTTTGGACAAATAATCAAAAGACAAAAAAACGTTGAATAATATCAACATTTGATTGCATAAAATTAAATTAAATTTAAAAACGTAACTAATTAAAATATTAAATTGCTTTTATACTATATCATTACTTTTTTTGGTATATTGTTAAATTGTAGGTAGGTACTTAAAGATTAATTATCAAACTTTGGAAGACTATACCATAAATAAGTACACAAATTCGAATGAATCTTATAAAACACATTAATGATTTAAGTAGAAATCTTGGGTTATTAATAAATTAATTAATATACCACTTATTAAATTTTATTATGTTATTACTTATTACTTTATTAGGTATAAAAATAAAAAAAACATGAATAACATTTAATTCCGAATGTATAAAATAAGGTACGTAGGTACAGAAGAAAATTGGAATTTATTTTTAACTAATGTGTGGTGATACGTGGTGTATTATACTTTGTATATTACTCTTTATAATACATAATTCGAATTCTTAACTACAATATATGTCCGTATGGAATAATTGTCAATATCTAAATTCTAAATGGATTAAATGCATGATAATAACATTTCGTATTGTCATAAGCATAACATATTTTATAACTTTATCTTAATTCGTGATAATATTATACGATTACTGTACTAGCGCTCCGCTCCATTACAGTAATGGCTACTGGTTTTAATAAAAAATTGCGTCTCCCAAAAATAGCCAACTTTAAGGGATTATCCTAATCAAACAGCTGACACTAAATAAATTATTTAAGTGCTAAAATTAATTTTAATCATATCTTAATTCATTTCTGAAATTAAAAATGGGCGTTGCCATTTAAAAATCGAAAGTTAATATTCACATTGGGTTAACTAAAAAGGGTTAAATAAAGGAAATTAATCCAATATTGTAAAACAAGGTAAATTTTTAAATTAAAATCAAAAAAAGATTTAGAAAAAGTTCATACTTTTCGAGATAATGAATGTTTTACGTTAAATGGAACATCCTGTATATAATAAACATTATATATATTATTAAAATAATTTATATTGAAGATTCTGTGATAATTACATAGAAAATAAACTACTTATAAAAATGTTAGATTATGTCTGGTTCAAGTGATTTTGCATTTTAATTATTCGATATAAATATATATAGTTTTTTTTGTAACTTTCTGTTATTAAGATAATACTATAATAGTATGTATGTATGTTCAATAATAAATTATTATTTTTTAACACTATACATCATATTTGAATTCATTTAGAATATAAGTGATTTAGCAGTTGAAATCAGTTATGGAGTAATAATTTTTAAATTATTTTGTATACCTAAGTATACATATTTATAAAAAATAACAATTACATATACTCAAATAATCGACGGGAAATTATTTATTGAAATTTGGTTATTCATTTATAAGAAATCCTAATATTTTTATCTGTTAGACTGTTAATATTGAATAAATATAATATCAGTTGCTCATGAATGAAGAGATATTATAATATATATCAGTAAAAGGTGGACTTAAAGGCATTACAATTTTTTAATATACTAAGCTTTACAAAATTTTAAAATATGCACTAAAATACAAAATAATGCATACAAATTATGTAAAATAAAATAAAAATAAAAATATTAAATAAAAGGTATTTTAAAATAAGTATTAAAAGTAATATTGAAAACACAATTAAAAAGAAATAAAACATAAACAAAAAAATACAAAATATGTAGAAAAAATATTAGTATAATATGTATGTATTAAATAATAATTGTCTTCCTTTATTTCAATTGAATTAAGCTGAAAAAAAAATATAATATTATAAATTATATAAAATATGATTTACTTATTTATATGTAACATTTGTTAATTTAAGAAAAACATGTTACGGACGATGTGTATATTGTTATATTAATTGCGAAAATTTTTCTCAAAAAAATTATATATACAAAAGTCGTTAGTTAATGTTTATGATTCCTAATCATTTGTTTTATATAGATAGTTTACCGAAATATATTCTAAAACTGTTACTTTGATGTTTCGCTATTTTTAATACATTATCTATTTAATATTTGTATAATAATATTAACTTACTACACGTAAATTTTAAAAAGAATTTGTAGTCTTTAGTTCCAGAATCGTCATGAAACACATTATATACATTATATTTAATAAAATTGTAATGATGATACTCAAAAATAACATAATAATATAATTATTTTAATGTTATATAAATGGAAATATGATAAAAACAATTGATAAACATTTATTTTAAAGAATTATCCAAGGACAATTTATTGTCAATCAGTTAGCTTATAATATGTGTGTTGCAATTTCTATAATGTTGTATCACGTAGGTGCATAATGATGGTCCCCCCGCCACATTGTCCGATCGAAATGACAGATTGTTACCGATTGTAAATCAATTAAATAATTAAAAATGCATTTTTAGAATTTGTAAATGAATCAAAAACTCAGAAATCAAAAAATAAATATCTAAAATTTCACCTAGCCATCCCGCATATTCTCTAATTGATTCCAGATAAATTGTAAATTTACCAATATTACATTTTTACAGTTTTCACAAAACTTAAATTTTTTTTTAATACTTTTATGTGTATTGTTTATTATTTAAAACGAGTCAAAATGAGAAATAATAATTTTGTATTAAAACTAAATATAAATTACAATATTAGTATAATTAAGTAATTATTTCTTCTTTGTTCTCCAAATGTAATTAATTTTTAAGTTTTATGAGAATGAATAAATTTTATATAAATTTACTTACCATTTACAAATTGGAAAAACATTTCAGAAATTCGAAAAATAAGTTGAATAATGTACCAACTAAATGCAATTTTCTGCCGATACATATTCTATTTGTGATAATCGGACTATTATTTCTATGCGAAAAAATGTTTTCAGACTCCTAAAAACACATAGATAAACTATCATACTATTTAATTCTACTAAAGATTATAACTTTAAAAGCTTATAATAAAAAAATTCTGGCATAAAGTTTCTTAACTTATTTTGTAAATAGATTAAGTAGTATATGATTAGGCTTCTATAAACATTTTCAAACATATAAACTCAAAATTACAGGTAATATTAAACATTTTTGAATAAATATCAAAGTTCTATATTTAGTCAGAAAATCATCTAATCCGTTTCAAAATGTTTTTCTTATATTTATATTTATACCTACGTTCCAAACTCAAATAAATATCACGGAACATATAAAATCAAAATAACAAAAACAGTAATTTTGCCGATTTTCCGTCATTTTTTGGCAGCTTTTCTTCTCATAAGGCAAAACTAAGTTTGACATAGGATTGAATCTCAATATAACTTATAATTTTATTTTAGATATTCTCGTTAAATAGATTGTATATATATACATACGTGCTTTAGGTTAGGTTAGATAAGGTTAGGTTTTGTAAATACTCCCAAGATTCCTGGCAATTATTTAAAATGTATTATACTACCGTTATAGTGAAAATAGCCTCTCTGTACTCGCGTGACAGAGTACTCCATCTAAAACAATTCTATTCTCCATTCAATAAACAAAAAATATGCAAATATTAGTTTATTTGTTTAACTCATAGCAATATGAGGAAGTGTGAGATAAATGTACAAGACAATCCAAGTTAGGTGCTCCTAAATCGCTATTAACAACATGTTAATGGTTATATAGAACCGCTTCTCGAAGATGGTTATATGGTATTTGAAATATGCAAATTATGCGTTTTTAATTTTCGTTTTTAAACTCGTCGTTGTATCCATTTTTCTAGATTGGTTTGCTATTAATCAAAATCATACAAACAAATATGCAATTCCTACAACTTCCGAGCCCTAATAATAAGCAATGATTAGACTATTAATTCTCATTAAACGGTATACTACAGTAGATAAATAATTCGTAGTCATCAACAGAATTCAATGGTTTAAATGTTAAATGGGTTCATAGTTTGCCGCAAATAAATTTCGAAATATATGTTAGATATTTATATTTACGGACATTGTAACACACAATGGCATAACCTAACTATTTGACAATTGCCCTTGGATAATGCTATAAAAAAATATAATTACCATTTTTTTTACTGCACTTCCATTGTCATTTATATTAAATTATATATTATTATATTTTAAATAAAAGTTTATCTAAATCTAATATTACAATATATTATCATTACGAGTGGAAAAAGAGTATTATTAAAAGATCTATTAAAGATTATTACATTTTATCAATTTATTATTCAAAATAATTGGAAATTTTAATAGATATAAGTAAAAAAAAATTTTTCTACATAGAGTACAAATATAAAATTAATAAATTTATGAGTCTTTAATTTTTTTATATTATAACTAGTGTAGGATCATCTTTAAAATTTTGTTATATTTACATTATAATTTAAGTGAAAATAATGGGATCAATTAATCGATTTCTTTATGTATACATAATTATTTTCGAGCACTTGTTTTTTGTCAATTCCAGAGTAAAAGATGAAAATATTTTTCCAAATTTACCTGCAGTATGTAGTATGTTAATGTAAAAAATAAAAAATAAACAGTTAATTAAGTAAATAAAAACACGAAACATCAAAACAGCAGTTATAGACTATTGTATTGGTATTTTGGAAATAATTTGTACTTACAAACATTATTAAAAAATAATATGTACAAATTTTTAAAAACAAATTTCCATAGTCAATATCACAATCAAATTAATTAATTGATAATTAGATGTGTAACATATAATAAATATCGACTTGTTTTCAGGGTGAATATAGAATAAAATATAAAGCTATTGTTAAATGTGTTTCGTCTCCGGGTAATAAAATACATCATCATTTATATTTTTCTAAACTATCAACCAACACAGTAGCATTTAAAGGAAATCTAACGTACGAAATAAGCATAGATGATTATTTATCAGTAAGATAACTAGTAATCTAAATTATTTTATAAAAAATATGCATATAAAATATAAGATAATACATATGTACTTAAAATTATACTCTATGTATGACAATACGTATGGCAATGTATTTTGTATGTAGGTTTTTTTGTGAATGATAGTTTTTTCACTCACATAATTAAATGTATGAATTGTATATTAACTTCTTGTTTTGTAGTTTCATATAAATTTTGCTATAAAGGACTCAGTCGGAGCGTGGAAGGATAACGCACACATTATCTCTCTTAAGAAAGCTTGCACATCATTAAAGAATTATATGGGCGAGCAGTGGTCAAATTATACTAAATCGTTTGGAATTAAGGATCAAAATTGTCCAATTCAACCAGTAATTTTTAATTTATTTATTTGTTTAAGATACGATATGATATAGATTGATAAGAAAAGTAATTCTTTTATTTAATTTAAGGGAGTTTACGTTTCGACTGAACGTGGCTATGACTTATCGTACGTTGCAACATTGTCAAGTTTTCCAAAAGTGTTCTTCTACGGAACATACAAATGCCGCGTATATTACAAAGATGTTTATGATGTACAACATGGCTGTATCAACTTTATTGTTGAAATAATACGTCCATGGGAAACTGAATAAATTAGGCATTTTAAATAATATACGTGTTATATAATATTTATTGTTTTATTAGTTTATTTATGCGGTATCATATGTAAATCAATGAAATATTTGTTTAAGTACATTTTCTAAAGTCGTTTAAGTAAAATAAAAAAAAGTTGCAACAATGATTAAACGAGTTTATCTTAGAAATAATTTTCACGTTTCTGACGTAAGAAAACGGGCTGAACTGATTTTTTTTTTTGCATCATTCGATAACATTAAATTTTTAGATATGTTTGTTGTTGGAATTGTATTGTAAAAATGTTTGTTGTTTTTTTTTTTTGTGGGATAAAACATCTTTTCGTTTGTAAATAGTAGTATAATGTTTACTTTTGTTAAAGTCGCATTATGCGATTCAAACGGCTCCTCTAATTTTTGCCAATTATGCATAAATTCTTAGCAGCTTGATTCCAGCACGTATATACAGGTGAGGAGACGCAACATACAACACGATATTAATATATGCAAATAAATAAAACAGTCGACTTTTTATTGTGATAATCTCTGCCTGTCATCCGGACAGGATGACAATCACTTGAATCCAGATATCAGATGTATAGTTCACATTTATATATTTATATAGATATTTCATTACTGAAAATATATATTCCATTTTGTTACTTATTTGAGAGTTTTATTAATTTGAACTAAGTTTAAATACGAGCCCTGGGAGTTTATCCGGGGCTATATTATGAAATAAAGAACTTTAGATTTTCTAGTGCAGAGATAGGTTAACCAACTATATCCTCAGAATTTCACTTGTTAAATCCATCAACGGGCGGTACTATTACACTTTGTCTATAAGTATAATGTCGATGATATATATTATGAGGTAAAGAATTGGCGCAATGCAGGACCTTGTACTGGGCGTATGGAAGAAAATCAGTTAACGTTTAACGACGAATGACCAGTTTAATAAAAATTATTTAGTGATATTTCCTATTTATGTTTGCTGTTTCATACCTATTGTTTCATCCCAAATTTGTGTAAAACAACACCCGCTATAAATCTTTAATGCACATATACATATTCTGTTTTTTTTTCGATACCACAACAGCGTGTCATAATATGATACTGTGATATCTGCCTCTGGTTGGTGATTGATAACTGTTCTATTCAATTGTATTCAAACATAAATACAAATATATACATATATATGAATCATCTTTCAGGAGTTGTTGAACAAGGTTTTCGATTGGCTATGAATAATTTTCCGTACCTATTTATTACAATATATATGCAAGTTGTATGGGGAATGATATTTTCTTCAGTCAGACAATTTAATTTCAAATTTGCAAACCACCAAGTAAATGATAATTCGGTGAATTGAAGAATAACGTAAATGTTATTGAATATAATGGACGAGTTATGGGTAGCCGCCGTATGCGTTCTCTCGTACGAATGCATACACTAGACGTAACGTAGGCAAACTCGATCAACACTTTTTATTGGTAAGTTGTTATCATTTGCACTGGACGCCATTTTTCCTCTAAACTTAATTTTATACATCCATTTTTTAAAGTTTTTTTATGAGCGGGGATATAATTGGACGAAAAATGGCTGCTATCAATCGATTTGGCCACAATCTTATGTAGATATAAAGGTTCTCTAGCATATACTACTTGTGATATTCGTACTATTATTTCTAACCTCAAACGTTTCTTCACATATTAATAAAAAAAGCAAATATAAATGTGAAATCTTAAAATTTAAACATAAGTAAAAAAAGTACTTTTTTCAAATATTTTATTCATATACAGACATACAGTACTACATATTTCATAAAACACATGCAAATGTTAACATTGTGTGATTGATATCAAAATAGTGATGCTATAGAACATACATAAAATGATAAAACTATATAACAATATTATATTTGATCGATTTCACTTAAAATTTAAATTTTAAATGCTCAATAAATAAAACAAATTTTTTTACAAGGACTGCTTATTTACAAAAATTTTTAAAACTGATTTAAGTTATATAAAATATTGCTGTTATTAAATATTGGAAAACCGTAAAACCCAAAATTTCTAATAATATTTAACATTATTAAGTAAAAAATTACATTTGGAAAATGTTCAAAGTTTTATATTTTGACATGAAATTAATGTAACCTTACCAAAAAATTTCGTCATTTGTAGAAAAGTTTCTTAGATCAATACATAAAAAATATTCATATCCATTGTCCATACGTTCAAAATGACATTAGGTAACAAGAAATATTGAAAATAGAATTTGACAAAATGACAATTTCCGCAAACAATGTAGTTTTTTTTAACCTAAAGAAAGACTTTTGAGAAACTCGAAAAATAAGCTAAATAAAGTAGTTTCTTAGTACCAACTATGAAAAAATTTTTTTCGAAAAGATATTTAATTCTTACATATAACCAAGAACATAATATTTCAAAACCAATACATTATTCACTTCACCTAGAATTTAAAGATGCTATGTAAAGGTGTATTTCACACAGTGACGTCATTTAGGGGGGGGGCACTCATACATTTACCATAGTCTATAATCAATCAAATCCTAAGTCGACAAATTTGAAAAATAACAACTCCTAAATACAACCTCTTAATTGATTATTGCATACAATAAAATAAAATACCCAGCAAATAAAATTATCCCTCCCACTCCTATTTTTAAAAACAGTCAGAAAATTTATGTGTCCGCCATAGTTTAGTAAAAACGAAAATGACGCCACAGATTTCAAATCATGTTTTTCGCTCGTTATTATAATCCTAATTGTACAGGTGTTATAAAATACGTGTCGAAGTTTAATAGCGCAGTATCATTAGAAAAGAAGATAATAAAAAAAAAAAATTATATTATAAAAATTGTAATATAAATACTTGGACCATAATACATAGTCTGGTATTTTTAATATTAGTTAATTTTTTATGTATTTATAACTGAAACTTTAATATAAGTTATTCTAATAACGCTATAATGTTTATTATATATTATTGTATAATACTAGTGAATATAAATATTGTTTTAATATGAATTGGGACAATTTTATTTTATCAAGTATTATTATGAATTATTTTACTAATTATTACTTTAATTGTTTTATTAATTTCGGATTACGATTTCTGTTAATTCGGCCGTTTTTCTTAATTTTTTTGTTGTTTTTCTTCTTTCAAGAAAAACTTTTGAAAAAATCTGTATTTGAGATAAGTGAAGTTTCAAGAAGGAAAAACTATTTACCCGAAAAAGTAATTAACTCATATATAAATAATAATTGGACGTAACATTGTAAAACAAATCAAAAAATATATTCTCTCCTTCGCCTTCGTCGTTTTCGCTTAAAATCTATTTAATCAAATTAAAATTTATTAACAAAATATGAACAAATATATTTTCTCTGCAAAAACATATATGTCAAATTTAAACAAGTAAATGGGTGGGACATGTATTATACGAAACAAAAATAGGTTGCACGCTATGTTTTCTCTATAAACGAGTGTATACTAATATTTTATTTAATCTGTGTTAAATATTTATTATTTTTGCACATAAGTATTTGGTCATATTATTTATGGTCGAAGAAAAATGTACTAATAATTAATGTACTTTTTAAATTATTTTAATTTGTTACTAATTAAATACTATAAAGAAATATAAACTTATATATGAATATATTAAATATGTGTAAAAAAATATAAACTTTTTGGATCATTAAATAACCAATACTTTACGATGCCGTCTTTACCGTGTTTTTATTTCCACAGTATTTAACATTAAGTAATTAACATTTTTTGTACGAAATGTATTTTGATTTTTCCATATTTAAAATTGTTTACAAAATGTAAATAAGGTAAACTAATGAGTCAAAATATTATAATAAAATATGTAAAAAATGCGTAAGTCAAACGTATACAAGACACTAATGACAAGTCATAAACTTAAAACTACAAAGTCGCAGTCAAAGAATTTCGCGCGTATCACAGCGTCATAAGCGTAACAAATAACAATCAAAAATTCAGTGATACATATTTTCTATTTTTCTTTAGAAGAAATTTATTTTTCGTTAAGTGGTTACTCTGCCGTCATGTTAAATTTTGGTTAAGAATTACATTGCTTTAATAGGGAGTGTTCATAGCATGATACAATAAAGTATGGGAATTTTTTATTAAACTTGCTGTTATTTAAAAACCAATTATTTTCATCAATTTTTATACATCAAACGTCTAGTTCAGTATATGAAAATACATATTATAGAATGTTTAAACTTGATAAATATGAAAACATTAAATTTTTACACCGAAAAAATAATTGATAAATAGAATACATGTACATAATTTCAAATTCCAATTTATCCATTATACTATACATGACCTGCACTCCCTTTCAACCTTAGAAATATTTACTCTTTTAATATTCTAGTTAAACTATATGGAATTTTCAAAATACTTCTAAATGATCCATCTTTTGAATACATTTGAATGGCATTGTTATTTTTTATAATTAGGTATACTTATACAAAATTATTTAAAAATTATTACTTTATAATTGATTTCAACTGCTGAATCAGTTATATTTTAAAATTATTCAAAAATGTTGTAATAGTGTTGAAAAATAATAATTTTTTATTGACCATAAATACTATTATAGTATTATCTTAATATACTGTAATATTTTAAATGATTTCACTAATTTTCTGAAGTCAACATAGTGGTAGTTGTTTATTTCATATAATGTTTTTGCTTGTTATTGATCTTAATTGAACAGGTGTTTATCATAACATACGTGTCGAAGATTAATAGCGCAGTGTCATTAGAACAGAAAATTAAAAAAATTAAAAATTATATATCTTCATATCAAATAATTTAAATGCAAAATCACTTGGACCATATCACATAATCTAATATTTTAATAAATAATTTATTTTCTATATAAATTTACCACAGAAACGTCAATATAAATTATTCTAATAAAGCTTTAATATTTATTATATAATACTAGTGAAATTAAATATTTTTAAATATGCATTGGGACAATGTATTTATCAAGTATTATTATGAATTATTTTACTAATTATTACTTTGATTGTTTTATTTATTTCGGATTACGATTTCTGTTAATTCGGCCGTTTTTCTTTATGTTTTTGTTGTTTATTTCTTCCAAAAAAAAAAAAAATGTTTAGAAGTTCGAAATTTAATATAAGTAAAGTTCCAAGTAGGAAAAATTATTTACCCGAAAAAGTAATTAACTCTTATATAAATAATAATAGGACATAACATTGTAAAACAAATTAATAGGTACATTCTTTTCTTCGCCTTTGTCGCTGTCGCTTAAAATTTATTTAATTTGTTAACAAAATATGAACCAACATATTTTCTCTACAAAAACATATACGTCATATTTAAACAAGTGAATTGGTGGGACGACTATTATACGAAACACAAGTAGGTTGCACTCTGCGTTTTCTCAACAGACGAGTTTTTAATTCTGAGTATATAATACTAATGAATTAAAATCTTTTCAAATATTCATAAGGACAATTTTTTTAACAAGTATAAATATGAGTTATTTTAAAAATATTTCTCTAACTATTACTTTAAGTTTTTTATTTATTACTGATTATGTTATTTCTACAAAAGATGGTAAATATCTATTTAACTTATTACTTACATACTTATTAGTTATTTCTATTTTGTTGGATTAATATGATTTAAAATGTACACATTAATTAGTTATTACTTATTATCAATATGATTTAAACAAAAATCAAAACATATTCTAAAAATTCAAATTGACAAGCCTATATTACACAGTTATACTGTACTATGGATTAGGTTAGCTTAAAAGTATATGTAGTGACTTTTAGGACGAAACTTCTTTAAAATTATTATATTGATCATTAGTTCGCTATTGGAGTATGGTTCCCTTTTTTTAGCTCTCTAATTCTTCAGGTCAACTTCAGAAGTTATCTTGAGTTCAAAATAAGTCTTTGGGTTTCTTTCATTTAAATATCGTGTTGAGAGAATTCCACATTCAGCATATGCGGGCATTGAGAGATTTTTTGACTTACTAGTCTGAGAATAGTATTTGAAAAAAAATATACAACAGTTCCTATTCAAATTAATGAATAAATTAAATTTAATAAATTAAAAATTATTATCATTATCATTTTTATTGGAATATTATTATGTCTATATAATATATATATATATATATATACTCTGATCCAAATAAGATAAGTACAGTATCACGCATGTATACTGACAGAAAAACTGCAACCAAGTCGATTAACGAATTCAATTCACGCACCCGAAAAATACCGACACATCACGACTGTAAACAACTTTTTTCAAGTCAGCGCTGCCTCCGCCAATCATACATGCTTTTTTTATACGTATAAATAGATAAATACTAAACTACCGCTATCGTTAACGGTGGAAGTCAACGTGATTACATTTTTCTGTAGCATCGAAGGGGACTTGTATTGTGGAGATGCGCTAAACCGATCAATTTTCGTCAGACACTGTACGTTTCTTATTTGGCTTATTAAATTATATACATATATATATAATATATAATATAATATAATATATAATTAAGTATACTGATTATTTCTACGTAATTGAATTAAAATGATTACTTAAATATATTTAGAATAAGTCTCCTCGTTTAATATAAATTAATAATATACAATTAAATATTTAATTACATATTAATGCATTAATATATATTTTAATATTAAGGAGAATATAGTTTAAAACAGATTTAAATTTCACAATTTTTTATGATTTTATTTAAATTTGTAATTTAATACAATTATAGCATGTAAAGGTAAGGGAATTTAATCGTACATTTATTATGAAATATGTATTATTAATTGTGTTTGATTGTTATATTATGAATTATGCACTAATAATATATAGTGTAATCAAATTGTATGTACATTGTATTTCACTAAAATTTGGTTTTGTTGATGGACTTATATGTCTTAGCATTGACTTTATAGTAGACTATTACAAAATCAATAGTCTAAGTTATTATGAAAACGTGGTTGAGAACTTTTTATTTACAAGATAGATATCACTAGGTATTTAAATGTTTAATTTAATTGACCTGTGTGGTGCATAGACAAGTGGTCTATATACTTAATATATATATATATAAACAGTTTTATTCTAATATGTAAAATGTATTAACAGATGTATTGCATCGAGCAGGATTCAATGGTAGAGTATGCTGTGATATAATTATAGAATATGGGATGTCCCCAGTAGCGTCAGTAGTAAAGTATTAAATCATGTGTGGCAAAAATGACCTCTATAAATTACAATAACGTCACTCATCTTTGGTTTATATCTTTAATCCTAAATTCTAATTACCTACAAAAATTTTCAGACATTAATTAAATTATTTGTATAGATAACTTCTTTTATTATTTAACTATTTAAAATTAAAATTTTCATTAGTATAATTCAGTTACAATTGCCAGTACACCTCACCACTCATGTTATGGGCACGGGTCTTATTAGATATTTAATTTTTGGCTGTAGCCATTATGATGATTCGATAGTGAGATATATTAACGATATTCGATACGGTGATACAAAATATAATTATTTAAACTCATAAGTATTGGATCATTATTATTTTTATTTTCGACACTATATCTTTCGTACAGATCATCTTCACCCGTTTCCAATCAACTTGGTTTACCTTCATTGGCAAAACAAAGAAGCAATATGGGTGCTAACTTCTTAAAACGAATATTAGATTGTAGTATAGATTCCTTGTCCTTATTCTCCTTAATAAAATTTAAAGTTTCACATTGCACCTCTCGTTCTATCAAATCGTTCCATATCTCTCTATGTACTACCAATGTATGTCAAATAAGCATGTATAAATAACACGTATTATTGAAATTCTAATACAGATTCCATTTTTTATAAAAAATTAAAAAAACTCTATTTTATAAGTCAGGATTCGTTTTATTTTGTATAGTAAACTATTGGATTATAATATAAAACTTTCTTGTTTTTTTTTTATATCTTGTCATTGTCTCTTCTTAATAATTTTGTTTTAGTTTTTTTTTTTAATAATTAAACCACTTACGATAAATTAATACAAAAGGAAAAATATACGTTAACTGCAAAGTGCATACCGGCGTCCTAACTCAAATTTGTTAGGTAATATATTTTGAATATTCAATTTTTCCTCATCAACCCCTTGGTGTTTTTTTAAAATTAATATTTCTAGATACCACCGATATAACTAATCGCAGTGGTTGATTCGTATTCCTGAAAATCACGTACATGAATTTATAATTATGGTGAATCGTAATTATTTAAAATTAATGCATCCAACGTTTAGAAGTTCGTTATTTATTTATTTTTCATCAAGTACCCATTGACAAAAAATAATATTGCTTCTGGCCCAGGAACTGCAAGAAGTACAGCCTACTCATACGGAAAGACGATGTCAATGACATGAAAAGATGTAAAATTTATATTGTTTGATATAAGAGAATTGATATAATCCCGACCTCATTATCTAAGTTCATCAGTAGATCAATGCATTAAAAAGTTATTTTGTATCATACGATTTTGTATTATATCTATTATAGATTGTTATTAAATCTCATACAAATAGAATACTAATTGTGTATGATTAATTAATTTTTAATAAAATCAAACTTTGCACTTATTAATCATGATTTCTTATTTTTATTTATTTAGAGGACCCTGTTCATAATCTTAATTTGTATTTAAGCAGGCGATCAGGTATATAAATACCTAACAATATTATTAATAACTAACTAACCTAACTAATATTAATTTGTATCCTATCCTTCACAATTTAACACATCCATTTTGGATATTTCATCTCCACTACAATCATTCTTTGTTCTTCTTCTTTGTCCACTGCCCGACATTTCGATCTTTATAACAATGTCTTTTTATTTATATTTCATGTCCATATCAGAATCTTCATTATTTTGATTTACCCGAATAAAACACAATCTCAGTATTTAAACGTATCAACTTTACAGGTTAAATAATTGTTCATCTTTATTACATATTTTTGTCTATAAATTCATTAATCATGCTCAGTCATATATTATACAATATACAAGTTATATGCATTCTTTATGTGCGTTCGTTTAGTTCGAGTATTTCTATTTGCTGTCTTGGTGCTTTGTGATCGGATAGACTGCGGATTTTTGCTGTGATTATTACTTTAATTATATGTTGTTTTACTATGTTTTAAAGTGTATATATATATATATATATATTTGATAAAAGTCACTTATCAGTCTCGAGAATGACCAATTGTATGTTCTTTTGTAATTTATTACCATGTTGGCATTATATGTGAAGTAGTTCCGTAACACCTATTGCCAATAAATAATAATTTTTGAAAAAAACTACATTCAAATTTGGGATACCCTATTTTATTTTAATATCGCTCTTACATTATACTTTAAAAATATTATTTATTTTACTTTCGCACAATATATCAATAATATGCACGGTGTTTTAAGTATAACAGTAGCATTAGAAATAACCTCTCAGATAATTAGATTTTAGTATTCTACATGGTTTTCTATCATGCAAGAGTTTGCTTATAATTTCTATACAGAGTGTACTTAAACCATAAATTATGATATAAAATTTAGCGTTAATAGTACATATAATGTAAGTTAATTTAACTGGTTTTATATTTTAAAAGTTCCAAATAAAGCGAAAAGTAAGTACTAAATAACTTGGTATTAACTTGTTCCTAATACTTTTGTACGTTTTTGGCTTGTAATTTTTAGTTAGTATTAATTAGTATTTATTATAACAAATATATGCGATATAATTTAGTTATACCATTGATTATAGAATTCTTGGTTATACCTAATCGTTAAAGTGCAAAATATATAAATAATGGGGAAAATAGTGTCAAAAAAAAAAAAAAACAATTCTTTAATGAGATTGTATAAATGGTATTTTAATATAAAAATAAAAAAAGGTTTTAATTTTTTTTTTAGAAAACTAATTCATAATATTATAATATACTATTTTAAAGCTATTTAAATTTTATTTTTGTTTCGTATGCCCAATTAAGTTTAAACTTTAAAAATTTATTAATAAAAAAGCAAATGATTTAAATATTTTATGAAATATTACTAACAAAATTGTATGGTTATTAAAATAATGTGTAGATTACCATTTAGTACGTGTTGGTAAGTAAAACTTATAAACTCATAAATTAGTTACTCTCGTATACAATATCATGTTTATTTTTCAGATTGGTACACTAATTATTTTTCATATTTTATACAATATGAGCACGAAAATGATGGTTTAGGATCCTATGTTTTCAATGGTGTGAGTACGTATCATTAGATAATATTAACCACTTTACTTAAATGTTGTGATATTGAGATTAAATAATTCGATATTAAATGCTACAAAACACTAATCTATTGGTAAAATTACATGTAATTAGTGATTGTACAAGGATATTCAATAAACATTATTGTTGCTTTAGAATTTTCTTACAAACTTATAGTTTATGTAATTGTGAAAATACATTCTGGCAAAATAATTTGAGAATTTCCACAATACATCTAAATTATTATATTACGATTTTGCTAGATCAACAAAAAACTCCTTCGATTAATAAATAGTTATATTTAGTAATAAGCATATTTAAGATTTTAAAAGAATTTAAAATTACATCTAAATCATCAATACAGTATACGTTTCATAGGAATGTTGAAAATAATTCAATAATTACATTTTTCTTTTAAATCCCTATATATATATATTTGTAGGAGTTTGATTAATATTATTGCCATATTGTTGTCAAATAATACAAAAACCTTTCAAGACAATATTGATTAATTCATATAAAACATAATAGTATTAGCTGAATAAGGTACCAAGTAGATGACATATTCTACCGTAAGCATACCCAATACTTGTTGTAATTGGACCATTATTTCTTTCCGCTAATGTATTTTCAAACTTTCATTTTAATGAAATATTAAAGTTTTAAGACGTTTTTAATAAAAGTGACTTACGATTATATTAAGTTGTATATATTTATACTAATGCTTCTATACAATTTTCAAACTGCTAGTGATTTTAATAGTCTGAAAATATTTTTTCAGGTATAAATAACGGTCCAATTACCACAAAAATATCTTTCTTTTGATAGAAAATTGCATCAACTTGGATTTCAATTGATATATTTTTCGAATTTCTACAATAAACCAATAATTTCTCCGAGGACCGAAAGGTGGAATAATTCTAAAAATGGTTTATACTTTATTCTATATGTAGAAATTAAATGTAGTTAAGGAGAATTTTATATTTGATTCTGGGTTCATAATGATTATGATGCACCCAACCAAAAACCTTATTCGGATTTCGGCTAAACGATTTATCTGTTATCCTATGGATTGTCTATGATAGTAATATAATATATTTTATTGACCTACTACTTTTCAGAGAAGCCTCTTGGTGTTAATGCATTTTGTAAGCGAAGTTACAAAGTATTAAAAATTAATATCATATCTCCATAAGACATAGGACAAATAAATTACATTTCAAATAATCCTCTTTATCAAACGGAAATTAATCTAAACAAACTAGAACTTGTTATAATGTTTAATAAATTGCGTGCAAAAAATATGTGCTCTTAAAGATACAGCGTCCAATACGGAACCAGTGGTGGAGACCGATTGCAAGTTTCGATCGCTAATGACCAGTGTTGTGCGTTATCTAGATAAAATATAGTTATCTTTTTTTATCTTATCTAGATAAATAAACAGGCTATCTGAAAATAATCATCTAGATAATTATTCAATCAATGATTTAAAAAATTTTGATACAAAATTATTTTAAACCGCGCTCTTTAAACACTATTTATAGTTTTAACTGGAGCATCAGATAGTTTATAATTAATAATAATAATATTTACAAACTAATCATGATAATAACAACTATGGTTTAAGCCAAGTACGAAAGTTGGATCTACAATATTAAATATTAATCATCTGTTTTTTTTACCTAGATGAAATTGGTTATCTTTTATCTCTTATCTAAATAAAAAAATTAAGTGTTATCTATTTATCTTATCTAGATAAATTATTGGTTATCTTTGTACAACACTGCTAATGACTGACTGGTGTTTGATGCGCGACTTGGGATTCTGAATTTTATTTGAACGTCAATTTTTGATGAGGAGAGATGCTTCAAAATTTCGAATTGTTGATAAAACTTAAATGGTTGGTACAAAATAATTGATTAAACCAATAGATTATCTTATTAGTATATACGGTTTAAATAATTGTATCTACTGTGTAGTAAAAAAAAATCAATTCATTCAATTATCACCTAGTCTAATCTAGAAATTTTATTACTGTAGGTGCAAAATGTATCTAATACTATAAACAGTATAAACATATAATAATAAGCAAGAAATTAATTTATCTATTTATTTATTTATTAATTTAGATATTTTGACTCCTTCAATAATATTCAATAGGAAACATATGTGATGATTTACAATAGTATAATGACGAGTCGCGCCGAGACTGTCACAATAGATTGCTTTCAAAACAGTGTAGATGTCAGCCGTGGCGACTAATGTATACTCGCGTAGTGACATTCACGTGTAAGACACCAGTTTAATGAAAAATACGTAGTAAAGGTACGGTTTCCAAGATGACTACATGGTTTCCTAGCAAAGAAATGATTGCCGAGACCAGTGATTGTAGCGTAGAAAATAGTCATATTGTGTATTCAGTTTCTTTGGGTCAGTTTTTTCGTAAATACATGTTTACAATGAGTATCATTTACACATTATTTTACTCGAAGAGGAGAAGGAAATAGAAAATGTATTGAATTTTTAATAATTAAATATTTGAATGAAAATGATTCAAAATTGATTGATGAATAAAAAATAAAAATCCTTCATTTTTTTCTGATTAAATCAATTAACATATATTCTCTTCGCCGGAAAAATGTGATTTTGCACGATTACACGTCGACGGTCGCAAAACACACTGCTTTCGGATCAATATAGCGCCGGTCGCAACATTAAATTTCGGTCGCACAACACTTGTAACGTACACACTGGCACACTGGTCGTATACTGTAGCGAGAACGATCTCTGTTACATTACACCTAAAAGCTCCAGTGTGTTTCTGGATTGGAGAACGTACTTTAAACTAATAACAGTCACCTGGCGATCGGTCACGCATTGTATACCGTAGGTACCTTAAGACATGTTCTTTAATTCCAAAATTTGGGATAAGTTACACATCAATTTATAAATATAAAATCATTAAAAATTATAATATCATAATACTGAGACTTTCTAACATACGCACATATAAAAAAAAGTATTAATTAATAATTTTTGTATTTTGCAAAACGTATAAATATCGAAATTATTTAAATAATTTGTATTTATAACTGTCCCATTTTTTAAATATTTAAGGTTGTATAAGTACGTAATCATTTGAGTATGCAATATTTATATTTAATAATAAAAAAGTTTGTTTTTACTTAACCCTGCAATTGAAAATAAAAGTAGACATTATCGACTTGATTAAAGAGTACATAAAAAAATATATTTATAGAATAATAAATTTTACTGTGAAGATTCATCCTTTTTACAGAACTACCGTACCCATTGTCGCATGAACTAAGTCGGCAATACTCAACCTGCAGCCCGCCAATAGTTTTCATGTGGCCCAAACAGAACTTATTGAACTGATAATAAATATAAATTTTAAAACGTATATTATAAAACCGTTCAACCCCCTCCCCCCTACCACCATAAATACGTCACTGATCGGTTGCATTTTTCGGTGCTTGTTGTTGTTGTGTGGTGCCTCGCCGTCGTTGCTGGTGGTGGGAAAAAAAAAAATGTTATTATATCCATAGTGCGGCACTTACATATTTGGGACTATGGATACACTGCAGTCATGCACTGGCACAGATATCCTATATTCAGCTATCTAGTATGAATGAAAATGATTTAATGTATTCTGTGGTGCTACAGTCGAAAAAACACGTCGTCAGTACCATATCTACTATAGTACAGATATCTGTGTCCACTAGTTCAAGACAACGCGACGATGGCGACGAACGACAGCACCCTCAACAACAAGCTATCGTAATAAATATATTGAAGGAAATGGAAAATAGAAACATGGAAAAAATTGGGTAATCTTACATTGTTAACATATTATATATATATATGTTATATTACGTATGTATTTTTTTAATTTAAATTTAATTATTAAATAAAATATATTGTTATAGGTAATTTAGGTTTAGTTAACTTAAACGGTATGCATATTATATTATAATTATATGTATGACCATTAATTTGTTACGGATCATATAGTCTAAGTATATCATAGTCTAACGTGACTAGAGTAGTAATAGAAAGTCACACATAGAAAACGATTATTATTAAGATCACCAAATCATTAAATATACCAACACCATAGACTTTAACGTATCATTGGTGTTAAAAGTTATTTCTATAACACAGTTGTTGATTGAGCAAAATACTTACTTATAAAAATTAACAGTATTTTTGATAGAAATACATTTGTTTAATGATATAAGTATTAAGTGTGAATAAAATTATTAGTTGACAAGAAATGTTCTTAAAAAAGTACAAATGTCGATTGTGGACTTTCCTCCTTCGTCCCTTCGGTCCTTGGAGAAATTAGTGGTTTATTATACTTAAGATTTGAATGAAATTCAATTATATTGCATTAGAAATACGATTCTGAGAGAAAATCAATATATTAATATATACTATACTAATAGTTCATTTCAAAATTTTATCTTACTTGTATACTACCTATGTTAATACACAAAAAATTTTTTCAAGTACCTACAATCAAAACTCAATTAATCACCACAAAATAAAAAATAAAAAATTACAGAAATCGTAATTTTTCCGATTTTTTGCCATTTTTTGGTAGTTTTTCATCTCCTAGAGAAAAACTTTAGGGAAATTCGAAAAATAAGCTTGTTGGTTATAAAGTACCAAAATGATACGATTTGCTACCGAATGTATGTCCTACTTGTAATAATCGGACAATTATTTTTACCCGAAAAAATGTTTTCATACATCAAAAAAAATTTAATTTAATTTTAAAAAAATATATCTTTGTAGAAACAATACATTCCCAGTGGCGCATTTAGACATTAAGCGCCCTGGGGCAACATTTTACTAGCGTCCCCCCTCCCCAAGAAATATACATTTAATATTTTTTGTAGATAATCAATATAAATATATTTAAAATAATTATTAATATACTACAACAAACAAAATTTACATTTAAAAAATGTACTTATAGTTTTCATCGAGCACGGTCTTGAGCAAATTCTTGAATAATATCATCGTAACTTATTGTTGTAGTGACATCAGCTTCTATATTCATAATTGCTAATGCAAATATTCTTTCTTCGCCTATGTTCGACCTTAAATATGATTTTATACGTTTTAGGGCTGAAAATGATCTCTCAGTTGAGCAGTTACTAACTGGAGTGCATAGTAACATTCTTAAAGCAATATCTATATAAGGGAAGATATCATTCAAATTATTTTTTCTTATGAACACTAACATATCTTGAATACTTTGCGAAGGATTAGAAATGGTTTTCAAATAACTGCTAAAATGAATACATTCATTGGGAAATGAAGTTCCCAAATCTGTATTATATTCATTTCTTAACAGCTCAGCAGATATCCTTGTGTCTGCTGCTGTCATTTTAGTAAGTTTAAAAAAAAAGTAATTTATTTTTAAAAGGTTGTCATATGCAATTTTCTTTTTCAACAATTCTGACTTCAATTGATCTAAAATAACAAAATAGGTATTTACTTTAAAATTAGTTACAATACTTTTCATTGAATTGTCATCACTAAATTTTTTAATTTTTTTTGTCGCTTTTCGGTATTTCTACCGAGAGTTTAGGTATTTCTACCTAAGTTCATAATTCCACTTTTTTCAATAGCATTTCTTTTAAAATTTTCATAATCCTTATCTGTACGAATATCACCAACATAATTAATTAATGATTGATAAAGCTCAACAACAACACTTAAATCAATATTTACACTTTGAAGTTTTTTGCTAACTGTATTAAACCTATGTAATATGTCTCCCCAAAAAATTGACAAGAACGATGTTTCTAATGATTTAAGTATTTTGAGTATACCATTTGCTTCACATCGAATAGCTGGTTTTTCTTTTTAATTTTCTCCAATCTTAATTAAAGCATTTTCAATAGAAGACCAATTTTTATTCAATGAATAACACGCATCATCTCTTGCAAACCACCTTGTATCTGACAATCTCTTGATTGAAGAATTTAAAATCTGCCATCGATAAGTTGAAGCTGAAAAGAATGTGTACAAATTTTGAAGAAAGTTAAAAAAATGTATAGCGTCATTACAACAGCTGGCCGCATTTTGTTCCACTAAATTTAATGAGTGAGCCGAGCAGGGAACAAACTTGGCCAATGGATTTATCAGTTTTATTCTAGCTTGTAATCCAGAGTAACTACCCGACATGTTACTCGCATTGTCATAAGACTGCCCTCTTAAATAGTTAAGATTAAAATTGTACTTATTCAAAATTTTTATCACTGCTTCAGCCATATCTTCTGATTTATGTCCAACATTATTCATAAAACATAAAAAACGCTCAAATACATTACCACTCTCATCAACAAATCGTACAACTAAAGAAAGTTGATCAGTGTGGGTAATATCTGGTGTTGAATCAACACTTATTGAAAAATATCGTGAAGTATTTACATCTTGAATAATAGTATTTTCTACTTTTTTAGACATTAATAGGTAATACAAAAATAAACACTATAGAGTAAATCAAATATTAACGCTAACCGTCTAATTACCGTATGCACAATGCACTGTCAAAGCGTAAACACAAGACGCTGTCAGAAGACAGTTAAACATACGAGTTAATAGTTGATTGACAAAAATAAAATAAGTGATCGACAACGTTCAGCAATCGGCGATAGCCTATAGGGAATATATTTATGGATATTATGTTATTTTTAACTTGTATTAGTTGATAAAATATAATTGCCGCCACGGGTTATATATATATATATAATATAATCTGTGATTATCGCAATCCCGTGCGGCCGTGCACGCATATAGACCCGTATGAAAACCGTAATCATAGACCTTATGAGTAAAATGTTTAATATGTTTAATTTATAATCTTTATTTGCATTTTGTATGATAATTATTATATCAAACAAAATAGAAATATTTCAATTCTATGTAGTGGTAAACTATACAAATTTTCCCGCCCCCTAGAATTTGGCGCCCGGGGCACTTGCCCCAGTTGCCCCCCCTTAAATGCGCCACTGTACATTCCTTGCTACGTTCAGAATCTAAAAATAATGTTATACAAAAGTATAAGAATAGAAATTGTTTGGTAAGGATATATTTGAGGATTAAGTTTAAATATGATATTTTTTGTTGAAAGAAATGGAAAATGTGTTAATTCTTTTTAATATGAGACAGTACAAAAATTTTAAAATTTCATATTTCTAAAGATTAAATATGAGACCACATAACAGGGATAAATTGATTTTTAATTTATGTCAAGTTCATCAATGAATTCATATACTTCAGTCTATCATCAAAAAAAAAAAACACAATTCAAATTTCATTTTTAAGCATATCAATTTTATTTTACCCATACCGACATTTGACTTATTTTAGATTCTGAGCTGAGCGAGGAATGTATTGATTCTACAAAGATGTTTTTTTTTTTTATGTATGAAAACATTTTTTCGGCTAGAAATAATGGTCCTATTATCACGCATAGCATATGCTTCGCTTGCAAATGTTGTCTACTTGGTACTTTATACAGCTCATTTTTAGAATTTCCCAAAATTTTTTTCTTAAGAAGCGGGAAATTGGCAATTTTTTATATTTTTTTTTCGTGATTTCTTAATAAGTTTTAATAGTAGGGACTTGAAAATTTTTTTGAGTACTAACATAGGTTATTTACAAGCGTGGTAAAATTTTGGAACGGAACAGTTAATTATTTGAAAAATATAGAGCTTTGAACGTTTTCACAAAAAAAATTAATATTACCTATAATTTTGGGATTATCTGTTTGAAAATTTTATACAAGTCCATTTCTATATAACTTTATCTTTTTACAAAATATTTTGAAAATCTAAAACAGGCAAATTTTTTTTATAGGCTTTTTATTATATTTTTTTTCTGCTGTAGAAAACTATTTTTGGGTAGAAATAATGGATCTACTACCACAAATAAGGTACCCTTTTAATACCAAATTTCATCTAGTTGGTACTTTATTCAGCTCATTTTTCGAATTTCCCAAAAGTTTTTCCTTGAAAAGCGGAAATTCGGCAATTTTTATAGGTTTTTTTTCTGATGTATGAAAATATTTTTTTGGGTAGAAATAATAGTCCGATTATCACAAATAGGGTACCCTCTCTTTAGCGAATTTATTCTAGTTGGTACTTTATTTAGCTCAATTTTTGAATTTCCCATAAGTTTTTCCTTGAAAAGGAATGATAACTCCTTGAATATTGTTCATAGGGATTTGAAATTTATTTTGCATATTTACATAGAAATAATGTTCACGTAATAAACAGTAAGGGATAGCCTGGTGAGGGTTCGGTGATTCCACGCAGGAAGACTGGAATGCTCTCTGCTATACTATTAAGAATTAAGATTTAAGCCGTCCTCCCATTAGGGCAACGCGATATTAAAAAAATAATCACGGGATTTTTATCTATTATCATTGTCGTTATAATTTAGATGATATCGTCATCATGCAACTGATAATTCTATAGTTACCGAAATATCGCTTATAGTGTGCAGAACATCAGACATATTGTCATACGACTTTTTGCTTACTAACTATTATTTTAAATCGTGTTTATATCGTGATGCTCTAGTGCAGATGTTCGGAATCTCTGCTTATAAATGAGCCATTTTTTCAAAAATGTATAATAATATTATGATTTTCAAACAGCCACAATTAAAATATGCAATAATATGCAATAGTACAACATTGAAAGAAAAATAACAATTTACCAATTATAATATGCGATTATAGATAAAATATTATATTATTTTTATCAGCAATAAACATCGTAAGACCCATGCGTTCATTTTACAGGGATTTAATATATTGGTTTTCAATTTATGTTTTACAGGTTTTGATATTGATGCATAGTCTATAGAGCTGCAGATTGTATGCTAATGAGCCGTAGTTTCTCGACCCTACATTTAGTGAGAGGATGGCGTAAGATTACAGTTTTAATGATTTGAGGAGAGCATCTTGCTAGCGTTTACTAAATGTACTGAATTTACCAAATTTATACGATTTTCGGTTTGCAATCAGGCTCACCATTTGTCATTGTTTTTCGGTTTTTTATTTACTCCCTTTTACTGTCTTTCTGTCATAAACATTATACTAATTGACGGAACATACTGTAGTTCACCGTGGCCACGACAGGTAACAGGTGTCACAAAGCGCCAAAGTACCACGCACATGCGCAAAGGCTTTAAATTGTACAATATAATTTTATTAAATCTAGTTAATAGTTGTCATCATATTTTGTCACTAATATCTACGCGATTATAATATTATCATAGACTATCGACGGCAAGTTTATTCCGTCATAGATGTACGACTTCGTCTCACATGCCGGTTATTTACAGCAAGTCTATTTCGTCGTAGGTGTATGATTTCGTCGCACAAGCCAGTTATCTACAAGTTTATTCAGTCGTTAGTGTATCGACTTCGTTGTACACATAAATTCTCGACGTAAAATTTATTTCGTGATTTTTGTACGACTTAGACGCAAACGTAAATTCCCGACAGTAAGTTTATTCCATCGTTAACTCGTTAGTTTACGACTTTGTCGTACACGTCATTTATCTTGGGCAAGTTTATTTCGTCGTAGGTATAAGACTTCGTCGAACACGCTAGTTATCTTCAAAAAATCTAGTCTAATTCGTCGTTAGTATATGACTACGTTGCACCTTGCACACGTAAGTATTCGAACATTTCATCACTCACCTATTGACTTGTACACCGACAACAACGCGACCGTAATTAATAAAATAAAGTCAAAATAAGTCAAAGTAATGAATCAATGCGTGTATGGAAAAAAAAATTGTTGCGAAAAATGTACGTTGTGCTTTTATTAAAACATTCGTCATCGTAACTACAGTTCGTATCTATTAGTAACCCCGCCAATCAAAATGCTTTATTTACCATAAATGATAAAAATGGTTTTATCATATTACATATGATAATAATTACATATTTATTATATTAACTACACTTATACAATATACACTCGTATTGACTCTTTTTGACAATGGTCGGTCGTTAAGTAACAATAGAATAATTCTAATAATTATTATTAGAATTGTATTAAATCAATTAATTAGTTCTAAATTTTATCTTTTTTCCATAAGCGATAACCGTTATCGTCTCTATGGCAAAACGCCATGGAGACGGACCGAGATTAAAAAAATTCCGAGTTCATTCCATGACGTTCATAACTTTATTCGCTTTAATCGAAAAAATTGTAAGTTCCGCGTTTACGGTCAACACAAATGTCATAGAATATACTAGACTATAGAGGTAATGAGTGGCACCAAAACTATATTTTTAATGTGTAGCAATGTTACATTTTTACAATTTTTTACACCATGTACCTAAACTTTTTCTTTAAAAAAGAAACTTTTGTGTTGAAAAGCATTCAAGTCAATCAGAGGTGAAGATGATGTATAGTTTAAATTCCCTACTGCGAATTGTAAAAATTTTATCATGACTATGAAATTAATATCTGATTATGAGCCACTTTTATTTCAAAGTTTAGCAATCCCAGAAAAGATAATACTCTTCTTACTTATCATTCTCCACATACAAACAATTTGTAAAAGTTGCGCGTGGCGTGAAATTCCGTATATTATTTAAGCATTTATTATTAATGTTTTTCATTGGGAGGAGAAAAACTACAAAAAAAAAAAGGGCGGAAAATCGGCAAAATTACGGTTTCTGTTATTTTATATTGTTTAATTGACTTGAAAATTCTTTTACATAGCTAATAATTACATTTAGTAAAATTTTGGAACGGATTTTTTTAATTAAATAAATAAAGGGAAATTAATATATAGAGCTTTGAATTTTTTTTAAAAATGTTTAATATTACCTGCAATTTTTGATTTAACGGTTTAAATTTTTTGTAGAAACCTAGTCATATACTATTTAATCTATTTACAAAATATTTTAAAAATCGTGACTTACAATTTTTATCATGTAATGATAACTCCTTGAATTTTTATTGTAGGGATTTGAAATTTATTTTGCATATTTACATAAGTAATTTACACTCGTGATAAATTGTGGAATGTATATCAGTATAATATATTGTAAATTATTGAGATTCGCTCAGAATCATATTTTCTAATGCAATAACATTGCATTCAAATCTTAATAATTGTAATAAACCACTAATTTCTCCGAGGACCAAAGGGACGAAGGAGGAACGTCCACAATCGACCTTCCCACTTTTTTCTTAATATACATATATATATATTAGAACTTATTTATTTATTAATATTATAGTATACTGTAGACCTCGCCTGAGTTTTTATATATATTTTTGTATTTTACTTAAATAATATCAATAATATAGTCAAGGGACAATTGAATATAGAATTATATATACATTTTTTTTTTTAGATGATGCAAACCATAACATTATTCGTATACTTCATTACATACGTGAGTATCTAACCTATATGTACTTAATATATTTCAAATATTTTATTTTTATCAGTAGAGTTATATAATATGTTTAACATAATTCTAAGTATAATATAATACATTTTATCGTTAATGATGTTTAACATGCGTAGGTTAGGTAAATGTAAATGCCTATTATCAAGAAAATAATATATAATTATTATGATTTAGTATTAGCTGATACATAAATTATAAATATTGTTAAAAAAAACTGTGGTAAAAGGAAATATCCTTTTGTGAAATATATATATAAAACAAAGTATACAAAAAGGAGCAAGACAAGAGTGTAAGTTCTTCGGTATCCACTTTAATTAATTTATACATTGTGGAAGCAATGTAATCCAACATAGAGATTGGATTACGCTAGGTATGTAATTTCAATAAATGATTGACAATAAATAAAAAAAATTCAGATTAGCGGAATATCGAGATACTTTTTGTTAATTTAAAATTTTTATTTCGTGATAACTAATTGAATTTTGATCGTAGGAACTTAAAAATTAATTTGAATATTAACGTAGGTAGTTTACATACGTGGTAAACTTTTGAAATGGCTTATCAGTATAATATATTGTATTATATTGTGTTTCGCTCAGAATATTATTGCATTCAAATCTTAATTATAATAAACAACTAATTTCTTCGAAGACTGAAGTGACGAAAGAGGAACGTCCGGAATCGACCTTTTCGCTTTTTATTAATATACTTATCGAT
Source organism: Eriosoma lanigerum (assembly GCA_013282895.1). Classification (NCBI taxonomy): domain Eukaryota; kingdom Metazoa; phylum Arthropoda; class Insecta; order Hemiptera; family Aphididae; genus Eriosoma; species Eriosoma lanigerum. Next base: position 24,550,229 of record CM023358.1, on the reverse strand, counting down.
TTTAATAATTTTTTTGAACGAATGGAAATATTATATGGGTACTATGAAAATATAAACTTGTTAAAAGTTAATCTTAATTTTGAAACTATATCATGTCGCAAATTGATTCTATATCAAATTGAATTGATACTAATCTTTAGGTTATAAATGAATAACTGAAAATAAACACATGTTATGTAACTTTATAAAGAATAACAATAATAATTCTTTCTGTGAATTTTTTACCTATAAAATCACGGTTTTTAAATGTTGTGACAAAGAGACTCTTACGACTCGACGATGGCACATAACTAACTATTACTATCATATAATATTTCATATACACGATTATTATAAATCTCTGGAAAGTTCACGAGGGAAAAAAGGTTTACAAAACCGTACAGGGACTCTTGCGAATAGTGTTTTCCAATGACTTGCCATGGCGAATTTTACTTTAATTAAATTAAATCAAGAACGGGTGACAGTGGCAAAACTTGTCTTAATGAATTTCGTGGCGGGCCTTTTATCGAACAATTATTGATTATTCGATCGGCGTCAATCTGTCACGGTATCCTTGGTGCCATTATTTAGCTTAAACAGCCAAAGGTCATCTAACCAGGTTAAAGCTCATTTATTATTTTTATTTGTATTACATAAGACACTAGTATATAGCATATTATATTAGTAGCTATTAATAATACAATTTTTATTTTCAAGCACGAGAATGGGAAATTTCCATTTTGAATGAATTAGGTATGTAATTTTAAGTACCTGTACAGTGTATTTATTATATTCTTAAAGAGTAAAATTAAACATTAAAAATAACCGAAAGAAAAAATAAAACAATACATTTATATTTTTGATATCGCTAGACTTTTAACTTATTTTCCTGAAAATGTAATGTAATTTTAATCGCTTGGTAGTAACAATTTAATAATAATTTTATGAGACTTATATAAATAATAATAAAATAAGTGTTAATGATTGAGCAATGTAAATTTTATATGTTTTATAGAACTCTAGTAATATTGTTTTGTACTAATATCAGTCTCGAAGTTAGAAAATACCTACTATAATAATTATAATAAATGTTAAAATATATTATATAGGTAATAGTATTTACATGTATTATAAATTATGAATAATATCTAATAAAATCAAAACAACTGTTAGATAACGACATTAAAACCTATGCAAGCTATCTATGTCCTGAAAGCAATCCTCTAGATATTGAATGTGGTCCAAGCAAACCAAAAAATGAACGCGGAATCTCGTTACACGACGCAAATTTAATATTAGACTATCTAATTAGTAATAATAATAGTGAGTCATCGTATAGACATATGTTAATTATTAACAAATCCAATAATAATTATCCTAATTTCAGGTTATTTAAATAATTTAAAAGGAGTAACTCAATATTGTATAGATAAATATGCATCACTGCAAGAAGAGATAACAATTACATAAACTAAAATAAAGATAATACAATTAAATGATTATATAGTGATGTTGAGTTAATAATAATTTAATTATATTAAACTTAATAAAGCATTTTAAAAATAAAACCTGTTTATTTTTATGAATATAAAGAGGTTAAGTTAATAATTAATAGTTTAAAATATTAGTTTTTTCAAAAAATATCCAAGGAGAATAAAATAATAAGGATATAATCTCCTAGAAATGTATCAATTGATTTTATTGTTAGGCGTTATTTCCTGCCTGAACAATGGCGGCGCCAGAATTTTATTCTAAGGTGGGCCAATTAAGGGCCGAAGTATTTTAAGGAAACTACGATCAGCCGCCTGAAAACAGTGCGCTCTAGGAGTATATCTAAACAATTTTGTTATTACTCTATTTATACAATGAAGAAATGATTTTTTTATTAAAGTTACTGTTATTTAAAAACTAATGATTTTATGTAAATTTAATTTAATTTTTGTATATCAAACATCTAGTTTAATATATGAAAATACATAATATAGAATGTTTAAATTTAATAAATATATAAACATTACATTTTTACACGACAAAAATATTTAATAAATAGAATATAATATGTACATTATTTCAAATTCAACAAACAATTGAACAATTATTAAAAATAAAAAGTAAAAAGAAACATTGGTAAAACAGTAACAAAGTTTTTAGATTCTGAACGAAGCGAGGAATGTACTGGTTATACAAAGATATTTTTTTGTGTCTGAAAATATTTTTTTTGGATAGAAATAACGGCCTAATTAGCACAAGTTAGCACAAGGCATACCTTATGCCTTCGGTTGAAAATTGCACCTACTTGGTAACTAGCCAATTTTTCGATTTTCCCAAAAAATGTTTTCCTTGAAAAAATGTCTGGGAATATTAAGGGGTCTATGGGTATCGCCGACGGAACACGTTTATACGTATAAACGTCCTTTTAAGCATCGTGTGCTCGCCGATTATTCGTCATCGCCAATGCTACTACACGACTCGCAATCGCCAAATATTTATTCAAAATAATGAAATACGAAACTTGCTTCAGTCCAAAATGGAAAGTAACGACGAAAAGACTACTGCATTTGCGATAGTGTGTGCTGCTGCTGCATGTGCACATGATTTAAAAATTAAGACCAAAAAAAAAATCAAAAGAAAATGGTGGGCTTTACCTTTAAATAGAAGTCGAGATAAGTAAGTATTTTTTCTAGTAGTGTTGAAATTATTTTTAAAAAATATCAATAATAAGTGTTACGTATAATATATTATGTTTTGAGATATAATGCTTCCATTATTATTGACGCCGATTGTCAAGTGCGCGATTCGCGCGGGAATGACGTGCGACTACTATAGACAAATACTATTGTTGCGCGCCAACCTTGATCAACTTGATCCGTACCAGAATGGAATAAGTTAACTCAATAATTTAAATATTATGTTCTTTTATTTAATTTCAGTTAACTTTGAGAATAAAAACTTATAACAGAATAAAAAATAATATAATAGTCGTATGTGATGTTGTCAGTACGTCAGTGCCCAGTCGTCTCAATAGGTTAGGTATACACGAAAGGATTTTTTGATGGATTAAGTCCTTAGGTCCTCGATGGATTTGGTCCGTCGGATTAGGTCCTAAGTTGTGTCCACTAACGTTAAAATAAAAGTCCGCTACTTTTCGCGGAGCGAATCCACTAGCGGACTAAGTCCGCTGGTTAGTGGAGGAAATCCGTCGAATTTTGTGCTTAGGACCTAGTCCTCTGGTCTTTCAAGTCATTCTGAAAGATCTGCGGATTTATACGACGGATTAAAGCTATTATTATCAGTTATTATTATTATTATTATTATTATTGTTATGTTATCTATGAATTTGTGTTAAGTAAATGTTATTTCATACTCATACATATTAAATATATAATTGATCTATAATAACGAATAAACATAATAATAATACGCCTTCAAAAAAAAAAAAATTGATTGCCGCCGCGGGATTGATGGTCGGGCACCATTATACCTCAAAAATACAAATTAGGCGGAAGTGGGTCAAAAGCTGATTTACTAGAAGGGACTTGTTTGGTCATATGCCATTATTTAAATAGAGTTATCATCATAAATAAAAATTTCTCATCAAAATCCGCCGGACACGGTCTTTTTAATTAGTTGAGAAGCGAGAGACCCGGTCCGTTGGACTAAATCTGCCGGACTTTCAAATTGCAAGGATTTAATCCTTAGAACACCAAACACGGTAGGATTTTTTAGATGATTTAATCCGCCACAGACCAAATCCGTCAAAAAATCCTCTCGTGTATGGGTACCTATTTGGCCTGGTGTCTGGGGCTCCCTTATATATACTTTTGTCATCCTGTTGATCTGTTGATATCTCTGTTTCTATCTGCCAGATAGAAAAATTCTCTTCGTAGAACACATTGTTCTTCCCACAGTCAGATAGATAGTTAATATTATTTTATGTTTATACATATAAAACTATGATAAAACAAATGCGGTTTTCTTATTTCCTAGTATATTTATTTATGATATACTATTCTATCAGAAATACAATCTCACTTCAAACAATCTGGGTTCGTAACACTATAGACGATAATACGGGACAGTAGAGTCAAATACTGGCGAACAATTTGTTATCAGTTCCCCTCGAAATTGATGAAGAATTGCCCATTTTGCTCCTGATTATTAATTGGTAAATATTAAAAATTGAAATATTACTTTATGTAAATACTTATTGGTTATTAGTTTATTACCATGATAGACAAATGAAAATAAACACAAATAAATATAATAGTACATAAAAGTACATTAAAAAAGTAAAACATAGATATACATATTTCAATAATATAATTTACAAATTATTAATATCGTATTTGTAAATAAATAATATTGGAAATATGTAATACATTAAAAATTTTGAAAATCGAAATATTGTTTAATTTAAAAAATTTACGTTTTTTTTTTTCAATTTCTTATTTTCAGAAAGATTATAAAAGTCGTAGTATTTTTTCACATAACAATTGATCGTAACCTAACCCGGCATTCAGAAGGGACTAATATATAGGCGACTTTATAACAAAAGTCGAGGGGCATTGATAATAAATTGTTCTCCACTTGTTTTGTACGCACTGTCCCGTATTGTCGTTTATAGTATTTGCTATGGTACACTGCTGTTAAAATAACGATATTAAGAGGATGTTAGCGCGATTGTTATAATACACAATAACGTAGTTTTTTAAAACTAATTTTATTCCAAAATGAATAAACTTAGCGTCAAAGTACCAATTATGAAAAATATTGTTTAGAATATTATCTAGGGCGTGACATATCCGTTTAAAAAAATATTATTTTTTAAAAAATATACAGGCATTTCAAATTGTTGAAAATTTCATTTTTTTAATCTTTTATATCTACTGTTACAGTTGTTTAATTCTAAAACCGATATGTCAAGACCTAGATAATATTGTTTTTTTTCTAAAATAACTCTAAACTCGATTTTTAATTGTTTTACGTAGTTATGTTTGTTCCTATTAATTTTTTTTTTCACCCGCGATGTGCTGCTACAATGGACGTAGCGACGGCGGCGTGCATTACTCCCCCCCCACTACAATTGACTGCATAAGGTTCATGCAATCATTATCGACGCGACGGCCGCGGCCGCGGCACTTGATTCCAAAGCATAATAATAATATTATATACTCGTACACGTAATACATAATATTACGATAAATAATAGTCTATTTCGGAGTAAAATCCAAGATTAAATTTCGTAATCGGCACGAGTCACTCGCACTCGTATCCGACACCGACGGGAAACGGCGAGTAAAAATAATCGTCGTGCTTTACGATTAAACGACTCGCAGTGTAGTACGATTGGCGAATATCCGCCGATTACACGAGTCGCGCGAGACCCGGCTTTAGAGTGCGGCAGTTCGTTTTGTTCGTTGTCGTTCGGTCATCAATCATTATCAATTGTGCGTCGAAACGATGATAATAATAATAATAATGATGATAACGCGAATCGAATTTTTAGCGTGTGGCACACAGTGAGTCGGCGAGCCGGCGAATGATATTATTGTACAGTTAACGGGGAGGGCAGGCGCCGGAGAATTGGGTTAATGTGTTTTTCTAACCTCCCCTTAACACACACCGACCCGCCACCCGTTATTGTTGGCGAGCAATTTTTCTATCAATACAATTCTCGTTTTTTGCTAAATAAAAATCTATTCGTGTCACACTAACAAAAACATAATAATAATAATAATAAGTGCGAAACAACAAAAACGTATTTTATCGCCGCCGACAGACTTTTCCCACCCCTTAGACATTCGCAGTAGTTCGCACTGTTGTCTAGGTTATTTGGTTCGATACAAATACGTTTATTGTGTAATTTCCATCCCGGTGCCGATTCGCAGTGTAAAAGCCCAACGAAATGGGATCGAAACCGATGCGTCGTTGACGTGACGGCTGTCGTCGTGTCCACAATCGTTTTGGGCAAAGTATGATATCCGTCGAGACGAACACGAAAATGGCCAGCAAGAGAACGAGTGCTGTCACGACAACGGTACCAAACGCGGATAATGTCAACACCGTTTGTGAGTATAACGCTACGTACTCGGTATGTAAACAGGGCTCAAAGTGGGAAAAAATTCCAGGGGGGACTAATGTCTCCCCATATGGTTTTAATCGTTCCGTATATAATTTTATGTCTCCAGAACGTTTTGTAACGTGTGATTTGTTAAAGGGGACGCTTTAAAACCACCATTAGAGGTAGGGGGACTGAGTCCCCTTGCGTCCCCTCCCCCCACTTTAACCCCTGAATGTAAATCGGGTAACGTGGGTCTTACCGGGCTATCGTAGAGGCGTAGCCCGCTGCGGTCGTAAAACTTGAAGATAAACAAAAATAAAATACCTAAAAGAATTAAACCAAGTTTTAAAAAAAAATATTTAAACAGTTAAACTGAATTTAAACTCCCCCAACGTTCTGAAATAATAATATTGCTTTCCCCTGAACCAGTAGTCTGGTGACGCATACAAGGCTATACGAACGTAATAACCTTTTCTTAGTACATACACGATATATCCGATTATTGTCATTTATTTATTTAACAGCATTACAGACTAGGCCCACAAAATAAAATAGAAAAATATTTTTCACAATTTATTAAATATTACAACAATAACGAGAAAATAAGGGATGAGACTATTTAAATTAGGCCTAATGGAAACTTGGTAGAGTGGTTAAAGAGAGAAAAAAGGACAGTATTAACAATTTGTATGAGATGGATAATTTGAATGTTAAGAAAGTTGTTGGAAAAACAAAATTGAAAAAAAAATGTAAGATAATTGTTAATATTATGTAAGATTTCTCTATATTATATATATATATATATATATATATATTACGGGCAAAGTGGAAAATTCGGGTAATGTAAATTGTGAAATATTTATACAAAATATACTGCATAATATATTATGTTTTTATTGCAAATTATTAATATTACATTATTGTTCATAATTAATAATCATCAAATGATAAATTAGCTTAAATTATACATTTATTTCAAATATTTTTTTTTTTATATACAATTTATTTATGCAATGTAAATAATCGTTTTTTTTTGTTTATGATAAATTAGCTAAGTGTTTTGTATAGCATAAAATATTAATAAAAGCTAAATAGCTAATGTAATTATTATAATAGTTGTAATTCACAATTATTTACATTGCATAAAAAAAAAAATTATTTGCAATAAAAACATAATATATTATGCAGTATATTTTGTATAAATATTTCAAAATTTACATTATCCAATATACCTCGCGCAATGTGTACAATGCCCGAATTTTCTACTTTGTCCGTAACATATAAATATATAATAAAGATATAAGAATGCTATTTATTATTATAAAAATATAGTTTATTTATAAAAAAAATTATTTAAAATATATAAAGTTATGATTAGAGTTGGAATTTTATGCCCTAAATAACTCTGAAAAAGGACCTTAAAAAAATGCAAAAATGCTCTTAAAAATATTATCAATATATAAAATTTTTCATTATAAATATATCGCGTTAGTTTTATTTGTAGACGCAGCTGCTTGTTAACTAAGTTAGAATTAATTAAAATGACAGGTTATTCATGACTATGATATTTAAAGTATTATTTATGGAAAAATATTGTCATTTTTATTCATTCATCAAAATCATATTAAAAAATAAATAAATTGCCATTTTTTTTTTTTTCTAACTCAGTTTTAACATAATTTTTTTTAACAGTGGAACAGTCTCCTGAACAGAGTCTACGTAAAAAAACAACAATATCACCAGATGATGTATTAACCCTGCCCCAAATTACTGAAGGTAAAATCAATCTTTTATTTTTTCATTTATTGTTTGTAACTTGTCAATTAATATGTTTGTATTGTCTATATCGTTGTAGGATATTTATGTGCTCCAGATGCAAATATATACAACATAGACTTTGTTCGTTTTAAAATACGTGACCTTGATACAGGAATGGTTTTGTTTGAAATTGCAAAGCCTTCTGAATTAAATGGTATGTTTTTAATATTTTTTTTAAATTACATGTAACTACATATAATATTATCTTAAAACATAAAATATTTTTAGATGACAATCAAACTGAAGGAAAAATCGAAGAAACTGATTTAAATAGTGGACGATTTGTACGATATCAATTTACACCAAAGTTTCTTAAACTAAAATTAGTTGGAGCAACGTAAGAGTTATAACAATTATAAATTTTATTTATTTTATTAAATCGTATAATGTAATAATTAAAAAATATACATTGTTACAAATTTTAATATAACTTCCCTATTTTAATTTTACTGTAAATAAATAGGGTAGAGTTTACTGTAGGAAAAAATCCAGTAAACAAGTTTCGTATGATAGAACGCCATTATTTCCGTAACAAATTATTAAAGACATTTGATTTTGAATTTGGGTTTTGTATACCTCACAGTAAAAATACATGTGAACACATCTATAAATTTCCAAATTTGGATCCAGAATTAAGTAAGCCATTATTGAATAATTTATGTTTTGTAACTAGATATTTATGCATTAATTTAAATGTTGTTTTTTTTAGTTAAAGAAATGATTCAAAATCCATTTGAAACAAAATCTGACAGTTTCTATTTTGTTGAAGATCGACTTATAATGCACAATAAAGCTGAATATGCATATAATGGCGGAATTTAATAGTATTCTAATTGTTTTTATTTCATAAGACCTAAAATAGTTGTTTACTGTATTATTTTTATTATTTCTTAAACTGTCTATAATATGATTTTACATCACATTGTGTGCTCACATATCACAATTTAAATGTGAAGTAAATTGCTTAACATTTGTACTATTCTTTGTTACTTTTAAAATTTGAACAACACAGTATTATATATCACATTTTTAAGTTTTCCTAGATCTTATTTTTATTTTTGTTAATTATCTAATTTTATGTTATTAAAAAAAATAAATAAAAATATGATATTATCAAGTTAATATTTGATTTGGTTGTAAAGGGTACTTAATTATTTTGTCAAATATTATGAAATATTTTATTTATTCATATTTAATTTTCTTAATTTATGATAAATTGATGCTACATAAAAATAAAAATTACATATTTGCCGGAAAGAAAAAATATATATAGTCAATATTTATTTTTATTTATACAATATATAAAACAATAATATTATTTATTCAAAATAATTATTTTAACTTATCTAAGTAACCAGTGTTATTTAATTTATTATCTAATGTAAAAAAATAATCTACCAAATAATTGAATTGTCCAGCATACAGAATACACATGAAGGTTGTACTTGCCTTCGGGATATATTTTAAGTTTGTAGAATGTAGAAATAAAGATGGTGCCTTATACTGATTAAAACTGTAATTTATTGATTGCCAAAGAAATACTAAATTTGTATCATTTATTACATTGGTATATTTATGCAAGTTCTTTTGAGCCATTGTACCCAAATATTTTTTTTTTTTAATGAAGTAATATAATAAAATCACAGCAACACAGAACTTAAATTTGAAGTTTAGATTGAACTTATAGTATCTGTAATCAAATTTAAATATACAGTGGCGGCTAACTAGTAAAGTGGTACTCAAGCAAGACTTCATAACTTTGGAAGGTATCTACTGAATACTGATTAGGTGTGTCTTTAATAAAATAATATTTGAATATTACATGTTATCTGTTTTTCTAATCAAATATATAGTGAATTTTTAAATAAAATCATTTTATTAAAATATGATGACTAGGTGTATATGTTAGTTGGTACCTACCTGTTTATTTGGGCGAGCATAGATTGTATTTTTTAAGATAGCCATCATCAGGGGTGGATACAGTGGCGTCATTTGAGGGGGAGCAACTTATACATTTGCCATAGCCATAATTAGCCAAATCCTAAGTCGGCAGATTTCAAAAATAACAAGCCCTAAATACAATCCCTTAATTGATTACCGCTTACAATAAAATAAAATATCCACCAAAAAAATGACTCTTCCCACTCCTGTTCTTAAAAATAGTCGACAAATTTATGGGTCTGTCCTAGTCTAGTAAAAACTGAAATGACGCCACTGGTTGGATAGGTAGTGTTTTTATTACAGGGAAATGTTTTAAAGGCCACTATGGAGAGTGTATATGTTAAATACATCTATAATTGATCAATTATGAAAAACATTTTTCTCCCTTCGCTCAAACTTCTAAACTAAATGAAACCAATAATAATACTTTTTCATAATATACATTTTATTTATTTATTTACTAATACTACAAAAGTACAAACAATATTTGTATCATTGAAAATAAAATAATTCGCTTCCTTTCCTTAATTTTTCCATATAATAATATAGAATATTTTAAAATTAATGAAATTTGTTTGTCATCACCCAAATTATAAATACGTATTTACATATTGTCCCCCTAGAAAAATTTTCTTGAGCATTATTGATATCGTTTAAAATAAAATCTAGTTGCCCAAATGCCCTCCCTTAATTTTCCCATGTAATAATAGGTATAGAATATTTTTAAATGAATAAACATTTTAGTAGAGTAGTAACTTGTAGATATTCACCTTTTCGGTTGCTTATACCGATCTTAAAGGACTGTGCAATGTTAGTGGTACGATTGATTATAAATAGTAAGTATTCCACAAATTAACAATTATAATTTTTCTGTATTGAATGTTCAAGATTTACAAATTAATTGTGAACGTGAATTTTTTTGAACGAATTTTGTGTACTGTGTATTATATTTTAATTAATACAAGAAAACGAAAAAACAATAGGTAAATGATTATTCATAATTTTTATTATAAAAGTACAAACAAATTTAATGCTACCAAGACCATTATGATATAAGATAAAAGCCCAACAGAGAAAATTCCTTTTTCCTTATGTGCCTGTCCACCACTGTAAAGAGAAGTATATTTTAGACGGAATGTTAGTATGTCACATCTGTTTTGTAAAATATCTGCTAAAGAAGCTACAGCGTATTAAAAAATCTTAAAACATGAGAGTTAAAAGAGCACCTTAAAACTGTAGTGGCACATGACTAAACATTCGCGACTCGCGAGTGTGTATCACTCATCACACACAGGTGCCTGTGTGTTGTAGCCAGAAAATATTTATTAGGTGGGCCAATATAATTAAGCCCTCCTCCCTCGAACCTTATTCTAATAATTATGTAATATTTATGGGTGTAATTTGGTAGTGGTCTGGGGGGGGAGGCTAAAGCCCCCTCAGAACCTCTCATAACCACCCTAAAATTTGTAAAATTATTAATGTAATATTTTTATAGAAATTTGAGTAGTTTAGGTGTGTTTTCTTATATAATCATTTTTAGTTTTTTAATACATCATTAGAATTAACACGTCTTTTGTTAAATTAACAATCTTGTACTTGTACAGTAGTATAACTTATTAACTTAACAAAATAATTATATAATATGTAATAATAATTATAAATGTATATTTATAGATTATTTCAAAATGGGTATATTAAGTCCAGTGGCGCACACTGGAGGGTTCAAGGGTAGCAACTGCTACCCCTGATATTTTGGTTGGTGGGTGGCAAAGCCACCGCGGGTCTGTTTATGAATATGGTTTGGTGGGTGGGTGGTATTTTTCCATTCAATATGCTATCCCTATTTATTTTTGAGTGTGCGCCACTGATTAAGTCCATGTTATTATTAAATTATTAAGACTATTGTTGACAGGTTTTTGTCAAATATCGACAATAACAACAACCACTATAGTACTTGTAGCTATATAATATAAATATACAATTTAATATAAGATTAAATAATAATTTTAATATTTATGGGACTACATGTCTATACACTACACAGTAAACAAGTCAATAGACCAATGTAGTATTATCATAGATTAATAATAATACAATAGTATTATATTATAACATTATTTTATCTATTTATGAGTTTTAATCAGAACGTCAAAAATTTATAATCAAAATATTATAATTTACATTTTTCACAGCCAATCAAATATATATAGATTATTAACCTGGCATCTGAAAAAAATGTATTATTTAAAATTAAAAGTGGGTGAGACGGCCCAAGACCAAAGCAATTTTTTGGGTGGGCCGGACCCACCAATTCCCCCCCCCCCCTAACTACGTGCCTGATCACACATCAAACGCATGAGGAGTACGCATAATATGGGATTCAAAATATCAAATAAATTATCCACATATGCAAGTATGATATTTGACAGTGAAAGTATTAAAAGAACAGTAGTTTTAAATACACATTTTGTTATTATGTTTTACGCATTAGATTGATTGATATTGCTTATGGTTAGGTCATGGACACATTACAAAAGTTTTTTTTTTAAATCTTTAACTATATCAACAATAAATATCTGATCATTAAATAAAAATATTAAAATAAAAATATACTAATATTGGCCTCATTTATTAGTTTTAAAATTAATTTTGAATATAAGAATATCTTTAAAAGAGCGTTGAGTTTAGTACAAATGATAAAATGATTAAATATAGAAGCAAAAAGTGTAGTTAAGGAACTGGAATTAAAGAAGTGTATAAATTTGTATGGGAGGTTGGGAACAAAAGAAGAAAACGAGGTGTATAAGTGAAGCAAGGTTCGAGAAAAGGGGTTTAGTGACATTCCGAATATGTGGTGTATGAATGAAGAAGATAAAGAAATGCTAACAAGTTATGAGACTGGGAGAATGAGATAGAAAGACTAGACGCTAGAATAAACTTATGGTATATTGATATGATAGACTTAATTATAAGAAAAGAGGAAATTTGGAGTGCGGTTAAGAAAAGAAAAAAAAGAAAGTGATAGGGCTTGATGAAATATCAATGTAAACTTTGACAGACTTTTTAACAAGATGTTAATAAAAGGAAAAATACTGGAGGAATGAAAAAACATTATTTTGGCTCCCATATTTAAGGGCAGGGGAAATTATAAAGGTATAAAACATATGAGTTAACGTTTGGGAAAAGGTTAGAGAAAAGAGAATTAGAACTGAGACAACAGTATCAAAGAATCAGTTTAGGTTTGTGCTAGGAAATTCAACAATGGAATCGATATATTATATCAGGTAGGTTGTGAAGAAATATTGGAAGAGTAGAAATCTGTCTATGACATTTATGAGGAATACCAAAGAAAAGTTGGATGGATGGAATAGAGTCGAGATAACTGTTATGAATGGATAAGAGGTAGGATATTAAGATATTTGGGAGATGTAGGATTAGTATCACCTACCTCATCTAGTTAAATGGTAAGGCGATATAGAAATATTATAATTTTTAGCTAGTTTGCATAAGACATATAGGTAATTTTGTAATAAATTTATACAAAGCATGAAAATCAATTTTATCCGAAGTAATTTTTCAAACAATATTTGAAAACAGTAGCATCCATGTGGATACCAACAGAATTATACATAAATAGTACATCATTGTTTCATAATAATTTAAAATAATGAATAATGATCATAAAAAAAAAATATTAAAAATTAATTATTATAAAATACAAATATATTGTCTAATATCAATATCTAATATAAATTTATAAAAGTGGGAATGTCAATTTAAAATGTTTCTTCTTCGTTCCTTTGGTTCTCGGAGAAATTTGTGGTTTATTATAATTATTAACATTTGAATGCAATGATATTGCATTAGAAAATAAGATTCTGAGCGAATCTTAATATATTACAATATATTCTACTGATAATCCATTCCAAAATTTTACGAGTGAAAATTACATTATTACATAATATCTAAATATTCAAAATAAATTTCAAATTCCTATGATCAAAATTCAATTAATGATATAAAAAAAATTAAAATAACATAAATTGTAAGGAAAAACTTGTGAGAAATTCAAAAAATGAACTTAATAAAGTACCAAGATGATACAATTTGCTATCGAAGCTTACCCTTTTGTGGTAATCGGACCATTATTTCTACCCAAAAAATGTTTTCATACATAAAAATAAATAATTTTTCGTTCCGCTTAGAATCTAGGAATTTAAAAAGTAATATTTAAAATACATCAATGCCAAGACTGTAAGTTATTAATTTTTAAAGCATTACAACTGTGATTAAAATTAAATTTCCAAAAAAAAAATTTGCAGTACTCATAGTATAATATATTTATCAATAATTTGTCTAACAAATTATAATAAATATATATATATATATGAATTCATCAGTTTATTTTCCAATAGATACATTATGACTATATAAAATTACATAAAATGCAATTAAATGTATGACAAACAAACAAGATAATACAATTTAATTAATAAAATATTATAATCAAGACACAAACTCTACAGGTATTAGTTTGGTTTGGTTTGGTTTTTTTTTTTAGAAAAAGCTCCCAAAGGAATTTTTACATTGCAATATTGAACACAATATATATTTATCTAATCATTATAATAGTATGTAATACGTAAGGTGAAATAAAAATACTGCACATTTATCGACAAATAAATAACATGAGATGTACACAATAAAATGCATGTAAAAGAAAACAATTAATATTTATACGAGCTTAATTAGAGCTACCTACAAAATAACACACGTAAATATTAAAAATATATATTATGTTTCATGTATGTATAATAATAATATTAATATGATGTGTACAAAATTTAAAATGTAAACCTAACTTATTATAATATATGATATTAGTTCTTCGTTATTATTATACTATCAAAGTATTCTCAGATCACAGATATTCTTAGTTATATATAGAAAAAAAAAAATCAAGATTATTCTTACGTATCTAACATAAGTTTATAAGTACATATCATAATAATATAATATATTATATACACATACATCATACACATTAATAATGATAAATATATTTATATATACGACGACATATATATGTCTGAAGAATAAAATAATAAATATATATATATATATATAATATATGTATAAAAAAAAATATAAAATTTATTTTTAATTTTTGCTCGCTAACTCCAAAGACGACCGCAATGTCAAACAACCTTCAACCCAAAAGTTTGGTCTATCCAACATCCTTTGCCACAAGGCAATTTCTTTTTCGTTAGAATCCATCCAATCGACAAGTTTTCCATCGCACACACCTAAAATAATAACTCAAATTTAATAACAAGCAATAATATGGTAGAATAGTAGTGGTAATTAAAAATAATAATGTCTAATAGAAGTAAAATGATTTTAGATAATTATTATTTATTAAGAATGGTTATATGTTCTTTTCCTTAATTTTATCTATTACGAGCGTTGAACCCAAAGTCAATATTGTCATTTTAATTATTAGTTTATGGTTGGTTTATTATTTCTAATTTTCTAATACTTAATACAAATTTTATTATAATGCGGTATATATGTAAATAATTCACCTACCGGAAAAATTAAGACCATCATTTAATTATAATGATTCAAATGAATTTAAATCTAACTTATAGTAGAATAATCAATACAGTAGAAAAGAACAGATTATTATTGGTGTAGCAATAAAAATGGTCGTGTTATAGATATTACTCGTATAAGTTTTGAAACTTGTTCTACGACTGTATAATATAATATATAGAATATAGATAGCCAGATACGACTACAGTTACATTTGATTTTATAGGTATTGGAAACAGATTTTTTCTATAGACTACTTATTATTGAAAAACACGTTTAATAAATATTTTTTTTTTTTAATTCGGGCAATTGAATTATATATAAGTACTTTATACTTTAAAGTAAACGCGCATGGTGAACATTTTACGTTTTTTTTAACAGTAGTATGTTACATGGGTCGTGAGTTACTATAATAATATGCATAATATTATGTATTTATATATTATAGTAATACAATGGTTATTATATAGAAATTTACAGTTATAACAAGTGTTAGGTCATATAAAACAAAATTGAAAGATGAAAAATTTCAAGTATATCGAAAGTGAATATGCCATTTTTGCCTTTCTTCTATACCACTTTATATATTATATACAGGGTGATTTATTAAGTGTGCTCACTCCCCTTTTATCCTTTCATAATACATATATCAGGAATTTTTTTTATTTGATATTTTAATTTACTTTAATTTAGTATTTCCAAATACTTAGATTTAAAATTTGTAAAATATGTATTATTAAAGAAAAATGTAGGATGAGCACGCATGATTAATAACCATTATCCTTAATTTATAAACTAGAATATCTAAAACACTACTCATTGGAATTTTGAATTTGTCATATCATTTTTTTAGAAAAATTAACTAAATACTTTGTAGAAAAAAATATAGTTCCCATTACAAAAAAAAGATAATCTTTGTATTGCTACAGGATAAACCTTAAGTGACATAAAAAATCTAAGCATTGATAAAAACGAGTATTAAATAAATTAAAATGACAATTTTTTTTTCTTCAAAATATAAATTAATAAAGCAAAAAAGGGGAATGAACATACTGTATATTTCTCGTCTATATATATAATATATATTTAAATTCTTAATTATACAACTAAATATGAGATAAAATCACCTGAACCCAACGAAAGGCGTACGCCACCCAAGAACTCGTTGCTGCCCAGCCGATCGTGATCCCAAACTGTCAGCTCCAGGCTCTTCTCAGCTAAATCTTCCGGAGATACGTCCCGGTACGTGAGAGTTTGGTTCCAGTTCGGATTGCACGTTTTACGGGCTACGTTGGTCTTCTGCTTGGAATTGCGACCCTTGTCGGGCAGTAAATAACTGAAAAACCAAAATATGACCATGAAGAAATGATAAAAGACGTTTCATTTATTTACACATGTATTTCGAGCCAAAAGTTATTATTTTTTAATTATAACTGAATTCTGAATCAGAATCTAAGTTTAATATTTAATTGTTTAAATTTTATGCAGATTAAATAAACATTATTGCTTATTTATTGTCGGGAATTCGATGTTAGGTATAATAACATTGATACAATGATACTAATATCATAGCCTATACCTACGGTATATTTAAATAGAATCTTGATAACTTAATAACTCTCATTTTAGATAAAATGTTTAAATTATTATACACTTATATCATATTTATAATAAATATAAATCGTAATTATTGTTAGATATTATTATTATTATTTTTTCTAATACTATTTATAAATAAATTAGTTTCTATATTTATTGCGTGGTTCGTGTCAATTTTTTTTTATTTTCGTCAATTATTTCATGCGTATGTAGTTATCAATTTTTTAGTAGGTACATAAAAATACACTAACCTTAGTAATTATAATACTTATTTAATAATTACGTACAACGAACAAATTGTTTTGAAGTAATATGTGTATATCGCTGTATGCTGTGTATATTTAATATAATATCATAGTTTAAACTTTAAAATACAAAAACGTTTAACGGTAAAATGTATCACGCAGCAGACAAATTATGTTCGCTTATTATATGAGAAATAATAATACGTTGTTTATTATTATTATTCCCATTAGAATGTCATTTGAGTTTTTTTCTGTTGGGGAATTTAAAAGGACGTCATATCCTCATGTTTCGCAATAATGCTGTCTTCGTCTATCTAACGAGTAATGTAGTAAAATCATAGCAACGCATAACTATTATATTGTGATGTTTAGGTTGAATTTATAAAACATAAACATATCTACTACAAAATTTAAAGAGACTATCATATTTTAGAGATAACATTCTATTATTTTTGTAAAATAACGTCTGAAAAAAAAGTTGCTACCTAATAGGGTAACGCATATTAAAAAATATTAAAAAATTATAACTTCTTTGTATTATATAAATATAGGATAACATGTATGAAATTATCTTCAAACTAATAAGTAAATTTGGTAATACATTTTATCGAAATGTCACAATTCGAGTTCTGTGTTACTGTGATATTGTTAATAATTTCTGTTGGATAAAAAGAAACTCATTTTATTGAAAAACATGTGAATATAACGTTCTTTTAAGAAAATAACACTCAACCGATACTACCAACTTGAAAATAGATAAGTGTTTAATATTACAATAAATGCGATGATAATAAAACTCACCTTTTGCAAAACGGATCAGAAAACCCGTTCGATTTGACCGCTTGAAGGTTTTTCGCGTCTTTCACTAGTAGAAGGAATGTGCCTTTAGTGCGCTTCTTTGAGTTCGGATCTGGTGGCACACACTTCAGGCCTACGACTATTTCACCTTTGTTACTGATACACGTATCGTCCAAAGGTTCTGTCTATAACACACAATAAAAATTATAATTGACCACGGTTAGTCGGGTCTTATTAAATATAATACAACTATATTATATTAAACTTACCCGTTCCTGAAGTGGATAGAACTTTGGTGAGGGATCGTCAAATATTTTATTCTCCAAAGGTAGCCGAACTTCGCCCAAGAAGTTGTTGCGTCCAAACATGTCCGAGTGCCATACGCTCAACCATAGCGTTTTGCTGTTAAGTTCTTCTAATGGCAAACTGTATTTAAGTACTTCGTCAAAAATTGGATTCATTGTGTGTTTCTTTACTCGGGTCTTCCTTTTACCGGCCTTTGATTTGTCGGGCAACAGATACGCTTTTACGTATCTATACAATATTATTTTAAATACAAATCGATCGATTAATATTGTATTAATATTGATTCCAGTTTATAAAATGTATAATTGTAGGAAAAAAGTTTATTTCTTACATAACTTATACCTACTAGGTTAGGTTACACAATGAGTAAACATTTATTACGTGACAAATGCGATAATAAGGATATAAATTGTCTTTAAAATATATAATCTAAATGTATTTATATGAATAAACAAAATATGACAGTGTTATATAAATACCAAGATATATACTCGAACAAATGTCAATTGTTTAATTAAAGTTTATAATCATTGATATAGAGTTATAATATTGCGATTGAGTGACATAATAATTATTATTGATTAATTGCATTCGGTTTTTCTATAGTTATTTAAAACACAAATTTAAAACTTTGGCATAATGGTTACAATTATGAATTAGGTAACTACTTTATTTTATTATTTTAGTGTAGTTGAAATATTTTAGAAAATTATTTTATTCAACACTACTTACGGATCAGATCTGTTTCGTTTTGGATCAGCTGCTGCTAGATCGCGACAATGTTTTATGTTGATCTCGAATTGAGCTGCTTTATAGTTGTATTGTAAACCGAATTGTACTTCACCTCTGATGGCCACTGTACCGTACTTTCCCTCTCCAGCTCCTGAATACACGGATGCCATGGAATCGCTTCTTGCCTATGTATAAAAAAATCACAAAGATGAGATTTAATTAACCTATTTCAAGTATAATACGTAATGCAATTTGTTCATTATAGTTTTTATAACGATCTAATGCGCTACCATTTCAGTTTTTACAAAATAAAAACTCCTATTTGCAATAGAATATATAGAATACATAGAAGGAATTCAAGCTAAAATCGAAAGTTTCTTCCGAAATGAAAATCGTCACAGCGAAAACAAATTACAATTAATATTCGAAATCCGAATACGGCTCTAATAATATACTATCACAGGATATATTAAGAATTAAATACTACTACTAGATAGATATAGATTAATTAATATCCAAATACGTTTCAGTGATTGGTAATAACTAATAAGTAATAACTCCCGATCAGGGTAACCACCGTTTCAACTATAAAATAACGTAAAACAATCACTGCAGATATTATGAAGAGTCAAAAAACAAAATTAAATAATATTTTACGATAAAACGGAGCGAGTGAATTCACTGATTTTATATAATCTGTGATACCAAAATGTTTACGTTGCACAGAACATAGATTCTTTGTCTCTTTCTGTTTCTGCTTTATAATAATAAAATAACATCGAAAACACAACATGAGAATACTGTATTAGTTCGACTGAATTAAGGACCAACGACACAGGTAAATCCAGAGAAATAATAAGAAAATTTAATTATCCTTTAAGAAGAAGATAGATTTATCGGATACACTATATTATAGACCTGACGATAAATTACAACACAAAATTATAATTAAAACAAGAGAGGTAGAGAAACCTTTTGGACAACGATTATTATGTCATTTTTGATGCCTGAATAAAAAATTATGTCAGGTAAAAAAGGAGAGAATATGGAAAATGGATGTAAAATCAATCTTAAGGTTGAACAACTAAAGATGAGTATAATGCCTATATATTTATATTATATTGTTGTAATATAGTAGGTACCATAGGCGTAGATTTAAAAATTAAAAAATTAAAAATACTATAGTGGGGCAATACTGTATTTAGAATTTTTGGGAGGTTATGTTATGGCAATATTTCATTGACCAAGATTAAACGGGGGGTTAATAGAGAATAGGGGGCTATTCTCTATTCATCGTAAACAATGCGTGTTAGGTTAGCTATTTCGATAGTCTTATTTTCTTTAATTTTTTATTCTTATAAGTAGTTATATAAAGTAATTTATTTTATATCAGTATTAAAAAAATATTACTAGAAAAAATAAGTCAAGAGAAGGAATCTATCCCCCATATCTTCCCACCACAAGACTAAGTGGGGATATGAAACCTAAGTTAATAGAAATTAGCAGGTTACAATTTTAGGACGGTTACAAGAGGTTCTGGGGGGAGGGAGGCAGTATCCCACCCTTCTCTTAGCAACTTTACCCATGGTAAGTACAAAGATGTATGAGGAATGTTTTTTTGAAATTAAAACTGTCATGAATTATTATTGGTATATATTATGTATTATTATTAATTCACGTGAAAACTATTTTTGATGAGATATAATGAAGTCTCGGTTATTTTCTGGTGGTATAATAACGAACGAGTGTATACGAATATTACTATACTTGTACACATTTATTATAAAATAAAATAAAATTCTGGGATGAGGTGGATACGATAAGT
Organism: Eriosoma lanigerum; assembly: GCA_013282895.1. Taxonomy (NCBI): domain Eukaryota; kingdom Metazoa; phylum Arthropoda; class Insecta; order Hemiptera; family Aphididae; genus Eriosoma; species Eriosoma lanigerum. Next base: position 24,529,330 of record CM023358.1, on the reverse strand, counting down.
GTGATAATATAATTAAACGATTAACGTTGTGCAGAATCGCCTAGACTGACTCGATTCTTATTACTTTGCCCACGTAAATTTATTTTACTTTATCCATATACGATAAGTTTAGGTGCCATATTACGAACAAATTTTTCTAAAATAATAATAATAAGAATGGCAAATAGGAGAAAAGTAATAACTGGGATAAAAATAAAAATACATTATATTTATATTACTATAACGATTATAGACTTATAGTAGCAAACTACAACGTTCGTGTATTATCTTTAATAGGGATAAAAATTAAGTAATTTATGATTTAGATGTAAAAACTATTATTTTATATTTTGTGAAGTTAAATTAGCCTAATCTTAATTTGATATTTTAATCTATATTTTATATAGATTATGAAAAATTGCCGCTTATTTATATTATTAGCAAATCGCTATTGGTATATATTATTTTTAAAAAAATGTTCAATAGGTACTTTTCATCTTCTTATAGTTAATGTATTTAAACTATAATGCACTTATAATATACCATATACTTCATAATAATTATATTTGAATATAATGAATATATATTGTATAATTATTATTATTTTAAATACTATTAAAAATGAGTTTAAACTTTTTAAATTTTTTCATGCAAAATATATAGTGCATACCTGCATATTTATTTATTTTTTAGTTCATAAACAACTGTTATCGTAAATGCAATTTTCTCGTCTAAAACGATAAGAAATAAGTATAATAATATGCTTATTAGTTTTTTTAAAAATATATAATGTAAAGATTCATAATCGAGCAACACGTATATTAGCATTTAATAAATACATTTCCTCTATTAAAATATTATACAATTATGTAGAAGCTCTGACAAGCGAAATTTAATAAAGAAACTTTGGAAGTTGTTTTGATTTCATTGAAACTTTATAGATCAACGCGGAGAAAAATAAAAAAAAAAACATAAAGAACCAAAGTCACACAAACATTTACTTTAGTTATTTACGTAAAACTATTAATGAGGTCTCCTTAACAGTGAGTGAAATCGCACCAAGTAAAACGTTGTGTAAAATAAATGACGAACTTTTCAAACAAAATTGCAGTGAAATTAAAAGTGAAGATAATGCGGTATAAATCACGTGTGAGTATATACATTTATAATTAGTCACATGGCTTTGAGACTTTTAGTTGTACCAACTGTTTTCACATTGTTTAAAAACTACGTGTTATTATAGGTTAAAACAAGTAAAAATAACCGAGAAAAAAATAGTAATTAGGTACGAAAAATAGTGTATTAGCTATATAATATTATAATATTTATTAAAAAGACGACTGAACGATGAGCAAACCTGCGCTTGTTTCTCAATAATAATATAAACTATTTTTGACATTATTTTTTTCATAATATAGTTAAATATTAGAGTAATCCTGTAAGAAAAAAATTATAGATAAAACACTATAATTAGTAACTATTATATCTACTAAGCGTAATATTTTTTAAAAAAAATTTTATTAAACCGAAATTAAAATATTTGACCGATAGTTCGACTAGGTATTTAATTTAAATACTCGCTTTGAAAAGAAAATGTATAAAGAAAAAAAAACAACACTGGAGAATTCAGATGATTTAATTGTAAATTAGAAATTTGGTAAATAAATTCAATTAAATTAGCATATTCTAGTTTTAGTATTAATGTAGAACGTAAATTTGTTATACGATGTTTGATATGCGAAAGATAAAGAATAATTAAATACACTTACGTCATTTTAATTATTAATTACAAAATATATTATAATGGTGACGTAAGTAGTAAATTAATTCATAATAGGATTTACCAATTAAAAATTTGAAGATCTTAAAACAAATTACAAACATATATAATATTGTAATATCTATGTAGCTATTTTAAAAATGTATTAAAAATTGATAACATAAATCAATGGTAGATTGGTAGGTATTTACAACTTACTGATAAATTTACCATTATTAATCTAAAAAATTCAACCTAATTTTGTATTAATTTACTTTTTATAAAATTTATGTATTAAGTACCTATGTCAATTAAGGTTAGAAGATAGTTTAAAAATTCCATACATTGCTATACTGGAACAAGATTCTAATCGAATTATACTAATCGTGTTTCTTTATTATTATATAATGCATACTATATTATAATACTAATAATAATCATTTTGAAAAATCATTTACCAATATTTAATACGTACGAGTATTATAAAAGTTCGTGTCTAATTCAGAGCATTAAGATTATTATTATTATAGTTTAAATAAATTGATAAAAAACAAGTTTGTGAACCATAGTAATAATAACTTATAATATTATTCATGTAAATTGTAATTTTTTTCATAATAGCACATTTACCTTAATTATATTATATTTCCATACAAATCGTACATTTGTAAACTTATATTTAAAAACAAAATACTACGTATAATCGGTTAACAAAATTAACGGTCTTCGTGGATCTGTTTTGACACTCAAATAGTCTCCTTGTTCTGTCTCTCCCCAAAGGTATTATATTATATTATATCATGGATTTTTAATTTATAATTGTTTGAATTTAGCATGGTGTACAAGGTACAACATAAAATTATAAATGCGATACGAGTGTTTTCGAACGCAATAAATTTTAACGGGTTTGTGCTCACCGATATTTAACGAGTGTGCTGCTGTTGACGAGAACAATATTATAATTTCGTATAATTTTTCTTTCTCACGAAGGATTATTCCCTTTTTTTTAAATAATATTATTTGCAGAATAATATTACGAGTTATACTGATATATTGTGTATTCTGATATCTGATAGATGACGCGCGATTTTAAGTATTAAAATATTCAGCGTTTTTTTTTTTTTAGTTTTCACACGAGTTAGATTATCATAATATAACATTAAAATTAATGCTTAAATGTACTCACCACACCCAGTGAAGAGCTACTCCTGTGCGGAAGCTTTTCTAATTCGTCTTCGGGTTTTAAGCACCCGGAATTCACTATCGTATCAGCTCCGGCCGGTGATCCGTCGTTTTCAATACCATTAGTACTACCTGTAAAAAATAAAAAAAATAAAAATATCTGTTAGTACTTATATATTGTTTTCCAATTAAATTATCAAACAATCAAAATTATAATAAAAGTAAGTACAGCGCTTAAATAGTATTGTGTATAATAAACGTTATTAAATTTTTAGTTTTTCAAAGATATATATTTTATTATTAAGTCGCGTCGCCGATTTATTAGTTACATATTTGACATTGAGAATTTGGAAGGACATTACGTTTTGTTTATACAAATAATAATAATAATAACTTATACAAATTTCAAAACGATTATTATTATTGATTCATAAATAACAATAATAAGTAATAATACCGTTTATTTTTTTAATAAGACATATCCATTAAAATATTTAATTAGGTAAAATTAAAATAATGGCGTTAAATGTCTCATGAGAAGGTATTATAATATATTATATATACGAGGTATTATAAATTGAACTAAATTTAAATCAAAATAATATAATATAATGTAATGTTTAGATTTCCTGTAAAAATATTAAAACATGCGGCCACCGCGTATTATTAATTATTATTTATAGGTTATAACACTATAAAGATATTATAACGAGATAAATAAACATTATGATATATATTTTAAATATCTTTAAAATTATTTTGTAAAACACCGATTTGAATATATTGAAATTACATTTTTTCTTTAGAAGGGTATTTAGAGAAAGTATTTAGCTAAACTTTATTATTATTATGTTATTATGTTTAAAATTAACGTTTGATTGCGGACAGTGTTGAACAATAATTATTATCGCAATACACAATTTGACGAACAATTTCGTATAGGTTAATAGGTATATGCATTATGTATACGATTCTGTTCGGTTTATTATTGCAAAACACACACCACACACGCTACTGCGTTATAACAACCATTCGCCAATGCTGAATATAATAATTATTAATATCGTGTGGTTAGTGGTTACAATAACCATCGGCATGGAACTCTGCTTGTTTCACCTCTATTAATTACCATTATAATATGATGTCTACTAATTAACGAACGCGTCAATAAGCATACATACAATATATTTGCCGTGCATTGTTTTCGAATATAACAGGTGAACGTAATCATCAACAACTGATCGAATTCGGGCATTCCCTCACGTGCACTTGGTTCGGCGGTATTTTATTCGGTCGTTATTATAACATATATTTTTTCCCCGAGTTATAAAAAATATTTTCCATATTTAATTAATTTTCTGAGCAGTAGCTTGTAATGAAACGAAATTAATTTTATTCCGATAACACGTTATTTGGATTCACATTAAAAAAACTAACACAGGAGTAAAAAATATAAAAATTCAATTCATATTATTTTCATACAAGTAATTTATAATCATTTTTTAATTAAATCTCGTACAGTTGTAGTTAATTATATAATCATTTACGATTTACAGGAAATGCACGCATGCACCTTTAATGTTTTGCGTATATAACCAACCTTGGCAGTAAATTATAAGAATGTCCAGAAAGTCACAGAATATTAAATTATAGGTATATTAGCTAAACTTTTTTGGACAGCGATCAAGTGTATACGAAACGAATTTGTAGACACTTATCATCAGGTAGAAAAAGATAATTACGACTTTCTACGGCGAGTCTTGTTAGTTATAACGACATAGAATATTGTGTTATAATGTTATATTATTTCGTAAAACCAACGTGTTTAAATAGTACATGTCCGGAGCACGCATAAATCGACGTAACAGAAACTGTTTAAGATGTTCTTTTTTTATATTCTAATTTATCCGTTCATAGTTTGTGTTTTTTTCCTCGTAGTACAGAAACATTAATTCTATTATTCTAATAAAGTGACAAAGATTTCAAAATAACGACTTTGATTAACAATGTAATTTATATCACCGAAAGGAGATATTATATTCAATACCGTATCGACCTTCAATTTAATATAAATAGCATAGAACACGCATTTCGAACAATATAAATTTGTACTTGATTTTATTTTATATTTTATAATATAATGTATTCATGTGTTTAATCATATTATTTGTAAAAGAAAACAAAATATGATGTTATACCTAATATAATATTGTAATAATAACACATATTATGTGCCCATAGGTGGTTTTCTTTTATTATTAGTAATAAGTAGACATACTTCAATAGCTGTTTTTCGTATATCAATGTAACAAAAAGTTGACCCTATGGCCCTGAAACATCGTATCAAAGCAATTTTAAAATTCTCAAAAATATAAATAAATCAAAAATCGACCTTAAGGCAGAGTAACCACTGAACAAAAAAAAAATATTATGTATCACTAAATTTTAGAAAAATTTTATCTAAAATAATGTTATAATTTTAATACAAATTATAATATAATAATATGGTACAATATTATGGTAAAATAAGAATACAATAATTTTATTTTATGAATGTCGTCACTATGACGTGAAGTCGATTTTTGTTTGTTTACATTTTCAGCAAACGACTCACTGGCTCAGTGTCTGGTTTTATTTAATCTGTGATAATACATAATAGTTATTTACAGAGTTCCGGTGTTTACTATTGAAGACGGAATGTGTCTATATTGTAACATATTATATGCAGAGAAATTTTCTTTAAACCTTCATAAAAATATAAAATATAAAATTCTCAACTCTCATCTTTTTGTGTAAACATATAATATAAATATTTTCAAATACTCTGCAAACTACTGTTTAAGTTTATTAAAAATTTAAAACCTGGCCTAGATATATTATATATATATTACACGACTGTAGTGTTTGACAAATACAACTTCATTAAATACATTATTAGTCGTAACATTCTGAAAATAATAATGTATACTAATATATTATATATTCATATTATAATATGTAAAATAAATGAAAGGAATTTTAGACTTCTATCGAAAGATTTCGTTATCGTTTTTTTTTTTTAAGAATCACGAGAATATAACAGAATATTCTCCACGGAACATTATTATACAGTTGAAGTCATATAAATACGAAAATATTAGAAGTTACAATAAAGTATAATATAAATATTATAATACAAAATTATATATTATCAACATTTACTTTGAAATACACAAAAATCAAGGCTGAAGAGGTTGATTAAATTTGTTTAACTTGTTAAATTAAGTTATTCTAGACATTTAAGGATAAGTTAAATTAAAATAACTTATTAAATAAAAAGTTCATTATGTAAATTTTTTAAAATGAATTTATATTTGTTGAGTTCCTATTTATATATGTTGACAATTTTTAAATTAAAATAAAATAAAACAACTTTTGTTATTGCAAGTTAAATTAAACATAAAAATATTTAATTGTTTCTCAAAATATAAAATTAAAAGTACTACTTTATAAAGTATAAGGTATTAAATTAAGGTATTAATAATAATAATTAATAGTAATAATAATAATTAATATTAATAGTATTAATATATTAAGGTGTTTATAAGGTATTTAATTTAATTTCTTAAAAAAAATTAATACTTAACTGAAAAATATCTTGTATTTTAAAAAAAAGTAACTCATTAATTAAAAAAATGAGGGCGAATCACTCTGGGAAATAAGTATACAAATTTTAGGAAATTGTATAAAATATTAAAATCAATTTGAATTATATTATATGGATGGATTATTACTTTTATTATAAGTATTTATAATTAATTTTAAATTTAAATAATAAAAAAAAAAAGAGTATTTAGTATAAAAAATACATTATTGGGTGTGTTATAATATAATAATATAATATTGGTAGGTATAATTTTCAATTTAAAGTATTTATTAAAAAATAATTATACAAATATAGTTCTTATAGTAGTTTTATCCTCTTGTTAAAAGTTAAAAATTAAAAAGTTATACGTATAAATGTTTTTATTCAAATTCAACTTTTTTACCAGTTGAAAAAACCGCTATAATATCGCATCGCAGAGGCGCGGAATAATATTAATTTTGTCTATTCGTTTAATAATATAATCGATTTACGTCGAACAAACGTGTATGAAACCGAAATCACCGAAATATTGTGGAATAATAATATGGATTTATTTTCATTAATTCTCCCGTTCGAATATAATAATAATATACGAATGTTCAGTTGTTCACCGGAGATAATTTAGTCGGTCGTGTACTTCTCAAATTCTCGTTATTGCGACCATTGTGCACGCGGCCTGTGGACTACCGTTATACACACGATTGGCACAAGAATATATATATTAATAAGTATAAGGTACGCCATAAAGGCGTGTCGGCCGTTAAAAAATAGATTTCAATAGAGATTTTACGAGCGAAAAATACGGCAATCGGACCGTAAACACAAATAATTGTTGTAGTGATAGCGCGGCGGACTCTAAATATTAATAATAATATAATAATGGATAAACATAACGAATTGTTCTCCAGGCACGATTCATTTTCACAGATCTATATTTTATTGTTGGGTTATAGTATAATAACATTCGTTGTGTATTTATACATTAGGAATTACCTATATAATATTCATATTTAATCATTACACGGCCAGTGGCCTATATAATTTTTCCTCCTCAATTTTACCTAATTAATATGTCTGAAACTCGATATCTGAAAATATATATGGCTGCGTGTTCTGATAAGGATTTCTTAAACTCTGCTTGAAATGTGTGGTAAAATATAATTTTATGAAGTATAAATTGCCATTTGCCTTTGTACGCTGCATCGATTGGCATGCGTTTCATTTTTGGTCTTATTATAACAAATTTAATTTAGTTTACACCTAGTGAAATTATATTAGTTTTTTTATTATATTGCGTTCTAAGAAAACGCTTATTAGTTTACTTCTTTTGGAAGAAATGGACGAAGAAGAAGCTGTCATTGACTATGTTTTAACAACCTAATTCACGAAATGTTTAAAACCAGGAAAACTAAAGATTGTTTTAGATTGAGTTGGAATCTGTTTAATCATATTTTAAATTTAATAGAGAATGATATGAAAACCTAATACCAATATAATATTATATAACAAAATACACAAACATATACATGCCACACAATCAACGCGTTTTGACGAATGGATCTGCCGCGCGATGCAGCGGTGGTCTAAAGATACGATTTCCTAACCGTGTTTAGACGTTGCGTCTGAGTCGTACAATTCAGGTAAGTCGTAAAAAAACAGTACAACGCGTCAAACGTCGCGTACAGACGCGCCTATACTGTACCTTAAGGAATCAGTTTCATACTTGCATTTAAAAAAAAATAAATAAATAATACCAGCGCGGCCTAAATTCCGATCGTGCCGCGGCGCATCAATTTAATTTTGAATTAGACAACAAATTAGTATATTATGAAAAAAAACTGATGAAACTGCCGTTTAATAAACTCTCGAGGTAGATATTCTTAGAACAGCATTATAGTCCATTGTAATTTGTAATAACTAATAGTAACTATATACAATTTGAAACTAGAGAAAAAAATTAATTTTCTATTACACTTTTTTATTTTATTTTATTTTTTGTATAAAAACCATAATTTACTCGTATAATATCACGAGAATGTATTCTTTTTTACGTTCGCAATTTATTTTCTTTGTATATTTATCTGTTAGCGAAATTGTGAAACTATATATTGTTTGACTTTTCGCTAATTATTACGTTGATCCAATGATTTTAATTTTAACATACACAAACACACACATACACACATAGGTATATAAATAATTACGTACAATTCAGGACATTTTTCATAAATATGTACATTTGCAAGAGCAATATAATTATACAGAGACTGTGCACAAGTATAGATACTATGGGCACAATACGTATTTTATCGAGGGATAATTATAGATAATAATATTGATACTATATTAGACAAAAGTGAAACAATATCACGAATATCCGTGACATATGGATGCTGTAGGAATCTATTTTTTATATAGACGGTTTGCAAAGTAAAAGTTGTTGTTTATGACGTTCGTTGAAATAATTTTCTAAATACTAACTTACTGTAAAACAATAGCATGCATATTATTAAAACTATTAGAGTTAATGTTATATCATATTAGTATAAGATTATATTGTTCAAATATGTTCATATTATAAATAAATCTATCCATTTGACCACATTTATTTTCATTCAATATGAACTAGATCGCTGCAGTTTTGATTAACGATTATCGTAACTCAACCACAATCGATTTCTTCGGGCGTAATCAAATGAAGAAAGGAAAGTGAAATAGGTAAAAAAATTAATAAAACTAAAAAGTTTTCGGTACTCCGCCCTGGTAATTTGTAATTTTGAATATACTTTTGTGTATACATTGAATGTTATGGATGAGGATGGTATTTCGATAATTTTGAACGACTATTATAAAATTATAACTATCTGTAAGTATGTAAAATTTATCATACTACACTATATTAAAGTCGTAATGACTTGCCTAGTGGTTTTACTATACGGTAAAATAAATGTAATTACATTATGACATTATTAACATTATTACATTGTTTACATTTTTAGGAGCGATTATGAAACAATGCTGTAGATGATGATGAGAATTCGTAAAATATAATTAGGTATTGCTACTAAATGTATAATAAGTAATAACGCATAGGTAATAATTAGGTATGTTATTTCATTGAGAGATTGTTATTTTTATAAACTTTCATTCTAGTAATAATTATACTTATACCAACGCGTGTTTAATTAGAAAATATGTTTCAAAAATAAACCTATGTACTTAATATAAATTATATAAATTACACGAACGTTAGTTGTTACTTGTTGCGTATTATGAATTTTATATTATATTAAGATCCAGTAAGATCATTAATTAATCAGAAGATTCGGGCATATATAGTTAAATACAGGATGATTAAAATTTTGTGAAATGGTGTGAAAATATGTATATTTTCAATTTTTCCATTATTTGTAACATAAAGCCGCGTCCAGACCATAGCAAAACCTTTGTTATCAACAATTTTTGATGATTGTTTCCTACAAAGTTGTCAATATTTTAGTTAGTGTTACTCATATAAGTATGGTATTTAACGAAGAAGTTTTTATTAATATAATTTGTCTTGTGTACTAACTTAACAAATTTTTAAGTATAGATAAGTAATAAATTATAGGTCATCTTAGGTTAAGCTATAGTTTATTTTTATATTATATTTATATACCTACAATAAAAAATAAGTGTAAAATAATAATTTATTTTTTATTTTAATTCTACTAAATATTAAATAATTTGTACATATAAATCAGAAACTAATTGCATATTAATATACATTTTAAATTAAATAATTATTATACAGTAATATAATGTTACAACAAATTTTCAAAAACAAACGATTAGCGATTAGAACATATAGAATGGATTTATACTGGTTAAAACTTTTGTTTTCCACATAATTAAATTATGTTTCCGAAGCATATTAAAATGACTCGATTTGTCTCGGAGATTAAGGTAATATTATTCTTCATATTCGCCATACTTAGAATTTTTAAATGTATCTTGTCCCTTCAAAATTCTACTTAATTTTGTTTATAGTGTTCGTCCGGCTGAGATACGTATTTATAGATGGTATATTTACAATTCGACTAACACAATAATTACAAACATTCATAATATATTAAAATATATATAATATAATTTAGTTTTTTCTAATTAATTTTCAAATCTAAGTATGATATTATATGCATTTAATCAAAATATGCAAAAAAAAAAATTGTTTTGTTCAGTCGAGAATAAACCAAGTAGTAAACATAACTGAAACAAATATGAAAATGATTAGATATTTGATTGTGATAAAGTGATAACACAAGTTAAATCTATAATGATAATAATAATCGGGTCAGCCTGAAATGTTGTCAACAAAATCACGGGAAAAAAATGTTGCACAACTTCCTTTGATGTTGTGGATGTGAAAATACAATTTTATTGCCCGATTTGTGAAAAACTTTAAAAATAACCAACATTTTCCAAATTTTTGGCCAACAATTTTGATAACACAGCTTTATATTCTAATAGTTCTATTCAGTGGCGTTGACAGAATTTTTTGAAGCCAGTGCAGTCAATAATAATACACCCGCCCATCACCAAACTTTATAAATTTCATCAACCAAAATCAAAAATATATATTTAAAAGTATTGTGTACTACTTGATATCCCACGTGGGCGCCACTGTCTCTGTTTATATTTTGGAAATTTTATTAATGAAATGATACAACTTACACAACACAATAAAAATTAATTATATGAAATTCAGAAAAATAAATGTGAAATTATTATACTATCATAGGTACCGCATATATAATGATCAATTTGATTAAATTTACGTATATTGACGGATATTCACGTTTCCCTAGAATTGTATGACACTGAAATTTGATACGGAAGACTTTAGGTAGGTAACCAGTATAGGTACAACATCCTGTGCGAGTCGTCGATAAAACTATCGAATTTACGGTTTCTAATGGATCGTGCGCTTTCATATTAATTTATTAAAGTGCGCATATCAATCAACACGAAAAACTTTCGAACGACACTGTTGCTATGTTCAACATGGTTCCTTTCGCCGTCGCAGTACACGGCTGCGTTAATATTTTAAATAATAAAACCAAATCTTATAAGATGACGACTGTCGACGTTTTATCGTTTTCTGGCGGATATTAATAAATTGTATTGTCGATCGCATTGCGCAATTAATATATTTTTTTATCGTATTATTATAAAATACAAACCGAATTATATTATTGATATTACATCAATATAGCATTAAACAATATTTTATGTATTTAGAAATAAATAAGACAAAGACTGACAAAATTAGACGAACCTTATAAAACAGGTAACACACGACATTATCTAACACTTATTTTCTTTTTTATACTTTGAAGTCATTTATTTTACAAAACAATACTATATTTCATCATCTTACAAATATATTTATTTCACTATTGAAAATTCATAATCTTATAACATATGCGTATAATACATTTTTATAGTTTAAATAATAATTTCTTAATATTTCGTTATAAAATACTATACAAATTGACACCCAACACCTGTTGTACCTATTTCTACATTTCCTTCTATATTTATTTACTACCTACAGTATTATAATAGGCACTTGTATACCAACGTATATATATATATATATATTCGGTCGAGGACATTGATCGCGTTGACGATGACGTCGCGTGCCCACTGTCGCGGCACAATATTGGAAGATAGATCTCATCGACCTTATGCGACTTGTGTAATATAATCCGTAGGGGAATTTTCAATGTCGCGTGGCGGTCACCGCGATAACACTGTTGCTGTTACCACTCGCAATGTTTATAATACAATAGTATTATCATCATATCATTGTAAGCTTATAGCCGATCTCTCACACGTAAAGCCGATAACCGATGATGATGTGGGTTACAAGGTCGTCAGCCTCCATTTGCTCAGAACTGCAGTGAAACCGAAGATGTTAATTATTTCTCACCGACGATGGTGGCTTTCACTGCGCACCGCCGCCGCCGTTGAGATTTATAGCCAAACGCAGAAGATTAAACGTTTTAAAAAGTCTGATCGTGCGCACGTCCGTTTCGCTAATGTCATTTCACCGGTAGATACGAACAGGCGGGTAAACGCGATGCGTTTGTCGTTTAACGTCTGTCACACGCACACACTCGTCGTTACGTCGAAAGAATTCCTATCCTCTCTGAGGAAAAAAAAACAGATGATATTATATATTTATGTGCGAATGCCCACACACGACCGGTGACATTGAAAGGTAACTATAATGAGTAGGTACAAGAGTAATATTTTATTTTCAAACTTCGTACTATTCTGTTTAACGAAAAAATAATTAAACAGGTTACAAGACACAGTTTTTATTAAATTTTAATTTATTTTGTTAAGTATCTAAATATTATAGTTGAAAATAAAATTAATGAAAATCTTATCAAGAATTGGTAAGATAATAATTTATTAATGCTAAATATCATGAAATTTTACGATGTTCTTGTACATTTTAAAATTGTTTTTATGTTTGATTTTACACAAAATCACATTATGTAATGCAAAACTATAAAATAATTGATTGAACTGTCTTGTTATATAAAAAAAATAATTCAATTTGGTGTTTTGTTTTAAATTTTCATGAGTTTGTCTAAAATGGAATATACTCGATATTCACGTTAATAATTTGCCACGTTCTTTAAGAAAATGTTTCAACGATTTCAAATCTCTTGGACATATTTTGAATATAAATCTCAAAATTATTGTATATTAATAGCTCTATCGTACAATCATTTATTAACTATGGTATTACTTTCTGGGTGCGTCATTTCAGTATTTCACACTCTTTTTTTGTATTCATTTAACACACGTATCTTATTATTAAAATGTATAATCTTTAAATCAAGACTCTATTCTACAAACTTAATTTAAAATAAATTGAACATTCTAAAATAAAAATCTAGTTATATAACTAGATTTTCTTCCATCTGACCTACCCTGTTACTTCTACCTAAATACAGCCATTGTAGATGTACCAACATAGAGGTAATTTCGAAAAATATTAAATTAGTATTTTATTTTTAAGCATTTCTATTTCAAATTAATTTTAATCATAGAAATAAAATATGTTGACAACAGACAAATAAATGGTGGTTTTAAATTTATAAAATGACAGGCAATTCAAATTTAGGTGGTACATATTACATTGTATTAAATTCACATAATTTATTAGCCAGATAATGTGAAAATGATATTAATCATCAGTGTTCTAGTTTTTGTTTGGAATTTATTTATTAATTTAATAAATGTCAGAATATAAAACAATTTAATTATGAAGGTTATTTAATTATAACTTTTTTTAATTATAATTATTATATTATAACTTATTTTTAATTATAACTGTAAATAATGTATTATTAAGTAGTATTCTTACTAATTCTCTTAATGTCTCTGTCAAAAAAGAAGATTTTTAAATGCAATTTTTTGAATTATTGTTTCGGCAATAAACTATAATATTTCCTCTATTATTTATTTAGTTTTAAACATCTAGTAGGTAATTAAGTAAAGTTACTTAAATTAAATTTGAAAATAGCCAGTTTAAAGATTATATTTTTATAAAAAAATTGATGGGTCAAATTTCTAATTTAATCAAGGTATTGATTTTTTGTAATTATTTAATCTAATATATTGTAGAATGTAAAATTCAAATTATCAATATTCAATATTATGATAAGTAGATGATGAGCAATACATGTTGCATACAATGATATTAAAATATTAAATGATTAAAATATACCTACTAAATGTTATTAAATATACGATTTAAAATTACTCACAAAAGCAAGTCGTAACGTCTAGTATAATAAAATGTCAAATCAGGACGCATCACAATGGCTGACATAGACATTTTTTCTAAAGGGTCCTTGTACATACATTTTAGTATACATTCCTCGAGCGACTCATAATTTTTAATCCAAATCACGTACTTATATAATACCTATAATTTTTTTTTAATTCAGTATTAAAAACCCTATATTATAGAAAACAATATATTTTTATATTATTATTAATATATTATTATAATTTATAATATTACAATGTTAAGTCAATTTAAAATAATTAAAATCATATTTACTAGTTATATATTATTATAAATATATTTCATTAAACAGATTAATTATTAAGGGGAATAATGTGTATACCCGAAATTAAATATACTTAAAAAAGGGATAAAATTGTGAGACTATGAGATGTCCGATTTTAATTCTGAAAAAAGTTTTAACTTTGTCTATTTGTCTACATAGAAATTTGAAAATAGAGAATATTGCGAAATTGTAAATGTTTGTAGGTAAATTTATTCCGTCAATTTTATGTGCAGATATAATACTTGCATTCATAAATAATAACATAATATAATAAATTAATAAGGAAAATAGTTTTTGATTAAAATATAATCATGATAAAAGTTATTTTATTATCACAGTAAGGTTATTAAAAGAAAAAGAGTAAATAAAAAACATAAAAACTATGTAAAAAAAAAAGTTTATATTGTATTTTGCCACACTTATTTGTATTTACCCACGTGCAGAAGCATATTTACTGGGGTGGTCGACCATTTTAAACACCCTCCACAAGACCACATAAAACAAATTGTGATTACTTTTTTTATAAAATGGGAAGAGGGGAGAACCTTCATGAAATCTTTCAAAAACAATATGAACTCCACTTTATATATTCCTAAATACTACGCCTCTACCTCTACGTTATTTAAAATTATGGCTTAATATTACAAAAAAAAAAATTAATAATACTATTAATATGAAACCAATTCGATTATACTATTGTATTTCAATTATGAATATTATAATTTTACGTGGATATTTACAAACAAAATCTAGTGCTTCTTCCGTAAGAAAAATGACACAAAAAGAATCTATTGATTCTAATAAGACGTTAATAATATTAAAATTGAGGATTTTGTTCACAGTAGATATTTCAGTATTACAATATATTTGTTGTATGTTTAAATAACGTAATATGGATAGTTTTTGGCAATATGTTTTTTGTAATACATCTGTTATCAACTTATTGTTTTGGTAAATAGGTATATATGTATTTTTTATACTTATACTTCAAATAAAATTAAGTACTTTACACATAGTTTACTAACGTAATTTTTTAAACTAATTGTTAAATAATAATTTTTGAACTGATTACAGCATATACAACATAAACAGTGTATAGTATAAACGCGTACAATTTTAATTACTCTAGTTCCGGTTACACGTCATCAGTAAATAAATATATATATATATAGCAGGTTAGGTATACTATTATTGTGTTTACCGTGTACATCGTTTCGAAAATTGATTATCGCCGACACACTTACAGAAAGAGAGAAGTGAAAGAAACATCGAATAAAAATATAAAATAATATACAATTTTAGCAAAATTCAGTTATATATATTAATATATAATATTATATTATGATGTCTGAGACTTTTATCTAATTGCATACGTATTCATTAAACGTAGGGCCTAAAATAGTGTGTGTTTTCTGACACAAAAGGTGTACCCTGATTGGCTGAATTACAAATGTGTGGACCAAGTTTTATCAAATGTATTTTAATTTTAATATTCGAAATAACAATAATTTGAAATTATTTTTTAAATTTTAAATTGATAACAAGCTACTTTTATCAATTTATATAAAATATCAATTGTCATTAACCTTAACCACGGTTCACATTTTAGATAATATTAATATTGCGAATGTACGATATTAAATCTATGTATAAAAATTAATTTTAAAAAGTAGGGAATTCCGAACTCACGACCCAAAGATCTTCGATTAGATTTATTGTCATAGTTGGATGGAAAACCACGTCATGGTAAAGTACATGAAAAAGTCACCAACCAAGAGTAATATCAAAGTGTTTTTCCTCAGCCAAAAGTTGATAAAAAGCAATTCCCCGATCTTATTCTAATTAATAAAATGTATTCATTTTAAATTTTTTTATATTGGTAAAATATTTAGAAATTTGTAATTTGTTTTGTGTTTATAATTTTTAATTCAACCTTTAAAAATGTAAATAATAATAAATATATTTAAATATGTAAGATAAGTGGTATGTAAAGAAGGAGCTTTTTTTTCGTTATTAAAATTCATCTATAGTTACAATTGAATTAAAAAGTGTGTACCTTGAAATCCGACATATTTAAGGCCCTGATTAAATGGGTAAACATTATTAATTTTTACAACAAAATAACTTATATTGTAAATCAAAATTTAAAATAGTATTAGTTATTAACTGTGTTTTAAACTTTAAAAAATTCGAAAAATAAGTTAAATGAAGTATTAAGTAGATGCAATTTTTTTCCGAAAGCATACTCTATTCGTGATAACCGGACCACTATTTCTACCCAAAAATGTGTCTTCAAACATAAAAATAAAAAAAAAACATCATTGTAAAACAATAAATAATACATTTAGGTGAGTACAACCTTTAAAATATAATAACATAATACATCATCTCATAAGAAGCGTGAGAATATAAGTTATTACATTATTTGCATTTGTATGTTATTTTAAAGTCATTTTTTAATTATTATTTTTAAAGGGCACTAACATCTAATTTATAATCATAACTGTCTTTTTTTCTAATGGTGAATTGATTTTAAAAGTCGTCTATGTTTAAAAATAACGAACACGTTTGCTTGAAATCGGCTGTGTGTTATGTTCCTATAAGAAGGACCAATGACCGGTATGTTATTTACAAGGCTGATATTCGCTATTTGTTTACATATGATTTTGTCTTTTCATAGCACTCCTGCCTACACTTATTATCGTGGGCTTGTACACACGATAATATGTTATATACAATATACACAATTATATTATTCAGTCGATCTTCTAGTGTTTTATAAGTATAATATACAACTGGACATTGAGAAAAAGTAACGTCCGATTATCCTGAAAAACATTTTCGTGTACATGAACTATATATATAGGTACCTAATGTATACAAATTCGTGTGTATATGATTTATCTATATATTACTTTTACCGTAAGCGGTTTATTGTAGGTTCGTACAAAATATACCTCTATAAAAATTATGGCAAAATATAAATTGTGAATCTGATAATAATACGATATGATGAGACAATACTATTATATCTAACTCATTTTTATAGTTAATTTTCACTAGGTACGAACATGGCATAAGAATTAATATAGTGGCTTTCTAATCGCGTATTTTTGTCGATGTACATAGTACAATATGTATAGTTGTATTATAATTACAATCATTTAATCTCAAATTTAGATTAACACAAAGAACAAAATTAGTGAAAGGGAAACTTCTTTTAATATTATAGTGTATACCTACTATATATTCATTATATTTAGGTCATCGTTTATATATTTTATAATATATTGTTCTTGTACAGGAAGTAAAATGATCCAACATTGTGTATACTGATAAAACGACTACTTTGAATAATTTTAAAATAAGCTATATATATATATACATAATAGCTGTTACAATATTATTTGTGGACTGATCACAAGAAGCAGTTTTTATATGTGATTACTGATTACGAACCGTCAAGTTAATAAATACGTTATACGAGACAATACATTTTAGCTGCAGTATCACTTGCATCTAATGAAGTATTTGTCATTTTATTAAAACATGGTAGTCATCGATAAATTGTTATGATATGCTATAATTCCATTGGTTTGTCAAACTATAAAAATACATATTATCAAATAATAATCGAAAAATACATCAAATAATTAACCATCGTATTTGATAGAAGCGATCAATGTAAATCTGTGTGACAGTGTGGGACGGTAATTTCAAGGTTATTTAATTATATAATATTTTATGTAGTCGTTACCATTTACGTAGTCTATTATTTATTATAATTAGGTAGAGGAGATTTTTTTAAACAAAATATAAAAACTTGGCTAAATTATATTAGCTGTATCAAGAACCGATCCGATGAAAACTCAAATACATAATATTTATAGTATAAATTTAAATTAACAACATTCCTGAGTAGAATTTGGTAGACATGAAGAACAAGTGGGAAGATCTAAATATCGCGTGTTCTATATTATCTACTATTATTGATGATGATGTACACTCGTCATTATTATATTATAATATACATCAAGTTATTTCTACTGGATATTTACCATATTTTCACCTATGCCAGACTCGATGGACTTAGTAGCAGATCTAGGATTATTTAAGGTTAGTGCTAAGATTAAGATCTAAAAGATTCCATGAATACTAATAGAGTGAGCTTTTTATTAGTCCTTAAAATAAATTACGGTTGCATACTCTTACGTTACGACTGTTAGGAGTTCTAATCTATTATCAATTTTTTAACAGTCTTATCTACTCATCAGTTATTGAGGGTAAAAATTATAGCTGTAGAAAGTAGAAAATTTAATACTTAGCAATGGTAAAAAATCAGTATTAAATGACTAAAAAAAATATTGTCTAGGACATTTTTGGACATGAATATAGACCATAGAACATTTGTCTATTACCACATAGCAATGTGACAAAAGGGGTGCTATATAGCACTCTAGCACCTTCTTTTGGATCCACGCCTGAATTGACTGTTTTTATTGGTAGTAATAACATATAGTAATCTGCCTAAAGCCTAGTTTATACGATGCGTAGTTACTAATTGTCATTATCAGAATTTGTTACTTGCACTTGCATCTGCGTGTAAACAGTAAATTTTACTTAGTATTAGTAAAACCAGGAGTGCGAATGAATAGGAAACTCTTCTATTTATTAACGATAGTAGCTATCCCCTCCATGACTCTATTCTACTTGCAGCAACACTCACAACGTGTGACCACTATAAGTCCCGGTTTAGTCATTAGTACCTAATAATAGTAATAGAGATATCACGGATTAAGATAGTACGGATACCAGACAACCCATGTTTAAAATCATACCATACAAGTTTCTCGCGAGAATAGCTGATTTATAGACTGAAGGTCTGATCTATATCCATTGTATAGTAATGGACTATTAATAATTATAATTATATTATATCATTTACCTCATTAAAATTTAATAATATGTTATTAATACGAAAAAGAGGGGGAGGAATAGGGAATATAATTTCCTATGTGTATTTATTTTATATAATTAGAGGACGCCCAAAGTCTATATATATATCAGTTTTATAGAAGCATAATCATATACAACTAACCTATTTACAAAATATTTTGAAAATTATAAGGTACAATTTTTTTATAAGCTTCTAAAATTAGAATTGAATTATATTATGATTTTTTTTTTCTGTTTTTATTGACAAATTATCGACGTCACAAGGTTTGTTTATAACGTCAATAAGGACTTTTCATCACAGTCTTATAACAATGCATGCAATCCTCCTCGTCAATTAACTGTTTTGATGTATACTATAATTTAATTAAATCACATAAAAATTTGATATTTATCGTTAAATAGAATTGTCACGCTGAAATTACGAGTATACTCGTACCTAATTAGACACCATGTTATTTGTTTAATTGGAGATAGGAGCAACATATATGAAAATAAAGTTAAATAAACTACTTGGTATTATTTTTATAAGCGATAATTATACATAGCTTACAAAGTAAGATTTCCAAAACCTTGAAGACTTATAACTAAGACCTGAACTTTTAATAGTTTCTTTGAACGTTTCCATTAAAAACAAGTCCCAATAAATGCATCATATTAGGTATATATTATTGACAATGTTTATGTAAAAATAAATAATTATAGACAGTGAATTAAATAAGTAATAAAACCAAATGTTGTTTTTAATGTATAGACTGTTATAAAAGTTATCAACGTCTTACGTTATTAGTTTATTACCTACACATAATATACAGATCAAAAATAGGCGTTGTATTTTAAGAAAACATTTAAACTTGTGTATATCATAATACTGTAGGAACTACGTGTTTTGACAAACTATGCTTAATTCATTTTTAAAAAAATAGTGCTTATATTATTAATATTTTTTAAAGTACCTAAAATTTTAGCTTTTTTAAACTGAAGAGCAAAAATACATTTTGAGTTAAAACTAATTTTATTAAGTATGTTTATAGTAATATACCTAACATAAATTTTACATTACTATTTTATGTTTCTTTTAAATGTATAAAATGTTTAATAATGAGATTTTATAATTATTGTAGATCTAAATTTTAAAGTCGCTGACCATGCATTTATACTTTACAGTAACTCAGACATCATAGTTACGAGTTGTCAAAATATAAATTCAAGTGGTATCTAATTTCCAGAATTGTCATTAAGCTTTAAAATTGTATATCATCCAATATTGTTTTTATTTAGTTTGTGTCCAAATATAATAGGTCGTGTCTAATAACACCAATTCGAAAATTGGGTAATTTTTTAACATAATTTTTCTTATGTGATATATTCAATATTCATTCGACTTTACTGCAAGATAAAGTTGTATAAAAATTAAATCTGAATGTCTATGCTTAGTTTGCATGTATATTATTTAGCCTTAATTTCGAACTAAAATTAAAAATTTTTTTTTTTCGTACCAACATATAGTGCTATTATTATTACAAATGAAATTAATTGATTTATCTATTTATTCAACATATACATTTTATAAACAATATTGTTATTAATTTAAGTAATTATTTTAATGTTATAGTAACGCCCATAGTAAACTTTTATAAATGAGGTATTTTGATGTTTTTTTTAGCTTCGTCAATTTTTATCAAGACAATAATGTATTTTCATTAGATAATAGGAAAATTGAACCGGGTCACCAGGTAGTAGAGAAGCCACATTAAAACTATTACAGTAGAAAATGATGTAATAGCAAAATAAAAAGGGGCAATGAAAGCGTGCGTGTATTATTTACACCTGGCATATGCACACACCCACACAGTTATTGACTTATTAGTTATTACAAAAACGATGTTATACAGTATATACAATACGCTCACAATTCACAAGCACCTGGAAATACCATCAACCATGTAATGTTTAATATGTCCATAGTACTCAAACACAACGTTTTCGATAAGTATAAAAAATATAGGAATATCAATACTAAATAGATAGTATTGTATTATACTTGTAATAATAGTATGAATCTATATTATAAATTATTTTATATTTGACATTCGAACGAAAATCAAATGTTAAAATATTGCTTTAACAATAAAGGTACATAATATATAAAATTTATCACAATTATGAAAATGATACTTTAAATGTAACACACTTAAAGTGTATAATTCATTCAAAACTGTGACAGCATATTGAAATTTACTAACTAGTTATATTTTGATTGTTTAGAAAATGTATTTATTGTTTATTCAATGCAATCATAAAGATGATGCGATAAAGGCATTACAAATACACTAAGTTTATGGTTAGGTAATTAAATTCATTAATATTATCAATTTAGTATTGCAAAATACTTCCTTTTATTATTTATTATACAATTTCTTACATTTAAATTATACAATAAACATCATTAAACATAAAATTAAAATACAACCAAACGTTATAATAATTAATATTACATTAAAATAAAATGATTTATAAACGATTCAAAACATGATATTTATGTGAAAACATGATGGCTTAAGCTTTAAGGCCCAGTTTTATTTGAAGGTTCGAAAATAATGATTATAGTGATTTTTTTGTTCCGATACTAAGAATAATAGCTGATTGACGTGAATAAAATAGTTTGCTATCTTTTTCAAAGCAGTTCGTTAAATAATACAGGGCACCCGTTGTTCGATAGAAGAAAAGAGTTGATTATAGTATATTATAGTATATTTTATAATATAAAATATTATAATTTTATTAAAGGTGAAAAATATTTAATATAAATCAGTACATCAGAGTTCTTAATATAATATTTATTAAGTGTGATTTTATAATCTCATCAATATCGTATTATATCGTTAGTTTTAATTAAAGTACATTCAGTAATCTCTGTATTTAAGAATTTAAAACGTAAAATTAAATAATTCTATACAATCATAGAATAAAATAAACTGTATAAAAAAGCAATGTTTTATAATTTTTAATGAATTATTTGAATTTTAGTAATTGTATTTTATGAGTTATAAATTAACAATTCCTTACACAAAATAGGTTTCAGTCTCAAATAATATGTCACTGATTAAGGTTTATTTTAAACATATTTTACATAATTACATATTTGATACATGATGTACATTTATGTTAAAAAAATATATTTGAAGTAATTTACATAATTCTATCATGACAGTAATTTAGTCTGTAGATAAAACAAATAATACACATTTGGTTTCTGTCATTTAAAAATGTACGCCAGGCATCCTTCCCGTCTATCCCTTCTTAGTTCTTTAAGAGGACGGCATTGCTCTGTTTTATCATTATTTTTGGGGGAAACAATATAATATTGTACAAATAAACGAAAGAATAAAAGATGAAGGTACTATAGCTATAGAAAAACAATTGTCTAATAACATGTAAATTACAAGTTTCAGTACATTACATGTTTATTATGAGATAAAAATTTATAAAACTAAAATAGTAAAAAAGTGTAGTAAATATTCAAAAGAATACCGTGTAGGTATATTTAGGCGATGTAATATTATTAAGTACAGTTATCGTTACGTTGGTAACTAGATAGGACAACGATTCCTATTGCCCATTATATTATAGTGTCAATACAATTATACAGACTACAGCAGATAGCGGAAAAGAAAACCAAGTAGAAAAAACAATACTTGGGTATGATATTTTCGTATTGTGTAATTAAACGACGATTTTATCAACTCGTTGCGTGTAATTATTGTTTTTAAAACGATATTTGTCCGTCATCATTATTATTACGAATTCGGCGTGAAAAAATTTCTCCACGATTGTCCAATTGTATCTGTTGTTTTAATCGTCTTGCATGGACAAGATATACAATGATATTGGTAAATAATAATACATAGACTTCTGCAGTCCACGTGGCATATCTATATATTTATTATTATCTACTTTATATACGCTCAGTGTGGATTGTGCCAACTTTAAACGAAACCACATAAATACATATGCATCACATGTAAACGCATAGTATTAGCAGGTTCTTTTGCATACAATACACAACACTGGCCCCTTTGCATAGGCCGTAGGGTTCGGCGATGTTTATTATTGTTTCAAAGCGTTGTTTTCATTGTGTTTAAAACCTAACCTTAACTGTCCGAGCCGAGATGGCGTGTCGCGTGTGTAAAGAGACATTTCATCCGCCGTTAAAACCATAATTGACTGCTGTCGTGGTCAGAACTCTAAGCTAGTTCATAATGTATTTTTATTTATCTTCTATACCAACTGTGCAACAGACTATTACCATATTTCGGTCAAATAACGACGATGGGGTCACGTATATACGTTTTTTGTGCTCTCTAAACTGTGACGGAACGAGTTACTTCGGTCTGAATTGAGTTAACGTGAAATAGATTAATATAGGCACTATAATGTTATATATATAATATGCACTAGGTACTATAATGCGCAAACCAAAAACACTACTTATCCCTTCCCCTTCTTAACGCTTAAATTATTATCATTTATAAAACTATATATTTGCAGGATCGAGTGAACTCAGAATAATTTAAGCGATAAATAAATAATGCTTTAAAATATTTGACTTACCGGCCAATGGCGATTGGAAATTGTAGCCGACTAAAGATGACGTTGACGACACAGATATCGGTTGTCCCGGATGCTGTGCTGTTCTCCTGCGATTATATTCCCTGCGTGGCGGTGTCGCCACGTTTTTGTAGCCTGGAGGTCTGTATCGCGCTGATTTCACATTAAACTGATGAACGCTATGCGCTTTATATATTCCGGTTAGTGGACTCGGTGCCGGCATAGGAGTGGTGGGCAATCTAGGAAGTGAATTTGTGTTTGAAGAGACGATAGCCGCTTGTTGTAGGCTTCTTGGTAATGTGGTGGACTTGGAGCTACTGATAACTCTGCCGTCATCACTGTCACCTCCAGAGTCACCACTGTCTGGAACGCTACCTCGTCTCCGGCCATTTCGCCAAATACGATCTTCAACGCTTCCTCCTATACTGCCGCAGGATCGAACTCGATCCAATTGCTCTCGGCTACTGTTGGCGCTCTTTATCAGTAGATCACCCGCGGAACGTCTCTTGGCAGCTAGTGTTACACAACTCTCTCCGCTCGACGTCAATCGAGTCCGCGAGTCCGACATCATTAGAGTGGATTCAAAACTACCTCTCCAGCTGAACCGCTCATTATCACTGGCCTCTTGTCGGCCTTCATCCAAAAGAGGATCGTGCGATTTAGACCTAGGAAGGGGGCTATTGAACTGTTCTTCACTCTCGTCTTCTTCTTCTGTGGTAGTAGAAATTATTGAAGCTTTATGATGATGAGATCGTCTGTGATACCTGGAAGCCCGTGGTGTATCTGGATTTTCAGAAACTGCGTGCATCAGCGCCACGAGTCGACTACCAATGTGTTGCATAACTTTAGTTACAAGCGGTGGGGAGTTTCTAGTTACCGATGAATCGGAACTGGGTATATCTATTCTTCTTAATGAAGCCATGAGTTTTTGATAAACAAACGCAGTATCTCCGTTTTCATCTTGTAATCTAGAACCTGTTTCTAAATCAGAACTTGTGTAATCAGATGAATCATAAGAATCACTCCATGTATCTTCACTACTTAAATATTCAACAATTTCTTTAACCTGTTCGTCTCTAATGCCCGGCACGGTTTTCATTAACCTTGTTAGTTCTGATTCAAATTTTACTAATTGAGGAGGTTTGCTCTTTTCTCCGGGTACATCTGGTTTTGGTTGGTTTGCTAACATGGTCTTGAAAAATGCCCTCATTTTCGACATCATTAGATTGGTTTCTTCATCAGAACTCCAATTATTAAAACTATCGGTCCTAGTCAATCCTTCTGTGCATTTTGGTTTCTCATCATTTTTCGTTATCGGAATTAAAATGTTTTCTTCAACTACATCCATATTTTCTGACTTTTTTTCTAGTACATTCTCTACACTACTGGTACTTTCAACAATCTCTTCGATTTCTAATGCTTCTAAAGGTGGAGCAGTTACAACAGATCTTTTTTTCTTTTTCCCCCTTTTCACAGTATCGAATTGGCCGTCACCTTTTTCAAATAATACAGATTCGTCATTTGAATCTGAACTTGTTGATGAGTCTTCATAGTCCAATTGCACCTCTATCTGTTGTTCAGATTCTGTAAGGTTATCTAATGACGAATGTTGACGTCCTGTACCTCTAGCTCTGACTAATCGTTTTCGCCTTTGTTCAGGACTGTGTTCTGGACTATCGCTTCCAACACTGCCATCCGAATCAGGTCGATCAAAGCCCATAAATTCACTTAAAAAGTATCGTTCTAGTCTAGATCCAATCTTTTCTGAGATAACTTGTTGCTGTTGTGGCTCACCATTATCCAGGGACTCGATACCTTCACTTGTGATAGAACCATTCTCTGAAAATACATCTGTATTTTCATTATTTTCTGGATATTTATCACCACAAAGGCCGAAGAAAAAATACTTTTCCAATCCCGTTGGATTATTTCGATCAGACTCTACTTCGCTTTCTTCGCAACTTTCTTCTACGATTGTATGTAATGTAAAGTCCAAAACTGATCTTCTATATTCAGGTTCTTCCTCGAACGACATTTCTTCGCCTTCAGAAGATTCAATTTTGAAATCATCTCTGTCTAAATCTTCTACCCAAGAGTCATCATCAGCCAAACCTTCTTCTAACGCGATAACAGCAGATAATGTATCTCCGCCTGTAATAACTTTCACTTCACTTTCATCGGCTGGTTCCGATGTGTCTAACGTGAGTTTAAACCCTCCGTGCTCATCGATGTTTGGCATTATTTTTGTAGTATCACTAGCGATCACATTAACGGATGGTTTATCATCCTGTGTTATCATTATTAGGCTGGTAAACTTGCCACTCAGACTGGTAGCTATGGCGGAAGATTCATCAACGGATATCTGTTCCATAGACTCTGTACCAGAAAATTCGTCAGATGCACTGCTGTTTCCCGTGGCAGACTTGACCGCAATCTTCGAGTTCAAAATACTGGACAGTTTTACATTGCAGCCGTCGTCTTCGTCTTCATCGTCGTCCGGGCTGTCGTTTACGTCGTACGACATGGCGACGTGCTGGGCGTCCGAATCGTCTGAATCGTCGGAAGGAGGTGAAGAAGAAGACGACGAATAGTATCCTATCTCAGCATCACGATCGTCATCACCGCACGCGACGGACGGCGGTTTAACGTCGAGGGCGGCTGTGCGGGCGGAATACATCGTGAGCACGGCGTCATCGTCGATAGCCGCCGTGGGCGGTTCAGGCATTTTCGTAACAATACTACCGGAGCATTTGTTGTCGTTCACATGGTGTTTTTTATCGGTCGCAGCAGAAGCGTCAACGGTGGCTTGATCGCGAAAATATTCGGTCAAGACGTTGGCGAACGCAGTGGTTAGCGTGTATTGCGCGCGCTCCGACGGTATCACTATCGGCACTGGCACGAATACGGGGAACGGTAACACGACCGGAACGAACGTAGTTGTGCGCGCGTCGGTCTGGCTCGGTTTACTGCCGTCGCGGTCGTCGACGCAGCTGGTTAACTGGTCGTCATCGTAGCCGGCATCACCATTACCGGTACACGCGCCACCTGCCGACGAGTGTTGTTGTTGTTGTTGTTGTTGTTGTTGTTGTTGGCTGTTATCGTCTTCCAAACCAGCCATGAAATAGTCCCAGTCACAATCGTCGTCGGCCGACAGGCTGGAAGATGTCTGTCGGCCGCCACAACCGCCATCGTCCGATGACCAGTCATTTCCGGTCAGGAACACCAATTTATAGTCCTCTTTGGTCCGGCCACCAGCAGCACTGCCGCAAATATCGTCGTTTAGGAATGGGTCCCGGTGAAGAAAACGCCGACTTCTTGGTGGCGTTACTCCTAGAAAAAAAATTAGTTAGGTGTAATTTATATGTAAATTGTGACCAAACAATAGTATAAATTATTATCAAATTATCCAAATAAAAAATCATTATATAACTTTTAACTTTTGTTTATTACCTAAATTGCATTTAAAAAATATTACTTGAAAAATGAATGATGCTAATAATAGCGAATACCTAATTAATTCTATACAAAACCTTGATAAAATCACATTAATATTTTTCAAGTTTTAGAATTCTTTAAACTAATTAATTAAACATTTAATCAGCCAATTATCTATTAATTTATTCGTTTTGAATAGACAACATTTTTAAATAATAAATATACGTATAAATAGTTTAATATAAAGGAATAAATGAACTAACAATTTAAAATATAAATCAACCAATAATTAACTTCACGTGTATTCACGTTATTATTGGGAATCTAAAACTAATATATTTCGTTGATTAAAATATGAAATAATTATCTCATTAATTAAATTTACTAGTATAAAATAAATATATTGCTTTCACATTATAAACTTAATAATAAACGTTGATATTCATTATATAAATACATTTTGATTTTATAAACAATATTTATTTTTTTTAAATTTGATAATTTGTAAAGTTTTAAAGTTATTTTTCAAAAATCAACATAAGTACCAAATAATTTGATTTTTGAATAAACCTGTATAACATGAAATGACAATGAATTATTTTTGGCAAAACAATGTAATATTAAATAACAAAATAAATAAAATAAAATTTGGAAATATTTTCTTTAGTTTTTTATAAAAATGAATATATATATTACAATATGTACTAAAATACTAAAAAATTAACTAGTTACAGAACAAGCCAAATTTAAAACCACGGTTTCTAATATACAATAATTTAACTAGTTAAATATTACATAAGTAATTTTTTTTTTATTTATTGATGATTAAAATCAAATATCATGAATAATTATTTTTAAGCTACAATAATAACGGTTTAGAATTTTAACATAGAATAAACTATGCCCATTTCGAAGTGGATTGTTTAATAATTAGTCAATCTGAAATTTATAGACTTAACTACATGGCATCCCAAGTTTGGTATTATGATAATATTAAGGTTTAATTAGTAAGTTTGTATTAAATAAAATGTACGATGTAAGGATGACGTAGATAGTTAATTTGTCAAAGAGACTTATGATGTAATCAAATTACCTCAACATCAATTTTTTTTTTTTTTAATTTAGTTAAAATTCAGTACCTAATTATTTATAACAAACAATTTTGTGTTATTAAACATCTACAGTTGATGTTTATATAGTTTTAATATTTTATTATATATTATTATACATATTTGGTGAGAAAAACGTTCGATGTCGTCAAGACTGAAATTTTAATTTAGTAGTGTAACTTTATTAAGTATAATGCACTTGTTAAATTGCATAACAGACCAAACACGTACCTATACATCATAATTCTTCGGTTGTTGTTATTTAATAGTTACAAAATCAGATGACATCAATTATTGACCGGAAATCGGAGAACAATAGACACCCTGGTCACCATATTGTGTTACGAAATATTTCAGAAAGCAGGTGAATTAAAAAATTACTAATATCATATTTGTATTAAAACTATATATATTATACTATTTTTTTAACATCTGCTCATGTAATAAGTATTTAAATAGGGTCCGAGTGGTTAAACGAAAAATTAAACTTAGTATTAATATATCCTTTTACAATAGTAGGTTTACATTAAAACCTTCAAGAAATAATCAACTATATGACGATTTCGACAAATTGTTGTCTATATTTATACACAAGAAGATTAATATAAATAATCAACACAACATCTATATTTGAAATTAAAAGTACTGAGAATTATAGAACTATCTATCAATTATTGTTTCTTATGAATGGGTGTATACAACTTGCCAACAAACGTAATCAAGGAAAATTGCCACGTATGCAGAATGAATATGAGTATATGAGTACTAACCCAATGTTTTTTTTTATTTGTATAATTATACTGTTTTAAAAGGAAATATTAATAAAAACCTAATTTTTAATTAACCTAAAATCTAATATTAGAATATGTACTTGAGTATAAAAGAAATTCTATAGATTGTAACATATCAAGATACAAGATATAGAATTAATCGAAAATAATATTACCCAAGTATTAAAATAAATATTTAACTGATAATATTAATAGTCAAACAAAAAAAAAAAATATATACATACATTTTGTTAATAACAAAATTGGAAATTGAAAGTTATTACATGCGTATATAGTTTTATTACCTAATACTTTACCATTATATATAAGTTTGTTCTTTGCCTCAAAACCAATTCAATTTATTAAAAAAATAACTATAAATAATACTCTAATTGTTTTAATGGAATTTAAATTAAATATTTCAGAATTAAATCATAAAAAATAAATAACAAAAGCCTAAAAAATAATATTCTACTAAATTGTTTTTATTTATCATATTCTATAAATTATAAAACCAAAATCATTTTTTATATTCATATTTTCAATTAATTATATTTATAATTGTAATTATGTCACAATTGATTATTTTAATGACATTATATTATACTTTTAACATATTTGCATGAATTTATTTAGAATTTTAAAGATCATTAAACATTCTACCCTAGGCATTACAATGTCCGATGTAAGACAACAATATTTTAGAACACACTAAAGGATTTCGTATACACGATATATATTATATAAATCGTAAGTGTAGAAGACTTGGCAACCCTGGGTGTGACAAATGAATGCATAACAATGGCAATAGGCTGGTAAACACATTGGATAGACTGCCGAAAGAAGTGGTTGCAAGGTTAACCACCTCACACCGGTGATGGTTGTGAGTGAGTGTGTGTGTGTGTGTGTGGTAGAAGACAGAATTACTAGTGCATGTTAAATAATGATATAACTGTTTTTAGGTTAGTTTCCTTGTAGACAGCTATGTGTATTTGAATGCGTATCAAAATTATTTTAGGCGCAACTCGTCAATAATAGTCATATTGATGTGTATGACAGAAGAAGTAAACAACACAATACTGAAATACAATAAATAAAAAATTTATGAATTAAAACTATAAATACAAGATTCGAATTTTTGATATTTGCAAAGTAATTTCTTGTTATATAATTATGTATAAATCTTCTAAGGGTATATATTTGGAAATACAAATTTAATATAAACCATACTTTGTATTAATAAACATGAATATTTTACATCGTTCTATGTATACAGACAGATATATGTATAAAAACTGTTTATGCTTATTGTGTGCAAATAAAATTATATTTAATTAAAACACCTAATTAGGTATAATATGTATATTTTATATTTTATGTTTTAAATTTAATTTATTAAAAAAATTAGCCGTGGCGCACACAATGGTGTGGTTAAGGGGTCACATCTCCCCTAAAATGTTTTCCTTCATTCAATTTGTATTGAACAATCAGTAAATTAATTTTTGGTTATAAATATTTTGTAGATTTTCACATTAAATTTTACACTATAGATGTAATTGATTTATATTTTAACTGAAACCAGATTATCGTTTATTTTAGAAATGTAACCAAATCCAAAACCTTAAAATAGAAGTTTTATTAAACACAGTTAAAATGTATTTATTATTATTGTAAAGGCCCTTACAATGCAACTCCTGATTATACAAAAAAAATACATTTACAATATGAAAATAAATGTTTTTTAAAACGTATACATTTACATTAAGTTGCCTATACCCGACGCCTAAATAAAATTAATTTGAATCAATATAGTGAAATCGAAAAATATATATAATATATAAAATACTATTCTATTACTGATATAGTAATGTAGTTTTGCATTAAAATTTATGTACGATCAAAGTAGTTACAATACATTAATCGTTGAACATTTTCAAATTGCTATTTTAGCAGTATGAATTTTCACAATAATAATGGTAAAAACAGTGCTCGTCACACTTACCGGGAGGAATGTGCTTGAGATCATCGTGTACTATAGGTATTACATGGCCAGTGGTGAGCTTTTGCTGTCGGTTGACTTCGGGTCCGACAATGCCACCACTGTCAGCGTCCGGCTGGTCCACCACTGACGGCAACGAATGAACAGTGGTCGAAGCAGTGGCCTCAAGCATGGGCCGTATGTCGATGATGAGGCCACAAGTGTCCACCAAGTGGACGGTAGTGTTTACGGCATGCTGAGAAATCGCATGACCATCGGTTATTTTCGGTCCGTCTTCGGTCGGTTGTCCGTTCTGGACGGCCATTCCTCCTACATTGACGTTGTTACCACCGCATTTTCGCTGCGGCCACGGTACGCTACCTCGCGGCATACTGCTGTAAGCTCGCAGTTCGGGTGACCCTCTGATCGCCGACCACGGAGACGAGTCTGTCGGCAGAACAATACATAACGCGTTACTCATACGAGGAGAATACTGAGGAGACTAAATGAAATTAAATAAGCGAATGGAACCATACACGTAGGTTGCGACACACGCCTGTCAGGACACCGACGGTCGCCTGTAGGAGGCGATCGTGGTGATCTGTCTTTTAGGATCAACGGACTTTGGTGGGCAGACTCGTTCGCCGGTGTACATAGTGTAGTACTTCATCATAATACATATTATATAAATATTAATAAATAGACGAAATGCGTGAATAATAATAATAAAAGAGTAGACCGTCGAATTTACAATTGTTTCCTGCGAGTTATAAATGAATTATGTATATACATTGTCTTTGAAAGATCTGACTATAACTTAATTTCAAATTCATCTATTGGCGTTAAAATATAACTTTTTTCTTTTTAAATAGAAACCAAAATGCCATTTTAGTGTAAATGTCATAAAAGATATTTTGAAGATAGAATATAGAAACATATGGGCAGTTTAAGAGTTGTATATTTTATTGTCTATGCGGGTATATTGAAGTTTATAAAAATATATACATATTTCTCTATATAAATTCCGGCAACCGGCAATAGCAACGTAATATCACTATATAATATATATAGTGTGTGTGTGTGTGTGTGTGTGTGTGTACATTATGTTATTTTATATAGTTGTCAAACATACCTTTAAACGTTAAAGATCTAACGAGTTTGGTTTCATTTTTCGAATACTTCATACTTGCTGGTGTTAAAAAATCAACAATCCATTCTTTTGCGGGCTCTAGGGATCTGAAAAATATATTTTATTTTTTTAATTTCAATTTAATACCCCGTGATATCTGTGTATATATAATATAATATTTGGTATAATGTTTAAAATGAGTATTACACCAGTTAATAATTTCACTAGGATGCCCACTATTCCAAATTTTAAGTAAAGATAAATTACATAGGTATATATATTATTTAAAGATACTAGAATGCTACTAAGTAATAAATTTTGTTGAATTTAATTTTGGATAAATGAAAATTTTTTGATACTATGTAAAAACAGATAAAAACTAAACATAAACTAGGTTAAGTATAGTTTATTAGGTACCTAGTAAAGGCTAAAGGTATCGATTTAAAGATAACACATATAACAATATTATTCATATATTATGTAAATTACATAAATAATTATATCACTCAGTATCTAATCAAGATGTTTATAGTCTGTTTACATACGTAAATTTAATAGAGAAATCATTTAACATTGTATTGGAAAATTACACTGGATAAATCGTAGACCATAAAATAGAGATGTTTGCTTTACCTTAATTAAATGTTTGATTATAAATGTAATAACGATCAACATTGATTAAAATATAACCCAAAACAACTATTTAAAATATTAAATATAGACAACTTCAAGTTATTGTAAAACTGACATGTTAATAAAACTATTGTATATTATATCAATGCGAAAAATAAAATTTAGTTTTTATCTAATATTTTTAAAATATATGCATGTTATCATTTTTTATTCAAATTTTTTAGTTGAAAATGGTATGATAAAAATTGTTTATTGTTAATTTAACATGGATATATTATTATCAAACCATAATGAATTTAATTTTAATTACATTATTGAAATATAAAAAAAGGCCGTAAATAAGTGATTGGTTTATCAAAAAGTATTTTTCAAACCTTACTTGTATTCTTTAAAAATTAATTAATATTCAAGAATCATTGGTATACAAACTTTAAATAATAATTATTTATGATGATAATACAATGTGATTCATAATACATTTTTAATTATATATAAT
Source organism: Eriosoma lanigerum (assembly GCA_013282895.1). Classification (NCBI taxonomy): domain Eukaryota; kingdom Metazoa; phylum Arthropoda; class Insecta; order Hemiptera; family Aphididae; genus Eriosoma; species Eriosoma lanigerum. Next base: position 24,495,533 of record CM023358.1, on the reverse strand, counting down.
AATATGATACTCTGAATTTATAAATTAATATCCCTATGAATGAAAAAAGAAATATAGAGAACTTAAAAACATGCCTTGTTAATTAAAATATTTTAGCAATTTTTTAGCGTTGTCTTGTTTAAAATAATTATTCGTTTTCACTAATAAGTTATACTTAATAAAAGCTATTCATTTTTGTAAATATTCATACGAATTATAAGTCAACATTATTTAATTTTACTTTTTTAATACATTTTTAAATTATGTACAATCACTTAAGTCGATTTTAATCATTAAGCATTATGTTCATTTTGTCATTAATTTAATTTATCAAGTTCTTTAAGTTTTTTGAATACTAAATGTTGTGGGCTTATTTTGGTATTTTTATTATTTAAGATTTTTATTTTATTTTAATTTAACCGACTTGATATTTAATATATAAGAATAAATTATTGTAGATATATATTTTTATATTACCTACATTATACAAATGTTAATTAATTAAATCTGTATTTTTCGTAAATATAAAAACAAAAATTATATAAAACCGCCCACAATTTTTAAAAAGTAATCTATTCGCTCTTTACGTATTTTATACTTATATTTTTATAAGCACGAGAGTTACATATAAAAATAATAATAATTATTATTATTTTATTTATTCTAAAACGATATATTTATTAATTCTGTATAATCATAAACTATACATACCCCTATATATTAGTATATTTGAATTTGTATTTATATTGGATACTTTTATACATTTGTATTAAGAGGACGCTACCCACTCTTTATTTTCACCAAAAAGTGTTTTACGCGGGAAAGAACCCAAAAAGTTACAGAAATACTTAAGACACAAAATTTTTACACCAGACAGATGACAAGTTTACCTATGCAACTACAGAGCCATTTTTTAAATATCTAAAATTCTAAAAAAATTATTGATTTTTTAAAACTAGATTTTTTAAACATTTTTAAAATTAATATGTCTTTTAAAGTATTTGTGTTAGTAAAAAAAGGGCTCTGTAGTTGCATAGATAATGTTGTTATGTATGTCATGGGAAAATTTAATATCTTAAGTGTGTTTGTAGCCTTCAGGGTTCTTTCCCGCGCAAAACTATATTATTGTAAAAAATTTTAATTTCCGTATTTTTGCGTAATGTTTGGAAACGACGAAACCACACGAATCCCCACTCCGATTTAAGCTCACATAGCAACCATAACTTATTTCCCACCATCCTACTAGAATAATATTGTAATAATATTATTATTATTATTTTGCATTATTCTCGCGGAAGAATTATTGTCACATTATTATTATTAATTTATAACCCATATTATTATTTATAAAATCATAGATAATGATAATGATTAATTAGATTGTAGCACGAACTAATATAATTACAATATAATATCTTAGTTCTTAGATTTAGTTTTTACTCAATGAATTATCATATAATTAATATATACATATATATTGTTATACATTTTGACATTATTTTATATGCATTATGCATGTACATATTATATAGGTTTTACAATAGTATATGCTTTTTTAAAATAGATAATATTATTTTGTATAATAAAAAAAGAAACGTATAAAAATATAATAAAAGAGATTTAGATAATAGATCCACAATATCCAAAAAGATTATTAAAGCCTGATATAAGAGAAAAAAAGAAGGACAATTAATAAATGTTATAATGTAAAGACTAAGGAATATATATATATAAATATAGTAATTATTATTTACTATTAGTATGAGTATATATAATATATTATATTATACTGTTTTAGCAATATTTTTATTCAATTAAATGATTGTTTTGTCAATAATGAATGTGTTAAAATTTATATCGTAAAATGATAAATTATTATATTATTGTTATTTATTATGTTTAGGAGCACTAGTCATTATAATTAGTACTTTATAGGTATTTATATTATTACACGTTATACGATAGTTCCTGATAGAATGAGTACATGCTCCCGACAGACGTGAAAACGATTGCTTGCTGCTACACTACAAAGTGGGTGTGCCTAAAAGTTACGATGACAAAACACTTAAAAGGTCATTCCCTCGGCCGTTATACGGTTTCGTTTGTCAGGGTAGCGTCATCTTAAGTATATAATATTTTAAAAAGTTATATGAGAAAAAAATAACGCAAATAAAATTTGTTTTTGTATAATATGTATATACTTACATACTATACACAAAATAATACCAAAGTATTACTTAAAAAAACGTCTATTATACAATAATAAGTTACCAATAAGTTATAAAAAATTTGTATTAAATTATAGTTACATTATGAGATTTTAGTTATACTTTATTTAGTTAAATATTGTACCTAAATTATTGTGTCAGTGGCGTAACCAGATTAAAAACACCCTTCTCGAACGTATTTATGCCAAAAATATATTATTAACTAGTTTCTACAAATTTTTTTGTTAAATACATGTTTTTGATTAATATTTGCAGTGGCATATTTATGAGGAAGATCCAGGGGTACTAGATCTCCTCTGAACCAAAAAAAATAAAAATATTTTTTAAAAGTTATTATAGGCAGAATTATTTAGTTATTAAGGAGGTATAGATAATATAAACCACTGGACCCTCCCAGAAAAAGAATGAAAATACGCCACTGAATATTTGTATTATGAATTATATAGAAAATGCATGTATAAAATTCACATCAGCATCTCAATATAATTTATATTAATAATACAATCAATAAGTGTGATTAGAAATTCAGAATGTATTCGTAGAGAATGTTACAAAAATATTGGATATAATATTATCATTTAAAAGCTAATTTGATTTCTCCACTATTTTTATAAGGAACATCTTAATCAAACTTTTCAATAGAAATAATACTTTAAACGATTACATCATTACCTATATTTAACTTTTTTTAAAACACATTTTAATTTTAAAAGATGTATAAAAAAAATATTATTAAAAACATAAATTTTACTATACTTTCTCTAAGGTACTGTCTTTATTGTATAGGAATAATATGACTAATATAACTATAAAAGCAAATCAACTATAACTTTAGTATTTAACTCAATAATTTATCAGTAATTTTAATAATGTTCTTATTCGATTTATTAATTTAGTATGAATATTAGCAATAATAACTTAGAGAACGTCAACGCGCCACACACGACATGTTATCTTTGCCTACCATTCAGTATAATATAATAACCCTACACATAGAAAAATTGTGGCGTTTATGTTAAATTTAGAGTTTAATTATTACTAAAATAAAATATAGAAATATTGACATAAATTAATTCTATAAAATTGTCTGACAAAGAAGTTATAAATATTTAAAAATAAAAAATGTTACTATTTTTAGTAAACATTTTACAAAACGGTTCAGGAGAATTTTTTTCTTTAAATTTTATAATAAACTTAAATGCACTAAATTTACCCTAAAACCCCATAATTTTTGTTGTACGTATGGCTATTTAGCTATATTACTCGCTATAGAGACAAATGGCCAACAAATCGTACGCAGAAATTTTATGAATAATTTTATTGATTATCAATAAAATAATATTATTATAGTTGGTTGAATATTACGAATATATACATTCTTACATACCTACTAATATGATAATATACTGATGCTGATATTTTGACTTGTTTAAGCTAAAATATGTATTTATATGCACGTTTACACATAAGCATAATTTGTGTGCATAATTTTTTCAGAACTTACTCGATTTTTTCTTTATGACACCTAATGCATAGCCACTCAGGAGCATTTGTAGCGGTTGAATATTCCCTGCAAGACATGCAAATCCGTTCACGGCAAGCACGACAGTTGGCGCCTCTATTGATAATACGGCCCAATTCAGCTCGGCATCGAGTACAACAGTGACCGGACCACAGATTGGTCTCGCATCGCAATACTTCTAATTCTCCGCTAGCCATATTTATATTGCCTAAATAGCAAAATAAAATAATGAAATTAATATTATATTTTCAAGTCATAAAATCGTGGAGCTATTCGTGGATCTAGTTATAAATTTAAATTGTTGGTGTCCATATTTTTTTCAATAATTGGGTTCATCACATATTCTCATATTATGTGTAACTTTTAATTTTATTAACACATATTATGTCACATCAATGCAAAATAATAATAATAATATATAATATACTAATTTAACTTCGGTTGATCACAGGAACACGTTATTTTATATTAAATCTAATTCGGTAAAACATATGCAACTTGATGGAATTCATAGGAAAAAAAATGTTCAAACAATAATTAATTGTTATATAATAAATGTTTTAAACAATTGAAAATAAATACTTAATTTAATGTAGAAATAAGAAAAATTAATTACTTATGTATATCCTAAACTACTATAATTATACTAGGTATTTATAATTTAAAATCATTATTTATTATTCTTACGATGATTTTCTTGTCATTATCAATTTATGTCATATTATAATGCTAAATATTTTAGATAATAATTTTAAGTTATAACTTTTCAATAAACAATAAAAAATACTTGTAAAGTCGATAAAAAAAACACGTAATGATTAATAAAATAAATAGTATTAAAATATATTTAGCAGTTAGCATAACCAGAGTCGGATTTTGGTTTTTAGAGCCATATTTAAGTACATTCATATAAATGTTCTACACGTCGTCATTTCTCTAAAAAAATTTATTATATCCAAAATATTTTCTAGAAAAACATGAGCTCCATTAGTTATAAACTAATAATTTACTAATCACATTATAGTATTGGTATTAATTAATATAAAGCTCTGTGTCTGTATAATATGTTTATAAATATTAGTTAAATTTGAATTAATGAAATAATAGGCGTGTTTTCGCGAAGCAACTAAAATAAGTGACCAGGTCGCTACATAACAACCACACCGTTTTTATGGAATTGGCCGTTCAAATTGTTTGCTTGTTTCAGCGACCTGGTACCTTAGTTTAACCATTGTTTATAAATATCGATAAATAAATTTCAATTTATATAGATATAATTAATGGTTTAACTGATTATCGAAATTGCTGTTTGTGATGTTTGGTCGCTAAACATAGTTCTGATAAGATCTTATAAGACCATGGTCCTGATACAAATTGAATAATATGATAAGAAAATCAGCAAACATTCTGGTTTGGTTATACCGTAAATTTGCCGGCGAACTGTGCAAATCAAGCGAACAATTTGAACAACCTTCTGGTTGCTTTTGGTTGCACCGCGAAAACACGCCTAATATATACATAAAATATCGTCACAACAAATTTGAAGTACATAATATGTACTTAATATATTATATTACATGTATTATAAAATCATAATTATTATGAAAATAAATATTTTTATTTTATTTTAAAAATATTATAAAAAATGTAGTTTTTTAAAAAAATTATCAGCCAAATATTTCTCGGCCTGTAGATAATTGTCTATTTTGCATACACATTAATATGTAATGCATTATGTCCTTATCGGGATGCACATTTGTATTTCAATAAAATCTATGTGTAATTTCGCCCACGTATGTTGACGAAATAATAAAAGTGTTTTTGTAAAGGGTAATAGGGAATTTCCTTACCGGTTCTGTGATTTAATTCCTTGACATGACATTCATATTTTAAAATATTAAAATATTAAGTCGTAATTTGTTTTACATGTTGTTCTTACTCTTATTCAGATATATACAATTCTTATAACGTATATTATTATATGCAATATACAATATATTACTATATATCACAATAGTTACTCTGCACTTTTCATATAGACACCAAATAAAATGCATTTTTAATAATATTACCTATAAAGTAAAATCGGTAATCGACTTTATTAATGTCAAAAGTATTTTTTTATAATTTGTTAAAAAATTTTATATGTTACATATTATTCAGGTTTATTTTTTATTTATTATACGGCGGTGTATTATACAATTTTGTCCCGGAATTTAGTGGCTTAAGTTTTTTTAAATCAATCGTAGGTACTACTTATTTGGGCACAGAAAAATATATATAAATTATGACATATATCCTTGACCTCATAGTGAAAATATAATAAGAATAATGTATGAACCCAAATATCAACCATATATGGTAGAATGATAGATAACTATTTCAATGGTAAAATTACGACTACCTAATTGAAGTTGTTAAATTTAAATTATGCAATTTGATTCTACTTTATTACAAAATTAAATTCTTTTTTATAAAGTGATTTAAGTTTTTGATATAATCCTAAATGTATTTTATACTTAAAATAAAATAAATGATAAGCTTATCGTTTATGGCTCATGATTAATCTATAGGCATACCATTTTCTAGTTTAATATAATAACGAATTACATTTAGAAACCCATTTATATTATTACGTAAAATGGATACCTACATTTGTTTTGTACCTATATCTACTAAACTTGACAGGAGATTTCACGAAAAATATATTATATTCACTCAAGATAGTTATATAATATACAAATATATTAAAGTCGAGTGTATAGACATATATTATAATTATATAATAATATTAAATATAATATTTTATTAAAAAAAAATGCTAACCGTATCTTTGCTACAGTATACATGTATAAAATTTAACTAAACTTTATATTATTATTTTAACGGAAAATACTGAAAAATAGCATAATAATAACTGCACCAATCTATTTAGTAATTGTTTATGATAATATTGTATTGTAGCTAGGTATAATATATGTATAAGATTATATTAATTAATAAATAATAAGCTATATAGTTTTAACTCAAAAATAAATTAAATATTTTCATATGAGTTTTATAAAATGTAATATTCCTGGAGGAGAAAATAATATAATATATTTATATAAAATCGGGAAGGTCGATTCCGAACGAAATTAGTGATTTATTATAATTAAAATTTGAATGCAATGATATTCCATTCGAAAATACAATTCTGAGCGAAACTAAAGATATACAAAATTTCACCACATGTAGACGTTCAACATTAGTTATTAAAAATATTTAAAATCAAATTTACTGCAACCACAATTTTACCGATTTTTTATCATTTTTTGGTACATTTAAATATCCCAAGAGGACAAAGGAATTCGAAAATGAACTAAATAAAGTATCAACTAGAAGTAATTTACTAGGTATCGAAAGCATACCCTACTTGTGGTAATCGGACCATTATTTCTACCCGAAAAAATGTTTTCGGATACAAAAAAAAATCTTTGTAAAACCAATACATTTCTTGCACCGCTCAGAATCTAATATTATATAAACTTCTGAATAATATTTAATGATTAAAAATATTTTATACATTTTTTTTTTTTTTTTTTATAAAACAGGATTTGATCACGATTAGGTTATCGTGGGTTAGGTAAGTCGATACTATTTATAATGTTATGATCCTATATTATAGATAATTGGATTTTATCGTAAATATATATTAAATTATTGATATTTGCTGTAACAGTGCATAACTTTAATTTGCATAGTGGCCACTAGCTATAATATCTTAATAGTTGTTTCACGTAAAATGTATATTTTTTAAATAATCATTAAATAGGTAGTTGTTTATCATTGATAAGTTGTGTTAAATGTGTTTATATACTCTTTATAAGATACATCTTTACTAAACATGATTTTTTAAATGTTTAGAAACACTAATATATTTATAATAAAATCTATTAAATAAATTATAAATATAAAAAACATATAGTCATTTGATTTTTTAATAACTATATGACATAGCTGGTCTTGATTTTTGAACCGGCAGTACATACATACATATGGGAAATAAGTTATTTATTTAAATAACTATGCTCTCAATAGTTGATATAAAAGTGTAAAATAATAGGTTCAACATTTAAAATGAAAATATATTATAAGGTAATTATGTGTCAAACAATTGTATACATATCAGAGTATACTAACTTATATTATTATTACATGCATTTTTAACATATATTATTTAATAATATAACAATGATCCTAAACTTAAAACATGGTTGCGTTAAATCACAGAAAACACTAAATAATAAACAAATTAGAAAAGGAAATCAGCAAAGCCAAAAACCAAAATAATATTTAAAGAAAATACATAAAATTCACGCTAAATAAAAATATATATTATACAAAAAGAAGAATATAGTAATTGATTAATATACATATATATAATAGATACACACATATAGAATGATATTAATTAAGTAAATATAAAAAAATATTAAAATTAGTGTTATAATAATCAATTGATAAGACATGTCAGCTAATTTTAATCGGGGTGTTATTATAATGCAATATGAATCTTATATTTAATTATATATATATATGGAAATGAATAAAATTGAATGGAATATAATTCGAATGAAACCTCATAAAATTGGCAGTAAAAATTATTATAAGTCTCGAACATTTAAAACTAAAAATTAAAAATATATGACTTTTACAAATTTTAGAATAAAAATAGTGTATAAATAATATACCTAATAACAATAATTATAGAATAACATTAATATCTTTAAGCTTAAAGGAGTAGACCGGGAAAGGAAAACAATTTTCAAAACAAATATATGACCTTTGATGCTGTATATCACTATTAAAAACACGAAATATTGTAATATTTAAACTTTAAAGAAACTTATGAAAAAATATTGTAAGTGAGGATTTTCAAAATATTTTGTAAAAATATTAAGTAGTATACGATTAGGCTTCTATAAAATTTTGAAAAAATGGTCATATAAATAACAATACTTTTTTAAATGAATGGAAAAAATTCGCAATTTTTTAAATAATATAAAATATTATGATCATTAATTATTTGATCATAGTTTTTTTTTTAATAAACTAAAAATCATACTATGCCTTCTGTTCTTCTATGAAATTATCAATTTTATATAAATTATACAAATTATTTAATGTTTGTATAAAATCATTTTTATCATTTCTGATGGATGTAATTTACTGATTTCATTAGATTAAGTAAAATTAAATTATAAAGAGCTAATTAAGAAGTCTAAATATGGTAAAAACAACAATATTCTTTAATATTGTTCAAGTGTAAATGTATGGTGATTTGAGCGGTTTTTTTTGTTTGTTGATTAGTCTTGGAATTTTAATATCAATGTTCAAATCATTAGCTATATCTATATTTTTCACTCTTTTTTTCACAGTCTCAAATATTGAATGAAAATATTAATCTGATTGAGCTCTTTGAATCATAAGAATTGGTAATAAATTATTTTGAATGTCCTGATGCAATATAGATGATGACACATTATACAAATTCGTTTTAACGAATTGTAGTTCATTAACTACATTGTTCTAAAATTGATGAATATTTTGCTATTATAATCAAACAAATAATAAACATTTTTATTGGTAATAATGTGATGGGTAATCTTAGATCATACATTTTTCTCGTATAACTAATAGAAGTCGACATAACTATGGGCTCTATTACATGTGTGCATGAGTTAAAAAGGTTTCACCTAAAAATTATTGAAATACAAGAGTGATGAAATATTGAACCTAGTTGTAGTTATAAAAATTCGGGCCCACGGATATGTATAATATACATAGCTAACTTTGTAGTTAACGATGTCATGCGTGCACATTGCGCATAGTAGTTAAGTCCCATAGTTATGTTGGCTTCAAGAAATGTAGGTATGACTAATAGCTCCATCCATAGTACATGATCTAAATGGGTAATAATCATGCCATAAATTTTTTATATTTTTGATATCGTATAATTACAGAATAATATTATTTCCGTGGTATATACATTTTAATATATGCGTCGATACAAGAAAGCCAGGGTGAGTTGTCCCTCTCCTGTCCACCCCAAAAGGACGTTCGAGACAACAGAGCAATATAATATACAGAGCAAACAATTTTATTCATAAATTTAAAATTGTTCAAAACTCTGGATTTGGGATTGTGGATCTGGATGGGGTTGTAATCGTCATTCGTGTCATTTGATATAAATATTATACTATATAATATATACTCATATAAAGAATATTATAGGTATATAAATAAATTATTATTTATCAATTTAAACAATAATAGTTTAATAATTATAAATGACGTACAATACTATACTATTAATTTATTATACTATTGTATAATAACTAATAGTTATTAACTATTATACATATTGGCTATATTATATGATAATTAATAATATAATATTACGTTTAACAATTATTTTTATTATGATTTAAACCGGTGGTGTGCTTTAGTCGTCCTGATTTTTTCGTGCATACATGTATGTGAGTAGACGAGTAAAATAAACAATAGTCAGTGGTTGTTATAGAGGAACCGGTATGGCTCATATATTAGTATAAGACGAAGACAACGACGTTGAGGGGAACGAAGAGAAGTCGACGGGGCAACGACCAATTGTACACACGCGCACGAGCCAGCTTGCATACTATACATAATACTGCAAGTATTTTAACTCACGTACAAACACATCATCGGCGTTGATTCATCCACATTAACCACATTAATACATTATTAACTATAATATACTCGTATTACTGGCTTATAATAATATAGGCAAACATATAATGTGAATACGTCATGATATCCCACTAAATGACAGAAGCGTTTTCATTGCAAATCAATATATATATACCTAACTACTTGTATGGAAGAAAATATCCAAAATAGATTAAGAGATGAATGATCATGAATGACCCCTAATTATAGAGATAAAAATGGAAAATGTGATTCGTCATTTTTTTTAACAATTTTAGGGGTACATTCGTGATTTCTGATCAAAAGCTACTTCATAAGACGTGATCTTGATAACTCGTGCAGGTTTATGGTGTTTTGGACCCATTATACGAATGAGAAACCATAGCTCCATGCAACAGTTTTTTTGTCTCACAATTCCCTATTTCTACGGCCCTTTGACTTTGCGGGTAACACAGCAGGCCATTCACTAATATAAGGTTTAGTTAATTATGTAATAAAACCCGCGGTAAATTTTCGACCACTATCGGACTGCAGAACAATAAATATTTTGTAATATTTTAGTATTAATATATAATATTAGTAATTATGTATAATTTAGTCATTTTTCTTGTTTTTTGAGCATTTAAATCCGCACCCTATTAATAACTATGTCTATATATTTTGTAAGTTAAACACTGTATTATATAACTGACACAACAATAGGTAGTATTAATTAGGTTTAGTAATAGTCAAGTGTAGGATGTATTATAAATATATAATATATATTTTATTAAGCTTTCTTAAAACAAGTTATATTTATTTAGGGAGATAGGTACTAATAATAATAATCACAAAAAAATCAAATTTTCAAACTCGTTATCTTAGTCTAAAATGTGATATTTTAACTAAAATAAAAATAGATATTGCTATTTTTAATAAAAATGATTTTTACTTTTCAATTCGTAAATTTTTATTCCAATTTAAGAGGACACTATACCCACATATTTTGTTGCTATCATCCTTCCAACGTAAAATATAGCAAAATCAACGCCAGGTAGAGTTTAAAATGTGGCATTTAAGTTAAACTTATAGATTAAACATTTATTACCAAATTTAAAATATGGAACATGTTCAACATTCTCTTGTTGCTTTTTTATAGAATGCCATCTAACGACGAAATTATACGTGTTATTTTTTTAAAATATTTTAAATGAATATAAATTTATTGTCAGATAAAATTTTACAAAAAATCTAATCGAGAGAACTTTGACAATATTTCACTCTTTAAATTTGGTAATGAGTGTTTAATATGGAAGTTCTAAATGACCTTTGATTTTGCCATATTTCCTGTTAGATAAACGGAGATAACAAATATGGGTAAATACAATGAAATAGTCGTTTTGTAATTTTTTTACGTGCGATATTTAGGGTTGGATTGAATAAATTAGGTCCACTTACATTTGAAATTTGATTATAAGTGAAGAGGACAACACACCCACATTTGTTGGGCCCGTATATCTAATCCAACAGGAAACAAAGTTAAAACAAAGTAACTTAAATCTTAAATTATGGAATTTGAGTTAAACTTACAGATTATTAGTACCCATTATTAAATTTAAAGAATGGAAAATTTTCGATGTTTTCACGTGGGCTTTTTGTAAAATGTCATCTTACAATAAACTTATATTTATTTAAAATATTAAAAGGATTAAGACACTTTTAACTTAATTGTGAAATAACATTTTAGAAAAATACCACAAGAAAAAGACTTCGAACATGTTACACTCTTTAAATTTGGTAATAAGTGTTTAATCTGTAATTTTAATTAAAATGCCATAAGTTCTACATAACGGAGATTTTGTTTTATTTCTTGTTGGATTGACAGACAACAAATGCAGGTGTAGCGTCCTTAATTTAATCTATTTGTTTATTTTAAACAATTTAAACTATATACCTAATCGAATTGTTTAAAGTTAAACATTTCATTTGATATGTGTGACATAACTAAGAATATTTTATGTAAAGAATATATATTATCTATATTATCTATCTCAAATCATATTTAAACATAATATTAGTACATTAAATATAGATAGGTAGGTTAGGTTTATAAGACAATGATATTTATAATATATTAATAGGTATAATAATAATAGATAAATAATTATAATAACCTAGGTATTATTTCTATATGTTATATACGTAAATAGTAAATACCTATAAAAACCTGTTTTCAATATTCAAGTCCAAGTGCTATGTTTATGCAACATAAAAGGTCAACTTAATCCAGTCAAGTATAAATACTGAAACAAATTCGAATTTCACATACTAAAGAAAGTAGATAAGTTTATTATATAATAGGTTAAGTACCTATATAATTGTTTATTTATTAAAACATATACAGAGTGTCCCAGATCTATTTACTAATTGCAATATCTCCGCCAAAAATTAAAATTATTAAATGCAGTTTTTTTTCAAATTATTATTTAGGGAACGGACTATAATATTACCTTTATTACTTGTTTAAAAAAAGACGTTTCATAAAAAAATTAACTCTTTATTAGTTCTGTAATATTTGAAGATAGCCATTATAGAGTATAAATATATGAGAATTTTGATGTGTGGATCTCTTAATTTAATCAAGATTTCGATTTTTAAGAATTTTTTTTAATTATTCGAGAAATTTAATTTCTGACGTCATTACTTTTAAATAGGTAATTTAATATTTTAATAACATGGCACGTAAAATTTGTTTTATCAATATTATCATGAACGCTTTCAGTGCTTACAAAATGTTATCATGGATAATTATATCTTTAATATCTATGATTTTTATAGCTGCAAAAATATCATAATATTATGATTGTATTACACTACCATAATATAACACAATATATATGCTATAACAATAATGTAAGAAATATGATTTTTCTAAAAATTAAAAACAAATTCCTAAAAATCAAAATCTTGACTAAATAAAAAGATCGACACGTCAAAATCTCACATATTATTTATACTCTTTAAAATGGCTATATTCAAATTCTACATAACTTAAACATAAAGCTTTTTTTTTTTTTTTTGAGACGCATTTTTTTAAAAAAAAAATTATTACTATAAAAGTAATTATAGTCCATTGTCTAAATAATAATTTAAAAAAGGCTGCATTTAAAAATGTTAATTTTTCGCGGAGATATTCCAATTATTAAATAGATCTGGGACACTCTGTATATATATATAAATATATATATATTTATTTATATGGTGTATTACACATATCCCATTATTTCTTGAAGTTAATAAAAAATATATAAAAAAAATTACTACTAGTAACATAAAACAACCCATAATATTTATGTATTAAAATCTAAATACATCATAGACAATTATTTCCTTAGTAGCGTTCACATAAAGTAAATACTATTTATAAAATATAATATTATATACTTAATTATATTATAATTAAGTAATTAATACATTATTATAATACATTTATATTAACTCCATCAATTTACGGCATTTTTCATTTTTCTTATACGCAAACTATTTTTCAAATATTATTAAATATGTTATATTATATTACGAATACATTTAATATATTATACTTATTATATATAAGCCAATGAATAATATATTAAATAAAACTAAATTTTGAGCCTTTTATGCTATTGCTGTCATATGCGTAGATACACATTTTTATTTTTAATATAGGTAGTTTTACTTTAAAATAAAACTTACAATATTAATATTATTAATTTTCATCACGATGTCTAAACAGGAAACAATAGATTTAAAGGATAGTTTTACTTAGGTAAGTCTATAAGTTATGTAATTTTATGGAGAATGAAACAATGGAATTGCCTATTCTTTTTATATAAAAAATAATCGTTATTCTTTATTATTCATTACAATCGTTAATAATATTATAATATTATACATACCTACAGTCCGTTTCAAGAAACTAGGCCCTTGACTGAAGCGCGCCTATCAGCGCCGTTTTGTGGCATTGTTACACAACATATTGCATGAAGAAATACGCCGAAAATTACAATTTATTAACGATATAAAATTAACGAAAAAATAATATACATACAATACAATACACAAGGCCTTAAGCTCTCTCCTTTTTTGTGAAATGGACTTTTTTTTTTTAACGACATCTGTTGTGCGCGCAAAGCGATTTTAGAACTACGTTTGAACGTTTGAAAGTCATTGAATTCTTAAGAAAAGCCGCTATAAGCGCACCAGTTAAGAACCTAGTTTTGTGAAACTGACTATAGTATAAAAATGAATATCAATTAAGTATTATTAAGTTTGAAATGGAATAATACAACCAAAATAATTTCTGAAGTAATCTATAAATCTAAAGTTATAAATATATTAAAGTAGTTTGTAATATACTTTTGTAATTGAATATAAATTTCTTCATGAATCCAAATGAGTATAATATTGTAGTATCAATTAGTAAATATAATTACATAATAAATTATTATTTTATTCAAAATATTAACAAATATAATATGATATATTTATAAATTATAAAACCAGGTCGGTATTTTTTTAAATTTTGAAATAGATAAATAAATAATATTTATACTGTAAACTAATAGGTATCAGTTATAATGTGTTTTTATATTTCTTAGTACTTATTGGATAAAGATCTAAACACTAATATAATAATAATTTGATATTGTGTTGCAAACAAATTCTGATTGTTTTGATTGTACTTTCTCTTGTTCAGCATGATTTTACTATATTACGGTCATTCAATCAAGTAGTATGACAAACAATAGTATACCTCGTATTAAGGTTCAGGTTTGCTGTTTAAATGTATTATTTTGATAACTTACCAATGCTTGTCATGATATCAAAGACAATATATTATAACAGTCCAATATTATTTGACAACATCAGTGACCAAACATACCTAACCTAAACTACCTATTTCCAAGCAAAATATCAGTTTCAATGTCATGGTGATAGAAACGTATATGTGTAGAACAATAGAACCGCAAATATACTCTGTAAATCCAATTTAAACCAACACGATGCGGTCAACTAATATAGTAAATATAGTAGTTATAGTAGTGTACGTACAGAATATAATACATTATACAGTCCAAGTTATAAATTAATTGAAACGTATATATAGTAGTATAGTACTATATAATATTAATCGAATTATACTTATCGAACTATATAATATTCTATGCTAAACAATAACACACACGAACCTAAAAACAAAATCTCACAACCTTCACGATAAAACTGCAAAAAAAAAAAAAATACAAATAATAATAGTTACACGATTCTATGTAGTGTACATTTTCAAAAACTATGTCGAACCGATACCACAACTTATCAGTGGCAAATAAGTCATAAATATACTGTATTTTTATTTTCATAAAAAATTCCATTAAAATTATTGATCTAAAATATAAA
The DNA here is from genome assembly GCA_013282895.1 of Eriosoma lanigerum. Classification (NCBI taxonomy): domain Eukaryota; kingdom Metazoa; phylum Arthropoda; class Insecta; order Hemiptera; family Aphididae; genus Eriosoma; species Eriosoma lanigerum. The sequence goes on along the minus strand of CM023358.1, from coordinate 24,479,654 downwards.
GGAATTCGTTAAGACCAATTCTGAAATCGATAAAATCTTTAAATTGCAGTGGATCAAACACACAAACAATAAATGTACGCATTACGTACATACTCTACCAGTCTAGTAGTCTATTCTACTATCCACTTATACCTAACGGATAGTCGTGGCAAGCGAATTACCTGTGCGTTCGCAAATCACTTTAGACGTATATGGCGAAATTTTATAATCAGCAACAACTGAATATTATATTATAATATAGGATACAATCATAACAGAAATATACGTACCGTAAACGTGGTAAATATCCTTGTGTATGTTAGTAATGTTAGTATATACAATGAGCAATATGCTCATATTACTCCATGGTTATTTGAGATTCAGAGGGGATGTTAATATGAAATCTTGAATTACCTTCTTAATATAACAAATTAAGTAAATATTATAAAATATTATATTACTTAAATTTCTTTAGACAACATTCGCGGGAGAAGAATTGCAATAACATATGGATGGTATGAAAAATGTATAAATAAAAACAAACGTCCCGGACAATGATAATCAAACACCGGGATATGATCGTTTGAAGTATAAATTCTGATCACGGACTATTAAGGAATCTGGTCATTGTCACCACATCTCGGACTAGTTTTCTCTATAAAACTACCTCCACTGTGTGACGTCACTGTGTGTAATACTAGGAACAATTAAAACCGGAACAAAACAAAACATAAATAGATAAAAATATAAAATCATATACATGTTACCTGTATATAATAGGCTATAAGAATATATTTATAGACAATGATAATTAAAATAATATTACATTAATATCTGCTGGCGTTTTACTAATTTTGTCAGCCACTTTTATTATTATTTTTCTTATAGATACCATCATAATAAGAATCATATGGATAATTGATAACATAGTATTTGTATTTTATTTATTATAATAATATATTCATATAGTGTATCGTATCCTGGGTGCATCTTTACCATGTTTTCATATTTTTCAATATATTCTTCACATATCATTCATTTTCAAACATGATTTTGATGCAGTTATGATAGTAGCAACTAGCAAATAAAACAAAACATAAAAATACGAATGCAAGTAAGTTGTATGACTAATTTAGTGATTTTAAAATATTAAAAGAAACCTAATTTATTGTATTATAGGAGATAGCAAACAAATATAATAACTTAATAATAAACAATATTCTACTCGTTGAGTCTCTTTTTTTTTTTTTATCAAACGATTGTTTTGACGTAAATTATTCTTTTTAACATAAATACGAATGACCACAGTTTAAACTAACCTAACCTTTATATTATATTGAATGTGTGACTAAACCGTAATATAGCTATCAATCCTTGATTTCTTTCTTTCTATTCGTAAATACTCTTATATTAATATTAACAATATAAATTTAAATTTGTTTTATATTTTTACATAAGTGATATATTCATATATTTATATTAGTTTTCTGTTAAAAATGTTAATATTATATTAAAGAACCGCTGGAAAAATGAATCACACCGAATAAATGTGTCCAGTAACATTTAATAAAAACGTGAGAATGTATTTTCGATTATAAATACTAAATATTGACTGAATATGTTTCAGGCGAGTAGTTCAACCGTTGCAATTTGACCGTCATGTAGTGCAGTATCAGCCTTAAGTTTGTATAAACTTAAGGAAATGATTTGATAAATTAACATAGACAAAATCTGGATTTAACAATTGGCAAAAAGCAAGTTTATCTAATAATGTACATAGTTTTTCTATGCCTTTTTTAACTATATCAACCACCTGTTTAAAAAAACCGGTTAAGAACTGTAGTGTGGAAGAGTGGCACACGAACTTTTTGACTCCAAGGGCAAAAATTAAAATTAACCACCTACCTTACATCTACAAAATTAAGAAGTTTCACAATAATATTATGTCTTACCATATTATAATTTATTAATTGTATTTTATATAATAAATATAAAATAAATAATCATTAAAAATAAATGAAAACAAATTATGAAGAAATTTTGATGCCAATATTTTTCTAAAATTTAAACGTACAAATACTCTGAGGGTATATTTTATCTCACCTCTTAATCACATCACTAGGTGAACTGGGTAACAACAAAATTGTATAATTTTATACTTTTATTACCCACAATATTTTGTTTTTAGTTGTGCTTATGGACCACACCCGAGTTAAAATTCTATAATTATTATTCTTGATATTTAATTTAATAATTTTAATACCCGATAATTTTATTGACTTCAATTACATAACATTTAACATTTATGATCAATAATCATATTCACTCAAATACGATAATAGGGACCAAAATAGTATTAATAAAATATATTTTTTAGAACGTCTACTATAATTTATAAAAATATAATTTTCATAGGAAGTTTATCTCTAATTTTGTTACTCATTTATGGATATAATATTATTAGATATAATAATATATTAATAATTTCAGTTTCACATATAGTTTAATACGAAAAATAAACTCGTAATAAGTTTGTTTTATGAAACATTTTGAATTTTAAAAATCTTTTAAGAGAATGGAAATTAATTGATATTTGCTCTCGTACTTGCTTTGATAAAACATTATGTTAAGGTTTATCACGAACAATTCCTAGTATATAATGTCAATTTTTATATTTATTCAATGATATGTGTGTATAATGAATACATCGTACAAAGACAGTAAATTGTATTTAGGTATAATATTAAAAGTGCGCATCTAACCTATCTAAGATTACTAAAGTAAATATTTATTTAAAAATTTAAGTATATTATATTAATCCAATAGCAATAAAGTTATATTCGTAAATTAGGTACCTATTATATATTTATATTAGAAACATCTACAATATTTAATCAACATTAATATACTTAAATAATTAAAAATAGATAAAGCACCTGACTAATATATAATATATGTATATATATATATATATATATCTAAATATTAACATGCGTATGCACAAAATTATGTATCGTATGAATATATATTATTATTATTATTGAAATTATTATTTAATCAATAAATAATACAAGATAATATAAAATTCGGGGACGGAAAGATTCAGCGATAGTATTTAATGTTTTAGATACACGTTATCTATTTGGTTTCAGAAAATTATACAAACGTTGTGAGTCTCCTTCTCTTTTGATGGCTATTACTTATCTAAGAATTTTAATTTCAAAATTCACAGGATTATACATATTATATACCTACCTAAAAATCTAAAAATGAATTTATAACTTTACCCTCATTACATATTATAAAACAAGTAAATCGTCCCTCTTAGCTTTTTTTTTTAATTAAATATTTTGAAAGTATTAAATATATTAATATTATATAAACGTATATTTGTATACGTTTAACGTATACATATAACATAGGTTTATTATACCCCTGATCGTAATTTGATATAACTCACGGGTTGAATGATAGCTCCGGGGCTGAGTGTGAAGTTTCGGGTCGATGGCCTATTATTTACGGTTATTGTGTATTTGTGTATACTAAGTCTGACTAAGGAATCGATTATTATTGAATCGTACATATCTTCTAAAGTCTAAACAATACACGCGGGATATAAGAAAACTGATTTCACGATTCCATTAGCCACAATGCGAAATTATTCTTGTTTTTCCTGAGATTCGCACTCATCTTATAGTTTTGACTAGATTTTATACTAATGTCGCAAAATAAACTAATTTTTGTTTTTTATGATATTTTTTTTAAGATATGGCCTTGGACCTATTGAACTCGACTGGTGTATGGTATCACCATGTAGTATCTGTATACTCGTTGCCAGTCAAATATACATACTGTGCCCAAACACACCCGATACTAATATCGGATACTGCAAACTAAATTGTGCAACTTTCAAATAAACCAATGAAAATCAAACATGTTTCCAACGCAACGAATTTTTTTACTGTAATATCTAGCATCTAAGTATCTTTTAAAGTAATCTAAATTGTATAAATGTCATGCTAATTAAAATTCAATAGTATTTTAATTAGCTAATAGGTAGTTTATAGCATTTGTAGCTATTTAATAGTCAATAGTGGTATAACAAAGTTAATGTCGCCAATTACTGTCAAAGACAAAAATGCTGTGATCAAGAGACAATGAAATGATTAACCTAATAATGATAATTTTTGTAATAACATCAGGCGTCACCGGTCATTAGTAATGTTAAAAAGAACTCGTTGACATTTTACGACTCACACTAACATAAAATAATTTCAAAAACATGATTGTCATTTATTGTATCATACTATAACTATCATTTAAGTTAAGTAAAAAACATTTGAATTTGATTAGGATTCGTCATCCAACGATTTCATAAATTGGGTTTCGATCTCATTGTTGAATGTAAAAATTACACCTAGTGCCGACAAGAGTGCTGAATGATAGTTAAATTATATAGACATCGGAGAAAATATTAAACTTACTATAATATTATACTATACTTACGTGATTTCATTTTTTATTAAAACAATAACTGTTGAAAATGTCAAATGTTATTTAACTATTGTTAACTAAAAATAACATGTTTTCTATGATTTTGTAAAAGCATCTAATGTAAAATAATAACACAGGGAAAATCAAACTACTTATGAATAATTACTTCAGTCTCTTATTTCATAATACCATAATAATATATAATATTTTGTCATACGCAATACACCCATGTATGATGCATATTATTATACCGTACATTTACATAGGTAGTATGGTTGCTTTACATTTTAAGTCTAAATTAAATATAAGTTTTGTTTTTTAAAATTAGTAAGTAAATAGACGTTAGTTAATATACACGCGATGTTTCTTGTTAAATATACTTCCCAAACATCAAAACTAACCTTGAATGTAATTAGACGTTCAATTATATTCATAATATGTTTACAAAGTTATTGCAAACTTTACACTTTTACACTCCGAGGCATTTTGGTTGGGTGGAACTGGTACAAGGTTATTTATTTTAAAAAGAAATTAAAAATCACGCCAACATTAAATTTACTCGATATTAAAAATATTAATATAGTATTAGTACAAGTACTTTGCTCTTAATTTGTTAGTATTGAGAACATAGAATCGTTTTGTAATTATGTGTATACAGTATGTGTAAATAGTTATTAATTATTAGGTATTTCTTCAGAATACCTATTTAAATCATATTTCGGTAGCTTATTGATTGTCTTTTTGCCACAATATTTAACCGTTTACCTCGTTATCAGACAATATTATAATAAGTAATTAATATAATATAATAATAAATTAAAATACGATTAATGAATCCAAATATTAATATTAATTAATGAATTACCTTCTGTTTCAAAGAGCTAGCCTGTACATGAAAATAAAATAAAATAAATATAGCGCTTTTATTTAATAAATAGGTGTTATAATAATTTATTTTAAATAATTATAAACTAAAAGTGAAAACAGAGAAACGATAAGTCATCTCAATACGTTAATATATTATACTACTATAGTAGCAATATAAAATAATGTCCACGGTCTGGGGAAAAACCAACTCGCTAAATTTGTTTAAATTGACGATGAACTTCATAAAGATAATATTATAATATTTTTATAACGTTTCATTCTTCGTCAAGTTTTATTAATTTAATTCCCTGAGGAAAAAATTACAGACGGAAAATGAATGGACGACAAACGCATACAAAACATACATCAAAATCGAGGTTTCATCGTGTCCCGTATATATACTTGAGTGTATTAAGTAATGAGTATCAAGTATTAATTATTAATATTTATAATATAATATAAATTTACACATACAGAATAATATCGACTTTTACCGAATCGACTAACCAAATAATATAAAACGATTTGGACAACATCCGTTTAACATTAAAATCTTTTTTTTAATTGTAAGCGCAGCGTACGTCATACATAATGTCATAATGGTATAACTGTAAGTATAATAGATAACTGGTACAGGTAAGTACTAATGTACTATAGATTGGTCATCAGTAATAAATTCTAAAATGCGAACGATGCACGATGATTAAATTATTAATTAATATAATGTATACTCAAAGAAACGCATTTACTTTTTTCGACGTCTTCGTAATCTCAAAACGCCACAGTAATCACCAACCAACGTCGTCCGAACACAATTTAAAGGCGAATATCGGCCAGAAAACTTCCATGAAGCAATCCCGTTCGTGTACCGATTTTGTCTGTATAGTGTATTGACGATCGTTTCCGATAGGCACTTTTATTTCACTCACATGATCGGTACGCGACGGATAAATGATATACTGAGATCGGTATAAGAATGATCATAAACGCAAACTACTTATTGTAAAAACTACGCGACTATGAACTGAAAATCAAAAACAAATTAAACAGTTTATGAATCAAATTTACAACACTATGGCGTATACTATATTATAGTTATTATTATTTTCTATCATTCACCGGCCAACTACCACTATAGGAACGTTAGACCGAACAACAATAACTACCATGGTACCAAACCAGACCGATTGGAAAACGTCCGTCAACCTGCCGTGCGCGTTAACCGCCCCCACCACAGGTACGGGCGACCGCGATCATACTCCTTGGCCGTAACCGCAATCACCCGGTCAACGTCGACGATCCCCACTACCCACGGTATCAAATCAACGACGAATGCCATCATCACACACGCGCGCGAGTATCTTTGTATAATGTTGTCGTTGCGTATATATTTTATATGTGTGTGTGTGTGACCGTACCCACGTGTGTACAAGGCATTCGCTAACACTCGACCGTCCATCCATCGTGTTCGGACGATTCCAAAGATTTATTATTATTTTTCCGAACATTTTCCCCTTCTCGCAGTTTGTTTGCTTTTCGTTATAAATAATAAGTAATAATAATAATATTCACGAACGATAGACGCGCGCATTATTTTTAAGCGTATAGATTGCGCTTGCGGTGTATGTACCTAATGTATCTGTTATACAGACGTCTCGCCGTAACACGCCTGCTAAATCACCTGCTGAAAACCGGTCTCTGCACGACTACAACAACTTACAGATTTACTTGGTGCACGAGCATCACGTTGTATCATTATCATTCATCATGCAGGTATTACTCGCAGTTGTAATAAAATTTAATATAAATATTATTATATTATATCGTTCAGAATACACTAACACAGCTAAATAACTAGGAATGATCTCAAGAATTGTTATCACTTATTCACCAAGTCCGTTATTATCATAAACATAATATTATATCTAGTGTACAAATAATAATGATTTAAACAATTAACAATGGTCATTATTATATATTTTATTATTTATGAAATATGTAATTTGTGTATACTAATAAAAATATATAAACTGTAATATTATAATTTCTAGAAGAGATAGTAATATAAAAAATAGTATATTGTCTATAATAATTTTATTTATGTTGTTAAGTCTGAAAAAGATTCTTGTGCGTACGTACTAAACATACAAATACTTCATAAGGCATGGATTTTTTTATAAATATTCAATTGATCAACAACATTATCGGTCACTTTTATTATTACACCTGAAAGAAAATTATTTATAAAAAATATAATTTTCACAGAGTTTTATAAATAATCAGAAGGATGATTTAAATTTTTTAAGAAATCATATTTTGAAATTAGAATAATATTATGTTTAATATTTTTTTATGACAACCAATAGATCGTATAATATTAAATAATATGCTGGCTACCTATCCGAGGACCATGGTTATTTACATTATTATAATAACTTATACTATTAAAGCCATAGGCCCATAGCCATAATTAAATAAAGACACACATTTATTATTTATAATCCACCATTCAAGCTGATATAAATCCCGCCAAAATGTATGATATGAAATTCTTGCCGACTGACGTCACGTATTATATAATTGACTTTTCATGAATGCATTAAGGAGCTGAATTTTAGTATGGTTGCCATCATAGCCAATGTCCAGAACATATCATTTTTTTAAGTAGTACACTAATGCAACAGTATACATATTAGAATATTATAGCTTCTAAACAGTGGTGTATAATTATACTATATACTTAGATACAAAATATACTATGGATAGAGCCATATCCATTTATGATCTAATCCCATGTATTTAATTTGATGCCAACATGTTTTCTCATCACATTTTTTCTCCCAAGGAAAACTTTTGAGAAATTCGAAAAATATTGTACCTATTAGATACAATTTTCTACCAAAAACATACTCTACTTGTGATAATCGGACCATATTTCTACCAGAAAAATGTTTTCAGTCACAAAAAAAACATCTTTGAGACATACCTCACTTTGCTCAGAATTTAAACTGCGACTTTTAGTGACAACTTTAATCAGTTGAATAACTAATTTATAGAGAAGTGATAATTAATTAATAATTAATAATAAAATATAGTTATTAATATATTAAATAAATAATTTAACAATAATAATAATAATATAGTATAATGTAGTCTGTATATATATGGTTTATCTTTATATAATTTATAACTACTTATTAAAAATATATTACTTCATTGAAATTTGTATTTTATAATATAATATTTATTGAGTAAATATTAAATATAAAATGTTATTATATTTACCTAGTTATAATTTTAATTATTTAAATAAGTATTATAATTCAAATTTAAAACTAACTGTTTAACTGTTAATTTCGATTACAATACACATACGATAATATAGACTTTAGTCCAAAAAAAATTTTAAAATAAATAAACTCAATATCTATAATTTTATTAAATAACAATTTTGAGTAATAATATCTTATTTGCGTGCACACAATATTTAATGATTAGATAGTGTAATAAAAAAGGATATAATAACAATGATAAGCCAAAAAGAAAAAATCGTTTTTCTAGACTGACCCTACCATAAATGTAATTGCCTTCATATTAAAACTCCTGGCGCTGCCATGATCACACGGAGATCTAAATTGTAGTGAAGGAGATTCGTGTTGCTCGAAGATCTGGATTATGACATTTGGAAACCTGAGGTAAAATATTAAAATGAAACATTTGTTTTTTTGTAATTTCATTATCCCGTTGATATATCTACTTTGTAGTACCAAACCCAACATAAACAACCTACATTATCTACTATCTAGGATGTAAACTTACAAGTAGATAGCTTTCAAAATGTACTGTAAGAAATCTTTTTTTATATTACTCATATTTAGATTGCAAAAAATTCAGTTTTCCGAATAATTTAATAGTCTATAATCAAATCCCTCAAAAACATTTGTGTGGGTTATTTTTACAGTTTTTTATACTGACTAAAAAAAAAATGTTTAAAAAATCACGTTTTATTAATTCTGATGCTCCTTTTATATTTACTATACTGCTATAGTAGTAATTTTCAACCTGGGAGACATAAACTGCAGTTTGCAGTTGTCTATCAGAGTGACTCGAAATTCAGGAGAAACAATTTTAGTTTATTATTTTTCTTCGTATAGTAAATTTTTTAGTCTTTAAAATTTTTAGAATTTTTTTGTATTCTATTTTTTTAATAAAATAGAGATTTTTCTTCGAAGGTTTAAAATATAAAAAGTGGGAAAATCGATTCCGGGCGTTTCTCCTTTGTCCCTTCCGTTCTCAGAGACATTATTAGTTTATTATAATTATAACTAAGATTTTATTTACAATGATATACGTACCTACACGTGTATAGAGCGTAGACTACCTATGAGAATACTCAAAAAAAAATTTAAGTTCCTAGATTAGAAATTGCATTCATCAAAATAACAATTTCCATGAACTTCGCAGTTTTTCAACTATTTTACACTTACAATGATTATTGCATTTTTTGTTGGTAGGGTGTCGCAATAGATAATAGGGTGACATAAATAGAAAAAGGTTAAGAACTACTGCAGGCTTATTATTTTGAATTTTGCCCATGGGCATAATGGAAAATATGCTATAACTAAGTTACTAATTACTATATCTTATAATACAGAATGATTAGGATTTCATATTACAAAAATCTTGAAAATAATATTAAATACGTATTGAATATATATATAATATTATAAAGTTATATTGAAAATTCCATTTCTCAGCATCAATTTTAGACTATAATACTTAAATTATATATACTCGTATTTATAATCTCTCAGTGGCGAAAGGCCAAGGTACGTGTTTTATCTTTATTTTTATTTTTTTTATATACCTCCCTCGCATTTGAGCGCACGCCTTAACGCTGTTTCCGATAATTATACGTCGAACATGACGACAAAGGAACTATTTATTTGTTTTATAGCGTCTCTTAAGGCCGTCGGTTGAAAACCGATTTATCACCGTGTTGTATTCGCGTGGGACGTATTTGTTATGTATATATTATATTATGTGTATATTATTATTTATTATAATATAAAAGTAAAACGCGTGTACAACATTATACGATGACCGACATAAGTTTTGTGTAAAAAGAAAAAGGAGATCCTTGAACGTTGGTAAGTTACGCGAGCAAAATTGAAAAACCTCTTATTTTTATAATACACATCATGACGTGAAAATTACATGTTATTATACATAGGTATCAATATAGTTGTAACTATCTCGTTACACAATATTCATCATATTGTGTCCCTGCAGTAACGCAGTGACCCCGAGATCGTCCGAAATAGCGTTATCGGTAAACGACATCGTCGAGGGAAACGGATGACTAAGTGCAAAAAGGGTGCAGAGATCGTTATTTACTATTACCAAAAACATTATTAACAAATGACGTCATAATATTATTACATTTTATACCGGTATTTTAATGCAAAATATATATATATATATATATATATATATATAAATATGTATCATCGAAACATTATCGCATTTAAAATATCAGCAAGGTGGAGCCACCAAAAGTATAACTGATTTATCATTACTCATTAGAAACAGATGATGACTGGAAGAGTAGTAGTGTATTATCCATGTACCTATACATCACATTGGAACGTTAAATATAATTAAGTGATTTTTATAATTTTATATTTATATACTTAAAGCTTGGCAAGTTAACTAATTATTTTTAACTCATTAAATTAAGTTATTCTTAAAATGGTCAATTAAAAGTTAAAAATTACATTACATTTTTATTAATTTGAAAAAGTTAAATACTTATATTAATTTATATCTATATTTTAGTTTTACCTATAATTTTTATTATTGTTGCAAAGCAAGTAAAATGAAATATAAAAACATTTCATTTTCTATAAAAGTATATAATTTAAATTATAAACTTCATACTAAAATATTATATTGAAAAATAATATGGTATTTAGCAAATATGTAACTTGTTAAATTTAAAGTTAATATACGTACAACAAATAACTATTTATATAACTTACTTTTTAACTCGTTAGTGTCCGGCTTAATTTATAATTACTTCATAAGACAATAATAAAATATCATTATTATTTACTTTGATAATAATATTATTGCCATAAAATCAATTAATTTTTTTAATAATTTTTAAAGTTGTTTTAACTTTAAATTTTTTGATAGTTACATGTGTGACGAGGACAACCATACATTTAATTTGTAGTTGCAACTTCTAAATAAATTTGTTTGGTTTATAGTAAAATTAAACATAATAATATAGCTACATCAACTTAAAATCTCTAACTATTTTGTTTTTAATAATAGCAACTAAGAATAATATTAAGTACCTATAAGTATTTTCTTATAAAAATGTTAAGTTTTTAGTTAAATAATCAGATATATATATATATATTTTCAACATAATACAATTTAGATACGTTTTAGCTTAACTTTACATAGTAATATATTATTTTAAGTTGACTATAATTGATTATTGTACGATTTTAATTTGATCACAATCGCGTTTAATTATCGTTAGTACCTATTTATTATTAATTAATTATTATAATATCGTAATAATAATAATTATAAGTCTACTGAGCGATGCAACGGTGGCGGCGATTGTGATAGGCATATCAATATTATTTTATGGTACACGGCGGCGGAGTCGGGAGATTGATACGGAAGAGGGTGGATAAAAATATTGTTATATACGTGTATACTACAGGCGCATCGCGTCTCGCGCGGGCTCTTTGCTCTTCAGTAGTAACCGTACTCGCGTCGGCCGTATAACACTGTGTGTCGTTCCGTAGGCGCGAGCTGGTCGTTTCGCGTTCGTGTGTTTGCATGTGTAGGTTATATTATTATAATATCCGCGTTGTTCGATAAACTGTTATTATTATTATTGCTGTTATAATTTGTTTTGATTTTTTTGTATTTATAACTATCGTATTACAATAATAATAATCGTTGTTGAAATAATATTTTATACCAGATAAAACAATTAATACATTGTTCGGAAACTCAAACATATTCGTAGCAGTAAGTGATAATAGTGTATTACTATAATAATTATGTTATATTATTATTTTTTTACCTATTTCTTATTATATTTCAACTATTAATAATCTCAAATTATCGATAACGAGATTTTTGTTTTTATTTAATTAACTCTAAACCGCGTTGATTATTATTATAATAATAATACAAATGATGGGTCTTTTATTTGTTTATACAATACAGTGCATGTATTGTTTAACAATACAGATTATAATAATTATAATTTATATTAATAATAATATTCTTTAAATGATTTATGTGTTTTGATTTATTTTTCCTAATCGCTTATTTATTCAGATATAATTTTATAATGAAATTAGTTTTCAATAACCGTTTGAATTTACGATTTCAAAACATTTGATCGCGGTATAAAACAGTAAACATTTAATGAAAATAACCAAAATAAATATTGGTTTTATGTATTACGTCAAATATTTAATATATTAAAAATATGTATAATCATGATTATTATTATAGTTAACTCTTCCATTTTTTTTCTAATAATTTCCAAACCGTCTGTGGACTTTGTGATATGGTTTACTGACTACATAATAAGAAAAACGAGGCCACGCGGTCTTTTTTTTCTTAATCGTAATAGAATATTTTACATGCGTGATATAACATATAATGATTAGTGATTACGCGTGATATATTGAATACGGTTCGTTATTATTAAACAATTTAAACATAATATAATATACAAAAATATCGAAAAATATATACAAGTGATAATATATAATACTCATTTCTGTAGGATAACATGCGGATAACGATTGTCAGACGGTGTTAGACATTTTGGAGACTGGTGGGACGCCATGGAGACGAGAGGGTTTGCCTTATTGTTGATCCACGTCTTGGCGGAATTATGGCTGACCGCCGATTGTTCCAAGTTCACCGTGGACGAACTGCTCTGCTCGATTTACCCGAAAAATACGTCTAACGATGTCGATTTAGACCCTTGCAAAGCCGGTAAGCTAAGTGTATAACGACGTTAAAAAATAAGTAAAATATATAAAACAAAGGATAAAAGAGAGGAAAAAACCAAACGGATAGCTGCTATACACTAACTTGTCTTTACATTATTATACGTATATACACAATGCCCCGCGGGACCCGTTTGATTTGGTGCGCCAAACGCACGTATAAGCGGGGTGTCATTTGACAAGTTTCTTAAACGCGCTCAAGGGGGCGGCGTTCCTTCGGCGTTCGCAGTTTTACAAAAAAAGATTTTCGGCGTGACGCAATTTCTTTATCTTCTCTATTTTTTGTCCCTACAAAAAGGTGGAAATTCCATTAAGACGAGCAAAATGAAATGTCTGGAACAACATTCTGTTCGGTCTGGATAATTGAAAATATTATAGAACTATTTGCCGCTGGACTTTGGTCAAACAAATGCACAAAGTCATTGAACTCTGTATAATAATATACGGATCTTGTATATACAATTATTTCATTCAATATTATTTCGATTGTTAATTATTGTATTATTCTTATTATTAGTATTATTATTATTCAATATATGCGTGTATTATTATTTTAATATTCTTAGTCAAATTACGATACACAACACAGTTTTATAATAAGAAAACTATGTTATATGAACAAAACAAATAACACTACGTATGAATTAATGCAAATTGAACATGTCAGATTGAAACGGAAGAGTCTTAAAGTTATACATTCCTATTAGTAATATTAATTATTCGAATGGTGTTGACTACTATGTTGTGAATTATATTATAAGTTATTCTAAATTTAATCGAAAATATAATTAAACTTTTGTAGTTTTGCGCATGTTAGGTATATGTAAATATAATATGCGTTTTAACCTGTAGTTCTTTGCAATTTATTGTGCGTTATATTATTAAAAACAAATTATTCATTTTCTTTCACACTATTTATGTATACTTTTATTAGTAAACATGCAAAATTAATTAGATACAATTAAATTTTGACTACAGTTAAGATCGATGTATTAAATAACGTTCTTATAAATTAGACTACACACATTTTAGTTTAATTATGTAATTATAAAAAGAAAGAAAATGCATATATTTTTACATTCTTTACATTCTCACTTAGAATTTTAAACATGCATAATAAAGAGAAAGTTCTAAGTTTTGCAATTTACAGTTAATGAATTAGGTATTTGAATAGATAATAATGTTATTATAAGCTACACGATTAAGTTTAGATAAGAGCTTGGTCCTAATATATTATTAAATATTATTACGATTGAATTATTACATTTTAAAACAGATATATTTTTGGTAGGATGAACTTTATTTTACAATTACATAAAATAATTCGATATTAAAACATATTTTTGCTTTGTCACTATTAGATGAATTAAGGTTTATTATTCAGACGATAAATAATATTGAATATAATATAATAATATATATTCAGCAATTCAGCATACTATTTAGTATTAAGATATTTATTTAATTTAAATTTTTTCGATTCCATTCACATGATAATATACGTATGTTATATTATAGAATAAAAAATATTAAAATTTAAGATTTGGTACATACAATGTAATTATAATTACATAATATGTAATTTATAAATATTATAATATCATTCCTTTGATTTTTTTTTACTGAAAACGCTAAACGATAATTAACAAAACCCAGTAGATATGTAGAATGACGCAAAACGAGAAGAAATACAAAAACCCAGTAAAAATAAATAGTCTACGATATCTGTCATTATTAATTATACTCGCGATAATTCCATACTAATATATATATAATTTTAAGAATATTTACAATATACCTTGTTATATAATATATATATATATACGATTGTTTAATAACATTTGACAAATATGAAATAACCTACTGGTAAGTTATTACTAATTTAACAAGTTAAATATATACCTAATATATTATCTATGTAATATGAAATGTATTATAATTTAAATTAATATAATAATGTAGTTTAATAAATGGTAGTAAATTTATTGTATTTATTACATATTATTAATAATGAAAACTATTCAAAAAATCAATTTAATATAGAAAAATAAAGAATGATCATTGGTCTGTTAGGGGGGTCCGGTACCCCTAAACTCCCTGTAAATA
This sequence comes from Eriosoma lanigerum, assembly GCA_013282895.1. Taxonomy (NCBI): domain Eukaryota; kingdom Metazoa; phylum Arthropoda; class Insecta; order Hemiptera; family Aphididae; genus Eriosoma; species Eriosoma lanigerum. Next base: position 24,464,151 of record CM023358.1, on the reverse strand, counting down.
TGCCACTGGTAAAATCTAACCACAAGACTATGTCAACAAATCAGCTATTATTCTGTGTTGGGCTGTTAGGTAATAAGTATATAGATATATGGATAATTTTTGATATTGGATATTGGAATATTGGGATAGGTATATTGGTATATTGGAATTAGGTATCTTGGTACGTAGTTACAAAAGTAAGTTATTTATCTATAATATTAATTTAATTTAAACAAATTTAATTCATATTTGATGCATCACTACTATAAATATAGGTACTAATAGTAATTAAAACAATTTAAAGCTAATACTACATAACTAAATCATTAAATATTTTTAGTAATAGGTACTAGTAATATCTAGTAATAATTACTATATTGAATCATGAACTTTTCTTCATAATACGCATTGATGGTTTTAGTCTATCCTTTAATTAAATATATAATTGTGTAGTGTTTTGTAAATTTGTAATCGTACAATTTATTGGTAATGTTTAATTTTTAGGTTCTGAGCAAGTGAGAAATGTAATGGTTTTACAAAGATTATTTATTTATTTTTTATTTTTTTGATGTCTGAAAACATTTTTTCTAGTAGAAATAATTACCACGAATAAAGTATGCTTTCGGTAGCTAATTGCTACTTGGTACTTTTTATAGCTTATTTTTCGAATTTCTCAAAAGTTTTTCCTTTAGATAAAAAAAAGCTACGAACAAATGGAGGAAAGACTGTGAAATCCACGGAAACTGTGATTTTGACACGAATTTAATTTTAAATATTTTATGATAACTAATACAATATTATTGCATTCAAATCTTAATTATAATTAACCATTAATTTTTCCTAGGACCTAAGAGACGAAGGAGGAATGGCCAGAATCGACCTTACCGATTTCTTAACTAGACGTTTAAAATGATTAAAATCATTATTCAATACAAAGTGTCTTATAATTATTATTATTTAATGTTATATTATTTCGGAGTAATGCATAATGGATAAAAATAGATTTCATTTGACAAATTTAGACTGATTATTTATGTAATTGCAGTTATATGAACGATAACAGTTAATTTCAAAAGACGTGTTAAAACAATTCGGAAAAAAATATATACATAATTTAAAATAAATTTATATGCCATATTTAAGTAATAGATATCAATGCATTTGACATTATATTGAAAAAGTTTTTTATTCTATTAATATCGTTATAAACACTTATATATTTTATATAAAAAATACTTTTATTTGATTTTATTATTTTTTTTTTTTTTATTGATGATCTTAAAACTTTAATGAATATAAATTTGAATTATATAGAATTAAATATTGAAAGTCTTATACTATTACATCATAACTGACTTTGATGTTTTTTACTATATATATTGAGTTTGAATTAAGATTCTATAGCAGTATAAAATAAAGTTTTGGACAAAATAAATTCGGTTAAGTATTTACATTTTATTTAAATTTGGAGTTTAAATCTGTTGATTGTAGATTTTAATGCAATAGTTTGAAATTTTGAATAAATACAAATAAATCGGATATACGCACAGGAAACTTGTAGCAATGAGTATTTTACTTAAATAATGTACAATTATTTGATATAATGATATAGTATATGTAGTAAATAGAAATTTAAATTAAATAATTAAAGCAATTGTGATATATAAATATAATACTTTTTACTTATATTGATAGTATAAGTACATTTTAACAATTATTTTTTTAATATAATACAACATGGTTATAAAACCTAAAATTTTTTAATTATTAATGTAATAATATTAGTTGTAACTTTAATTTTTTTTTATAACGACTAAGTACGAATATGGAAATACCTATGTATTGTTTTTTCGATATTTCATTGAAAATAATTTTCTGTTGTAATAATGTTGGTATGATATTTAATTGTTTGTATATGTTACTTTCCAAAAAAATAATTTCGTAAAATTATATGTTTTGAAACAAAAATGTTTATATTTTTAGATGAACTAGAACCTTGCCATCGTTACATAACAAGGGATTATGATGAAAAAAATTATAATTTATTAAACGTAATTACCTACACATATTCCAAGTACAATATATAAATGTTATGTTATACATATTAATATATTTTATACTACTATTATTATTATAAATTATAAAAATAAATAATTTAATCATCTTTATTAGTAAATTATTATTTTCTCGCGACCCCCCAAGGCCAATATTATGGTTTTGGTAGTCGAAAATCTTTTGGGATTTGAAATCCTTCGAATTTAATGCAAATGATACACTGGAGTATTCACTATACTTATATTCCGCCTACCGCCTCGAGGAGTTAGCAAATGAGTATAGCGTTTGAGTATATTATATTATTAGGTATATATTATGGTATACAGAATGATTAGAATATATATAATGTTAAAATAATATCGAATATAACGTATGTGATCCCCGCTATTTATTTGTAATACACATTACATTTTATCATTCTGTATAATGTAAAATCGGTAGCTATATAATTAGATTACGCTAAGCAATTAATGAAAGTTAAAACATTTCAATATTGAAATTTGAAACACTTTTGAGCGCGAAAATTACGATTTTCTATAAGACTATCTACTTTAACCTATCTTGCGACTGTGTAAAGTTTCTCGAATTAATAATAAAACATTTTCTCGACACAAATATCGCTCCTTGTCGTTATTAATTTTATAATATTGTATTATTTTATATTTTCTTCCATAATATACGAGTACTGTACCAACATACCTAAAAATATTATCAGTATATGACTTCCAAATCACACATTATCGCGTACGCGTTACTCGAGAATCGTTAAACCATGTAATTAAAACGCACACAAAAACCATGAATTTACGCTTTTTCCCTAACCATATTATTTATGTATATACGTTCTCCAAAATGCTGGACGTATAATTAAAATATAATTTATACGTATTGTTTTTTTTAGATTATAATATACAGCCAATTACGTATTGCATTATATCTCAATTAGTTATTTTTATTTTTTTAATCATATTTTTCAATTTGTATTTAAAGTTTATATATGCTTTATAGTAATAATAATAAATACAATATGTCCTTTAAAACGAATTCGAATTTATTATAAGCAATAGTCCTTCTATTATTATTATATTATACTATTCTGATTTACGTAATGAGTGCAAAATTATTAAATTAATTCCATTAGTCAGATAATATAATCTCTTTAAAATTTATTCCGAAGTAGGTAACTATTCTAGAAAAATATTATTGCTATTTACTATTGGAGAACGGCTTGCTTATATTTGAAAAAAATATAGTGGTTTGAAAAATAAAATGAATAATATCTGCACAATAAATTCAAATTGTGAAATAAAATAAAATGTAATTATAAATATAATTTTCAATAGATACCTATAAAATAATGGTTTAGAATTGAATCCATTATGTTTTATATAAATTACAAAAATATACATTTTACTCAGTAGGTATACTTACTATAAATTCAAAACTCATTAAAATGAAAAAAATGTTAAGTATTTAAATTTATTTTCGGTTAATTCCATATTTTCTTTCTAATTTGTAACTGTGACGACCATAAAGGGTACCGAAACGTGTTCCTAAACTTGTTTAATCCTACACAATATAGGTGCTACTAAAAATGTCTAATCCGCATTATATTACTTAACATTCACGATACAGATTGTGAAATCGTATAATATGCAGGGTCAATCAAGTTAACACTTGTCATATTGTTACGCAAATGTTTTTCGAATTTCGTTTCTCTAATAATAGTATACAAGTTTGAAGTTGGACAACATAATATTATATTAAACGATTCCTATTCAGAAATATTTTAATGTTAAGTGTCGCGTTTATCACGCAAATTGATAATATTCTTAATCCTAGCATTAAGACAAATGACACGTCCCTCGTGCAGTCATGCGCAAGACACTGAAAGGCAGTGAAACGGTTTCGCATGTTTATTCGTGATGTGGATATATGAGTAGGTATATATAATATCGTTCAGACCCTCGTACATAAATTATAAATCATTTTGACTTTAAGTTATAAAAATATATTACTGCATATTATGTATAATACACAAACGTGTAGCCAGTAGCCGAGTGACAACTAAAGCCAGACTGGGAATTAAAATTCATTCAGGTCATCTAATATTTTCCAATTATTACAATATATAAAATATATTCCATTATTATTTTTAAACAAATATATTACCAAAATACTAAACAACATAAAAGTAATTGTAACACGTGTAACATAATTTAGATAATATAGTTATTAGTTAGGTAAGGTTAGTGCCTTGATTTCTTTATGTAACTTCATAGAATGATATTTTTCTAATGATTAATGAGTAAATGAATAATTTGTCTCCAAATATTAAATTGGTCACATTAAAAGGTTAGGTTAGGTTAGGCAATAATCTCTTTTTTAATATTACATTTTTTATATTCGTGTGTATCTTATGTTACATGAAGAATAATAATAATTTATATTATGCAATGTTGATATTAGATAAGAATTTGAAAATAATATATTATATATGTATTTTAAATAGTTATACACAGTTTACGAGTATACAGGAGTTTTTATGACATACTTCATGTGCTAGTAACAAAATGTTGGTAATAAATTACCTATAAAATAAATATATTCAACGTTAACTGTAACACTATGTAACAATCTGTATAGTGAAACGAATTAAAGTTGTTAATGTCTGAACTAAACATTTAAAAATTGTATCCAAAAGACCAAATGTTAAATATGATAAATGATGATCAATATCGATCATATATAATATTATATATACCTTATATTTATTTTCTGGCTTTTGAAAATTAAATCGAAAACAAACAAAATATTAGCACGATTACATTTTGAATAAAAATATATAGATCACCCAATATAGGCGATAATTCAGGTCATATGAAAAATTCACATGTATCGAATGTTATGCGTTTATACGTATACGGAAATAGTAAACACATTTTGGGAGAACAAAAATCCAGTCACGTGAAATATATAGAAAATTGTAACTGTGTTTATAGTTGTTAATAATATTACTCATATTTTGTATTAATATAGAGACACGGTGGCGATCAAGTTCCTCCGGGCGTTTTATTTTAATTTTAATAGCATTTAAATTAAGCGCCTATCTAACCATATTAATATTTGATTAAAAAGAGCATTCTTATTAATATTGGGTTGGGTTTACATTTTACATTAAACATATTATTTACCGGAATTTCTTGTCGACTATATTTCTTTGACCTATGATCAGTAATTTGCAGGTTTAAACACTTTTGTAACAACATTCAATTATACTAAAAAAAAAATCTGAAGACAAATATTAATGAATTTAATGTGGCTAAAATCTTGTATGTTCAACTTACAAAATTTAAATGAATATTTCAGTAGAAGTTTTTAATTTTTAGAATAATTATCGATATATAATTTAAAATAAAAAACAGATTTACAATACTAATCGCATTTGTAATGGAATGTAATAAAATTTCCAAAATGGGTACTAAAACCTTTAAACAGTGATTAAGTGTGTACTCGGTATGATTATATTTACAAAAAATCGCTTTACGTCAGATGTATAATTCGATTTGTTTAAATGTATCATTTGGAATTAATGTTATTTAATTAAAATTTATAATATTACGCATTTAAATATATACATGCATTAGTTATTATAAAACAAAACAAATTTAAAATGTGTAATCACGAAAAATAATTTTGTTTTACATCATTATTAAATTAATGGCAATTACAATAAGCTGGCGGAATAACTAATTGTGTACCTACTATTTTATAATTGAAATAAGATATTATTAATATCTGAAATAAGATATTATTAATATTTTGCTTACTATTTATCTGTCTGTCTAAACGTATTTATCGTTTACTATAATACATAAAAGTCCGAGGACTGTTAAGTAAAAGAAGTATGAAAATGCATAATTTGTTCTAGTTTTTTGTTAATCAGATATACCTATAGTTGTGATATATATAATAAATTAGAATAACTTACTTAAACCGGAACCTGTCATTATTGAATAATAAATTAAATTATTAGAATTGAAGTTATAAAGTTAGATGATAATAATATTATATTAAATATTTAAATGTATAATAATATATTTTCGATTAACAGGTAGCTTTATGGGTGATATCGCTGTGCCTGGCGTTGATTACAATGATAAAAAGAAGAAAGATCGACGGGCGTATGCTGAAAAAGTTGAAAAATATAAAAAAGAAATTAATGAAGGACTTCAAATTGAAGAGGAAGGTATCGTACAAGGGACAAACAAACCAATAGACGTAGCACAGATCAAGATAAGACACAGGCATAACAATAAAACAAGGAAGAATCATTCAAATAAAAGAAAAAACACTGAACATCCCGATAAAATTGTTGTTAATAACTCCTTAAGCAGGTATGATTTTATAAATAGAATATATATTTGACAAAAATGTCATTCCTATAATAATTTTATAATAGATAACCGTTTAAATATTGCTGACAATAGTGATAAAATGGTATTATATTTTATAAATTTATTTTCAAATATATTATCAAAAATGTTAATAATTTTATGTTTATCTAGTTTATATTATTGGTCAACAACAAAAGTGAAAATTATTTTTTATGTCTTTTAAACCTCGTTTTTTGTTAACAATTTTCAATTTGTATAACAATAATTTTTTTCGAATTCTTTTTAATACTATTTTTAACTCTACTGTTATCCATATCTAAACTCTTGATGTTATTTGTGAACATTTTCTAGGCTTTTTATATATTGTGTTGATACTTGCACATGGTACGCATTTATTAGAATGATAGACACGGGTCAACGGCAAGAAAATATCAAATAAAATCGCCTTATAGACTATCATATTATATAGTTACGTAAAGCCACAAGTCATAACATCGGTACTACATTACATGTATACGTAATAATAAGGCAATTTTCTTTCAATTTAATTTAATTTTCGGCTGTCAATCCGATTGACGTTATTTTATTTGACATAATAATCGGTTTGTATAACTATGTCGCCATCGTCATCGTTTAGGCATATATAATAATAATGTTTTATATTAAAGACATTTTTATCTCAAATACTATACGAGTATAATAAACATCAGTGTATAATAGTAGTCGCACACATAACATTTCGCGTAATTAGTTTAAATGTTATGGTGTTTATACAAAATACAAGGTAATCAAAAAAATGTCATGTAATAAAAATGGCAGGGATTGCATACCGTAGGTCACACTCCGTCGTTTTCGTTACAAAAATTCATTATCACCCTGTACGCATCACATATAGTGATATGATTGTTATAAAAAGTCATAAATATTATTATCGTGATAATAAAAAAACGCATTTTTGTGGAATAACTGAAAACGAAAAACTACACTTTTTGTATATTATTTAGCTCTATCAAATAATATTAAAATTTAAATCCTTCATAACAAGTTAATGAAAATAATAATTTGCAAAATAGTTGTAGTTAATTTAGAATAGTACAAGAACTTTGATTATACCTTTGATCTACAACTTTCAGTTATATACAATTTAAATACCTAGTTAACAAAATGTGATATGAATAAAATAATGACAATTCGAACAAGAAAATACTAAGTAAAGTTACTAAGTGAATCTAAATTTAATGGTAAAATTAACATTATTTAACTATAGTTAACTTTAAAAATTAAAACACCATAACACATTTGTAAATATACACTTTTTAATATAAATTATATGATAAAGAATATTATGCACCATAAAATGTTTATATATATATTTACTATTGTATTTTGTATTAATAACATTATAATACAAAACCTGCGTACTTATATTATACTCCCGTGGGATTCAGGAGTACGTGCTTACGCGAATTATTTTTATTCTGGGAAGATTTATTTGCATAAATGTACACGGTGATCAGAATTTAATTTTACAAAAATTGTGGGATTTACACGTTTTTTCACAATGTTACATCATTTATTTTTTTAACACGAAATTATGATCACCCTACATATATACGTATATATATATATTTATATAAATATTCAGAAAAATCCGCGTGTCACTGTTCACAGTTTACCTTTGATAGATACGTGACTGAGCCTTACAACAACAACGACGATATAATAAATAATTTAATTTAATTCCAGTATGCGGTTATATTTACGTGTTTAAATGTCGTCGAGTCCTGGCTTCACGGTTGGAAAAATGAAATTTATCTGCTAACATTTCAAGTGTTTTTTCACGTTATACAATATATACCTACTATAACTATATACGTTTTCTAACACCCCATTATCGTTTATACACCGTTCAAGATAGAAATAAAATAATAAGTCTGCTTTTGTTTAAAAAAAAAAACATTTTAACTTTATTATCAAAAGTAGGTAGCTAAAATTTTTAAAAACAACCCGAAAAGTGTGTCGGTATTATTATTTATTCGATTCTAATTTTTACCTATGTCGATAATATTAAAAAAAATTTACTGTATTGATCTTAATTTGAAAACAAGATTTATTATCATATTCCATCTAATTAATTTTACACCAAAATGTGCCACCTGAGTTCTTTAAAAATTTCATTATAAATATATTTATATATATATATATATATAAAGAGAGATAGGTACATTTAAATTATTTTAATAATTGTTAATAATTTAATTCCATAAAAAAGTATTATCGAATTCTAAAAATTAAAAAATTATTTTATTCTCATCTAAATAAAGAACTAGTTGTGTTAAAATCAAATTTAATAGTGTAATTTAACACTTCTTATTTAAAATTTTAATATTATTTTGTCAATTACACAAAATAATGTAATTAGTAATTAGTAATATACGTCAAACTTTTTGCTTGGAACCAAAAAAAAAAAAAAAAATAATTTCAATTATAAAACAAAATGTTAATGCTAACAAGAATCGTTTGATATTTTTGATATTTTACAGTTATTTAAAAAATAATAATATTGCATACATTTATTTTGAACAAATAATTTTGTTTGATATATAATAATATATTGTATAGCCTATGATTACGATTATTGATTTTGAACCGTTTTTTTATATTATATGATTTCTATTTCGAAATAGGTTAATTATGTTTGGTTAAGGTTAAGTTTCTCGTTGAATTGGGTTATATATAGACCGTGGGTCCTAAATAATTTCTAATCAAACAAGCTGAAATACTGATTAGAGTATACTCATTTTATATTATAGTTATAATTGGTAATCGGAAATAGGAACTTTTACACATTAACATTCAAAAAAAGCAAATATTTAATAATGTCATCTATATTATTTCTTGTAAATAATATTTCTATTTGGTATTAGAATACATATTCTAATAATAATAAAACTATAAGATGTTCGGGAGAAATTAATTTTATTAGAAGTTTGTTATCGTTGAGGTATGGCTATATAAAATTTAAAATATTAAATACGTTGTTTATAATATAAATTATATAAATACTTTTATATAGTATTAGTTTTACAATGATATGTGCTTTTTTTGTATATAAAGATATTATCGGACTGAAGTAATGATCCGATTACTATAAATAGGATATGCTTTCGGTAGAGAATTTTGTTTATAAATTGGTATTTTATTTAGATTATTTTTTTGAAATGTTTAATATTTTTCTAAAGCAACATGAAAAATTTCGATGATACAATTTTAATTATTCGAATTATTTATTTTAAAAATACAATTAAAATAAAATATATTTAACATTTGTGACTTATAGATTAATTAATAACGTCCCAACGCGGATCGCTTATGATTAACAGTAAAACGATAAATGACTTTACGAGTCGTCGCCGTCTGTCGGTCGCCTAATTTTTTAAGGCTATAATATAGATAATAATAAAAAATATTATAGATTTCAATGTGATAACATAATAATAATCATATAGAATATTATAGTAACAATAATATTTAAAATAAAATAAATGTCACAATTATATTAATGGTAGAAAACGACAAAATACACGAATATTCTATACGTTTAAGGAATTTGAATTTCATTATTTTATGATAAATAATTATTCGGTAGTGCATTAATTGATAAATAAAAAAAAAATGTGTAAAAAAATATCAGTATACAAATATTGTATACCTGACTGAATTTCGTTAAAAATCGTTTTTTCGAATTCAATATTATTGCATTCAAATCTTAATTATCATATAACATAATAACATTCTACTATTAAGTTCTCCGAGGACTAAAGGGACGAAGGAGAAACATCCGAAATCAGCGACTGTTTTCTTTAATATTGAAACTAAAAATAATATTTGATTTTTCATACCGACTAGGAAATGTTTTGGCTATGAAATTATGGTACAATATAAAACAAGTAATTTTAATAGGTACCAAAGTTTCATACCAACATTTACCAAATTATAATTAATTTGTTATTAATTTATTGATTAAATATTAAATTCTTCAATTACTGTTGTTGGGTTTTATATTTGGAAACTAAATAATTTTCATATCGTCTAAAAATTAAGAAAATTGTATTTATAATTTTAAATTTCTGATGGGTCATTGAATAATGTATGTACCTATATAATTCATTAGTGCCTACTACATTCGCGTTGATTTACATAATATTTGTTTTTATCGAAACAATTTTATAGAAACTTAGTGCATTCGAGGAGACGAAGAGCGGCAACTGCAAGAAAAGAAAGGGTTTGGGATTTTGGAGTAATTCCTTACGAAATAGATAGTAGCTTCGGAGGTCCACACAAAGCGTTATTCAAACAAGCCATGAGACATTGGGAGAATTTCACTTGTATTAAGTTCGTTGAACGTAATCCGGACGAGCATCCTAATTACATCGTGTTCACCGAAAGACCGTGCGGGTAAGTAGTTTTGTGCACACTTATAAAATTAAGTTCATTCTACCAATTCAATGTATCGATAATCATTGTGATAATTTGAACGTAATGCAGTAAAAAAATAAACAATATGTGGTATTTATTACTAATATGTAAAACAATAGCTAAATATGCATAAAAACATAAATAAATATGGACACAAACTAACTAGGTTTGTATATACCTTCGCAATAAATAAAATACAAATTTATTCATAAATAGTATTTTAAAGTATTGGTAATTATAATTTAAATCTAAAAGAATAATATTGTCGAATGTAGTTAAACTATAATATATCAATTAAAAATATGTAGGGCAGCGGTGAAAAACGACCATAACATAAAAAGATTAACCAATCTTTCTAAATATATTAAATTGATTTTTTCTAAAATATAAATTGGAAAATGTAAATAATGTATTTTTTTTATATTTAAAGCTGCCAATTAAAAATTAATCAATGAATAATAGTGAATAGTTAATGAATAATAATGAAATATTTTATTTTTATTATGATGTACTATAAATCTAAGTGTTTTTGAGTTCTGAAATTTTAAAATTACAATACTGATCTTTTTTTGAATATTAACTATTACCGTTTCTCCTTTAAGCTCTTCATAAGATGACAGCGTTTTCCTTGCGAATTTCATACCAAAACCATCTAATATGTAATTAATAATGTATAAAAATTCATTATATAAAATATATAGACAACGCGATCGTACAATATATATCTATCTAAGAATTCATGCAATAGAACAGCCTAAAAAAACATGTGCAAAATCACCAACATCATTGTATATTTCGTGAACATATTAATATATTATTATAAGATTTAATTTAATTTTTAACGTATAAAAAAAGTTTATTACAAAAAAATGCGACTGTTATTTTATGATATAAAAAATAGTTTTAATTGGGCTTGGGGATGTAATTTATAGTATAATATACGGATTTTTAGTTCGGGATTATATTATATTATTGTGTGAACGCATACGCATATAATAGGTTTTTTTTGTGTTGATATTTAATAGATGCGACACTATTTCCTGTAAATTTATTATGTCGAAAATGTAATTATTTTTTGAACTGTCGTGTTTATTATAATTTTTTTTATATATATATATAGATGTTGTTCTTTCGTGGGCAAACGTGGTAACGGACCACAGGCGATATCCATAGGGAAAAACTGCGACAAGTTCGGTATAGTCGTGCACGAGCTTGGACATGTGGTCGGTTTCTGGCACGAACACACGAGGCCCGATCGTGATAATCACGTGCAAATCGTGAGAGATCACATCATTGTCGGTAAGGCAAAATAATAATACAAAAAAATATATTATTCTAAACTGCACAGTGATTTTCTCACAAACAACATAATAGACTCGGAAAATCAGACATTTGTTCCGTAGATTACAATAAAAAGTTATCCATATATTGCAAATAATAAATGAGTATAAAAAATCTCTTTAGACCTCGGGACATATAAAAACATAATACGTATTTGTTTGGAAAATGATAATTACGTCAAGTTACATAATTTTTTTTAGGTTATATATATATATATATATATATATATTGCCATAAAAAAATATAAAGCTGAACTTATGGTTAACCAATCAAATATGTCGAGGATATTGTTGAATAACATATTCGATTAAATCTCAAACGAAGTATAAAGAAGCTTTTTACAATGTAACACAATAACAGGACTTTAAGTGAAATAAAATACTACATACCTACTATTATATAAATATCGATTACGAATGAAGATAGATGGTAATACTTATAAATATTAAATTGTCAAATGAATTTTGTATTATTATTTTTTGAGATAATTTATGAAAATATGCACAAATCGATTTTCTCGTAAAAATATAATATAAAGAATGTTGATAACTATATTGTATTAAAATGAATTTGTTTATTTTGTGCCTTCTTAGAAGTGTCGGTATGCATACAATATAATTTTATATTGTTTTGTAAATTAAAAATAAATATAAGAATCTCATGTTCAGGTATAAAATAGTTGATATACATACTGTATGATACTTATATAAAAATTCATATTAATATATAGGGTAAACAGAATTTCGCATTACAAAAAAGTTGGTATTACACACGTTTTATTTTCGTTATTTTTTGCAACACGAAATTCCAATTACTCTGTATGTATAGATATGAATACCATATAAACAGTGACAAAATAAACATAAACAGTAATAAAATATCTAATAAATAACGTGCTCACTGCGCGCATACTAAAAAAATAATAATTTTAATTTCTAACATAAAAAAATATAATAATCGAACATCAAAATTACATGACTATTGCAGTTGTTATACTATTATATTAAATTTAGGTAAGAGTTTAATAATCAATATATTATGGTATTATTCTTACGAGATATACTAGACAATATAGTGAAATTTATTTAAATTTAATTGTTTAACGTTCATCTTAATATTATTTTATAATTTTTTTTACTGATGAAACTAATCGAATGTTATTCGACTTTGACCCTTACTCCGCTAACGCGAACAAAAATTATACACTTTGACAATACTTTTGTGTTTCTTTGCATTTATTTGATAATTTTCGAACCAAAAATAGTATAATAACAATATTAACTATGTAAACGAGTCGCGATTTACGGTATATAAACACACATAGTCGTAATATTAAAGAATGCAAATTTATGAGTGCCAATGTTGATAAATCATCCGCAGTCACTGCCGATGAATTAGATCATCAACGGTATTAAACAAGCTACTTCATATTTCATAGTCGTTTGTTCATTAATCATTAATATTGTTAACCAAAATGTTTTTGTCATCGGTCAAACGTAATTAATAATAATAAGTGTTCTCTTGTTTGAAATAAAACCTATGCATACTATGTGTTCATATATGTACTATATATTTCTATAATAATATATAATATAGTTTATTTTATTTTATCTTTGTTTGGCTTTAGAGTTCAAATAGTTATAGGTTTAGAATAGCACATGAAATATAATTATGCGCTTATATCCGAAATTCCAAAGCGTTTTCTATTATATATATATATAAATATGTATATAATAAAAATTATTTTTTTTTTTTTTCAATTGATTTAAATATTCATTATTACTACTATTTTGTTTTACTATGGGAGTTAAAATTTAAAAATTATAACTATCGATTTTATATATTTTATGATCCAAGAAGAATATAATTAAATTAATCCATGATTCAATGTTACATTAATATTGATTTAGTGAAATTTTTGATTTATCAGGACAAGAATACAATTTCAATAAACTTACCGAAGAAGAAGTGAATTCGTTGGGTCTTCCATATGATTATGATTCCATTATGCATTATGCTAAGAACACGTTTTCGAAGGTAAACAATAATTTTTACTACTTTACTCCTTACAATATTTACGAGAAAAACTGTAAAAGCACTTATGTATTTAAAATATAAGTACTTAGATACAGTTTTTATGGCATATTTTAAAAGAAAATCTATAGATTACTCAGAATAAAATGAACATCTAATGATGATTTTCTTAGTAAATAATTTAATAGTTAATATAACATATAGTTCAATTATAGAAATTAAACATATAAAAAAAGTCAATATTTTACTAGTATTATATTAAAACAAAAAATCATTATTTTCTTATATTTAAGAAGTATATATTACAAGGTTTTCGACATTCCTAGTACAAATTTTTCTTAGTACATAAAGTCTTGTTGTTTTTATTTTATTAATATGTTTTTAAAATATTTTCAAGGTATTTTCATTAATCCTACCTGTATAATCTTGTCTTCAATATATATCAACAACAGACTAATATATTAAAAAAAAACTGTTGAAGTTTTATTTATTAAAATTAAAATTGTTATTATTTTTAAAAAACATCTTTTGATTTTTACATACTTGATAGATATCTATAGTTATCGAATAAAATTTTAAAAAAGATTACAATTTTGCAGTTTTTAAAATTAGAAATTTTCAAAGGACCAAACTTTTTTTCAATCTGAAATATTATATTTTATATTAAACATTTAAATATACGTTACTTTATAAATTATTATGAAAATTATTATTTCATGTTCAAATAAATACATTCTGTACTATGAGCTTAAACTGATGATGTAGTTTATTTCTAAAATAATTTATTTAAAATTGCATAATATAATGATGTGGAATTCGAGGGAAATACTTAAATTGAAATTGATTCTAAAAACGTTATTACTTATTGTGATTCATACTAACAACTTTTATAATATTATGTTATATATTATAATATGTATTATTATAGTGACTTCACATAAACTTAATTCCTAACCTGTTACAGATCTAATTATGATTTTTTTTAGTTGTACTATTTGTATAATACAACGTATCTTGGTCGGCGAAAATAAACATTTTAATGTATTTATTTTTAAAGTAATTATTAAGGCATTTTTCTATTAAAATATGCAATTTTTCATGATTGTACACATATATTTTTTTCGCTAAAAAACAAATATGTATGTGAGTGATATTCAGAATTAGTATTCAAATTTCAGAATATTTCCTTGTTTTCTCAATTTCTCATAAAAAATGTATAGATTAAAGATTTATTATTATCTATTGTTATTTATATTTTACTATGATTAAGTTTGCTATACTGCATAAAAAAACATATTATGAAATTAATAAAAGTATGATTACTACGAACCGTTGGCCAACGAGATATATTTTCAAAATATAAATTAACATAAAAATATATATATATGATCCGATTGTGAGGAAAATCCATGTAGATATAAATCAGTTATTATAATAATCGCCATTTTTTGACAATAACTGTTTCGCAGTTTAAAATAACAATTAAAACGTGATATTTGACTGATTGATACTTATCACAATATTTAACCAGTAATTCGTTTACTTAATCCTAACCTATTCTCACCAAACCTAACTACGGTTGATGTACATAATAATACGATGATTGAGGGCGGTTTCTATGTGGATCAGTATGTACATTATTTTTTCAATTTCATGATTTAATATATTTATTATTTGCTCAAGTTGTTATAAATCTGTCAACTGTATATACAGGGACGTATTGGTAAATAATGTATTTAGTATACGCCATATTTTTCTCAAAATGACATTAAAAAAAGAAAAAATTACTTGAAATGATTATTATGACATTAATTTTTTTATATTTTTAATCAAATAATTAGTTTTTATCCGTAATAATTATATATAATAACTATAAATAAATTACAACTAGAACTCTAAACTTTATCGAATAATAATTTTTTTATTTAAAAAAATAATATTTTTAAGTCGTAGAGGTATATAATTTACTATGTACATGAATTAACTAATAGAAACATAATACCTTATACGTTTATTTTCATTAATAAAATACACTTTATATTAAAATTATATACATTTATTGTCATACAACAAATTTATAAATTATAAATTATTAATGCCGTATGGCATACCTACCGCGTACTTAAAAAATTATTATTTATATTGCGCATACACATTTTTATACAAATATTGTTACGCTCCAATACATCATTATTAGCAGCTAATAATTTTCTTTTTTAATTACACTGAAAAATAAAATGTAATAAATTGTCGTTTATTAAAATATTTAACCGTCAAACCTATATCTACATTAGATTATCAATAATATTAATATAATAAATACAAATATCACTTTTGATATTATAATATAATGCTTTAATAAAATATGTATGTTTACATTGTATTTGTATGTGATATTGCATATACTAATATATTATATAATTGTAGGTACTATGTTTGATACTTGATATCAAAAACGATATTATCTTAGAATTATTTTATTCCAACTTGAACTGAATGAAAATTACAAATATTCGTTTATGAACTGTAGTAACCATACTACATGAAAATACGTATAAAACTATATATTGAACACTATAACACTTTCAACCATCATAACATTCTTTGCCAAATCCAGATCATCATGGATCATATTATATTCAAGTAATTCTCAATTTAATTGATTTTTTCAAACCCTATTACCCAATGAATATAATCCACTTTTATAATAATATAATTCCAAATCTCTTTTTATAATGCTATTTATGAGTTGATATTTGAAAATTAAATAGGAAACTTTTAATTTTGTTTGATGGTGTAAAACGGAAATTTAGAATTCGGAGCAACAACCAGATAAGTAAATATTTAGAAACTTTACAGGAGAAGCAAAACACAAATTTGTTACACTTCTAAATTTATATATTTAAAAAATGTCTCTAACATTATGAATTTCATATTATAATTTATAATATTATAATGACAAATTATATTAAAAGTGATTACTTTTGGGGCAAAAACCAAAACAGTTTGAACTTATCTGATTGTTGGACTTGGACCAAACTAACAAAATGAGCTCAGTGTATTACTTTTATAACTTCCTCCATTAATAGTCGAACATTTATCTGTTTATTGTGTACCAATACGTAAATCAGGTTCAACTATTATTTTTTATAAAAAAGCCAATTGTTTTGGTATACAAAACCCTTAAAATTTTGATCGCCTTGTTGTATTGACGATCGATTATTTTATTTTAAATTTTAAAATTTAGAGTAAACATGACATCTGGGAGTGACATAAAAAAAAAAATAGGTCAGCATTACATTTAAATAAATCAAACATTTTTTTTTTCGCTTAAAACCACTAATTCGTAATTGAATGACCCCATATAATTTATATTACAGGATTTGTTCATCGTTGTCGCAGACGTAGATTAAAATATTATGTACACGAAAAAAATTAAACGAGACAAGTTTTTTTTAGACATATATCTAATTGCAGTGTCTGTACAATATTATAGTTAATTATGCATCATTATTATGTGTAACACAAATGATTTTTTAATCTTCTTATCACGAATATTGTCTCGTGCTTATCACCGAATCATTCGACAAATATTCAGACTAGTTATCGGTAACTACTTTATCATATATTATCGATCGTTTCAACAAATTATAACTTAAATCGTATCTGGTATATATTATTATTACAACAATGAAGTAATTTTCTTTAAGTTTTCATCGTTTTATTTGATTTATATTATTATTATATTTTTAATTATCACTGACCATACAGTATATGACATTATATTATAATCAAAATTTCTTATATTAATAAAACAAAGCAATTGTCTAATTGTGTCAGCGAAAATATGCATATTGATAAAATAAATTACAAAATATACAAATACAGTTAAATATATAATTTATGCATTGTCTACAGTGTAATCACTGTAGATTAAAATACTTAAATTAGCATTAAAATACTTCATCAAACGAAAAAAGTCGAAGAAATATTATAACATTTTTTTCATACCAACAATATTTATTATGGAGATTGCACGTGGGATAATTTTTTTTACATACGACACATTATTTTATCATGTTTTTTTTATAGTATTATATCTACATTGAAATTTTAAATCTAAATATAATAATGTGATGAATTTTAAAATATGGTAAATTTGATGTAATTAACACTAAATTAAAAACATGGTTATATAAAAAAAAAAACATCTGTAAAATAAAACTTTTGTTAGGTATTGAATTCCTCTACAAAGTTTCACATAACATTATATTATACATCGATATTAATTTATATTATATTGATATTTTTACAGTTTACCACAAAACATTTTAGTCACAGAATATGATATAACATAAGTGTCTTAATAATTATGACGTTTGGCATAATAAATAGGTATCTAGTTTTAAAATAACTATTTAATTAGGTATTATAGTAAAATTGTACTGCGGCTTCACATAATTTGTCACAGTTTTAATATTCATTTACATAACTTACACTTCATACATTTTTATAAATCCTCAAAATTAAGTTTTTCAAAAATATCAACTTTTGGCTTTTTACCATAAAGTTGTATTTTTGAATATATTAAAGTATATGTTATATAATTTGTAATATATTATATTGTTCAAATAACTATATGAATCTCTCTATAATCTATAGATACTTATTTTTTTCCGTTTATTATTTTATCAATAATAATTGTTATTAATTTAATTTTTGCTATTGTGCTCGTTTTTCTATATCGACGCATAAATATTTCGTAATAAATAATTTAAATATTACTATTTTATTTTGCGTACACGTTTCCATATATCAAATTACACTGACAAATACGTGTTTTTCGCAATCGACTATTTTTCTACTTACAATTGTTTTTATATTAATAAAATATAAATTGTAAACCAAGCATAATAATATAATATTGTGTATTTGTGTACATTCTGAGCAATAATCGTTGTAAATTTTCTAACAAAATATTTTTAGTATTTCTTAAGTTACATCGTATTCAATTAGACGTAATGTGTATGTAACTATGTGAATTGATACTGATTTTCGTGATTTATTAAATTAAATTTTAATCTATACAAACATTGAGAATTTATTATATTTTTTTTAGTGTTTTTTTGCTCGCTCTGCTCAAATTTATGTTTTCTTATATATTATACTCGACTGTCCAGTTATGAAATATCATTATATTTATTTATAAATCTCAATTTAATGGTTTTAGGTTGGGCATAGATTATAGCTTATATGAATTTATTATATATTTTGACGTTCTTCGCAATTTCGAAAGAAAAGAAATACAATCTTAATCATCATTATCGTATAAGAGTATTATATAATTAATTATATTAATTATCGTTGGTACATTAATTGCTATAGAAAATAAGAAAAAAAAAACTCTTCTTATTACATAATACTCGTAATATAACTCTACACAATACACTAATGTAGCAAAGTCTATAATATTTAAGTTTACTTATACAAATTGTAAATCGGCCTCCATGCGAAGTAGCTAAGATTATAGTTGTACAAATCAAACGACCTTTTAATATTTGATAACACAACCATATACGAGTATGATATTAATTTTATATAATATTATTACCGTTGCAGTATAATAATATATTATTTCAAATAAAATAATCTCAGCGATAATTTTATAAAGTATTGTTGTTGTCTCGACAAAGATTTACCTGTGCAATTTGGAAACCGTAATTATCGAAGAAACCCGAATACGACGACGTGAACGATAATAATGACCGCATAAATGGAATTCCGGAAATACGATTCAAAGGACAATCTTGAAAACTAGATTCGAAACGAAAAGTTTATACAACAGTATTTTATAACAGAGACAGACGAAAGTTAAAACCTTTTTTTTTTTTTGCTTTTGTATTTCATAGAACATGCGCAATCAAGAATTATTACATTTATAATAATAAATAATATTATGTTATAACCGTCTGATATTATCTAAATAAATACGACCTTAAAAAACAAAAAATACAAACACAAATAACCGTCTAAAATTATTAATCACAGAGATAAATATTTAAAATTAGAATCATTATATAACGCCTTATAGTATTATACTCTACCTAATTATTTATATATTTTTATACTTTTAAAATAAGATTTTAGATTTTGACCGTGGGCTGTGGAGATTTCTAAAGATTAAAACGCTTTTTCAAGTAAAAATAACGGGATGATCACTTCAAATGGATTACTTAGGTTTCTCGTTTCCGGTATTGAATTTTAACGATTTAGTATTGTGTTATAGTTCATAAAATATTTATTTTATTAACAATTTTCTCAAGCGCGTTGAAAAGATGACGAAAAACGAAAAATTTAACAAAAACATATAGGTGATAATATTTTGGTTAGATTAGGTAGATTATAATAATTCTCCTCGGTTATCCGCCATTACAGTATTGTCATATAACCACACAACCGCGGACATGCGGTAACAGTTTACAATGTTATCTCCGCGTTGTTAGTGAAACACAAATATTATATACTTACAAACCTCACTCGTGATAACCTAATCGTGTGGCGGACTTTGTTCGCGTTAAGTTGAAACAAGATAAGCAGAGTCAAACGGCCGATCTCCGAGAAGGCGATGGCGACGAAGGGTGTTTTATGATGATATTTTTCGGGGTTCGCGTGTACCTAATAATAATAATTCCGAAAATTTCTACGCGATTTAACGCATACGCTCGTTTTGTTTATTATTCACAAACTAACTATAAAATAAAATATAATAATAAAAATTGTACAATCGAAATGAGACTCGTAATTTCCTCATGATGGCGCGAACTGGCGCAGTTGCTTTACTAGTAAAGTTACCACGGGAGAAATTATAGCCCGTATAATATAATTATACAAACTTTTTGTTTTCTATATAAATATTTCAAGTTTTTTTTTTAAACCTCCATACCTACTGCGAGTTTTGTACTCAGGTTTATACCACGGTATGTCAGTATATCCCGGGAAATTATAATTGGTCTCCCTATTTTATTTTGTTTTAAACCATTTTCCAAGAACTTAATAACTTCGTCATCGGAAAATAATCTTTAAATTATACATTATTTTATACCTACGTAATATGCAAAAGTTATTGTAAAATATATTTTGATAATAGGTATAACGTAAATTATTATCCAATTGGTTTCTTATTGTTATTATTCAGATTAAAAATAATTTGGACTTTTGTTACTCAAGTTGTTATTTTGCTATGTCTTTCATACGGATTGAAATACATTATTGAACTGTCAAATATTTAAGCATCTACAAATGTCTAGTTACAAACATGGAGCTTAAAACAATTTATACAAAAAAAGAATTTTTTTTTTTAAACATAAATCGAGTATACGTAAGTAGCTTATTACGTTGGTTTCATGTCTAAAAAATCTCAACACAAAAATATCTTTTAAAAAATAATATGAATTGTATAATAACCCAATTGATTAACCTACTCATAATATTGATTTTTTAATTTAGATTTTATTAATCAAATTAAAATAACTAGTATACATAATTGGTATTACTAATTGGGCTAAATATTAGAAAACATATTGTCAGAAGAATCAAATCCAAAACGTTGAATAAAATATAAAGATCATGATGATGAAATATAAATAATAGTTATGATAATTATATAAAACCTAGTTAACTAAAGAATAATACGATATTTTATTTATGTTATCTTGTGCTTAATCTCTGAGTCTCTGAGTTTTTTTATATTCTGAAACATTAAAATTGTAATACTGAACATTTTGGTAGTATTGACTATTATCATTTTTTCCCATAGACCTTTATTATTTTGTATTTTATTAGGATAACGTAATTTTATAATAGAGATAACTTTGGAAACGTGTATAATTTGCACGATTTTTATATCACGAATTATTGATCACTCTGTATTTCTGTATAATATGTATAATGCATAATAATAATATTAAATTTCACAATAATATTATTTTAAAAAATGTGAGAAAGAGCTAGCGCGATATGATTTTTACTCGGTAAGGCGGTTAATCAAATTTATATAGTCCGTATAACTGTCATTTTTTTTTTTTTTTTTTATTGCGACCGCTTGTGTTATTCTTATAAAAAAGGCTACGATTTATAATAAAATATATAGTACAACGGACAGACTGTGTACAAGCATCGAAAATCAAATATAGTAGTCCGACAAATCGGCGATAAGGGAGGGGATCCGATTTGGGCGGTAAAAAAATATCATATACATCACAACAACGGTAGAGTAAAATCAGCAGTTTTTTTTTTTTAATGTACGTTCAAAAACGATATTTGACGTCATCGAATTTACATAATATAAATAGATTACGGTCGTGAAAAATAAATAATAAATAAAATTTACGAGTACATGATGGAAATCGCCCATGAAGTGCATAATATATAGCTAGTTTATATAATATGATATGTCGTCCTCAGATCGACTTTATCAACAGAAAGTCGATAATCGATTAGGTTAGTAAAATACGTAGTTAAATAAAGTTAAGTTCATTTGAATAAATAACAATATGATAACTGATGACATTTTATTAAGTTCGATCAAATAAGTTGACATTTTTAGATGTTACTAAAATATTCAAAGAATATAAAAAAACCTGCAGATTAATGAATTTTTAAAACTTCAAACTCGATATTGTCCTAAAAGTCTGGAAATATCAATAGTCGGTTTAACATTATACTATATTAATACCAATTAATTCATAATAATGTATGTGCGTTTATGACCGTTCATAATAATATAATCGAATTCGTTAAAGCCATACATAATTAATACGATTTTTTTTTTTATTACGAGACCTTTCGACCTGCAATAATTATAGTTTAGAACTTAAGTAATTTATCCACCTATGATAAAGTTTTTTTTATTCAGCATTATTTGGGCAATAAACTTTACTAAAAAAAAAATTAAAATTCGTTTTAATTTTTCCTTTTTTCAAAGGGGATTATGATTATTAACAATGAAAATATTTACTGTACATTTTATCAATGACGGTACAAAGGAAAACCATAGAAATATTTTAATGTATATATATATAGGTAATATATACATATTAGGTATAAAATATTGTAATATATTTATACTTATTTACACTTAATTTATTATTCGATATTTGCGACTTAAACTCTAGACGAATGAATGAAATAATTATAATTATATTTCGATATTTAAAGTTTTAAAATATTACATAACAATCATGTGATGCGTGAATGTGGTGCGATCGATTGAAAAGTTCTGAATATGATCATATTGATATTATAATTATAATACTATATGCTTTGTGCAGCAGTGTATATTTAATATGCGCTCTTTGGCAAAATAGTTACCCTGAACGCCAAACTGTATGACGATTAATCAGAATGATTAATGTTTTATTATTTTTTTTTTTTTTTATTAAATTTTTTTTAACAATTTCGGTTACAATTCTATTAGTTATAACACATAGTTAAATTAATATTTACAACATTTAAAGATAGATCACATTAAATTTAATAACTTTAACATCTCATACCTCATCATAATCTGAGTCAAGTGTTATATATAAATCATCAGAAATATTGAGTTCTTTGCGTATAAGGTTGTATTTACGGCATTCTATTAATAAAAGTTATACCGTTAGCTTGATTCCACACGAATTGTGTTGTGGAATTTCTTTTTTTGCTATCGAGTGTCTGTGTGTAAGCATTTCAAGTTGATTCGTAAAAAATGTAATATAACTTCTTTGTTTCATTTGAAAATAGTGTTTTGTCATCTAATAATTGTTCTTCTAATTTCATTTAATTACCTTTTTTTGTATGCTACAGATATATTCCATTTTTAATTTATGAAATTATTAATATATTTTCTGGTGGTCATCATAAATTAATAGTAATATTAATGCTATGAATAGTTCAATGTTTTTCGATAGGCACTATAATTAGTAATTTAGCAAATTTATTTACTATTTCTTTCCAATGTGCTCTTATCTTAAAAGAATTATTATGTGCTTACTTTGTTTTGATAATTCTTCAAGATTATTTTGGATGAATGTTGCAACGTCACAGAAATTGAATCTGTTTCGAATAATTATAAGTATGCTTAAAAAAACGCTAAATTTGATATTTGTTATGTGATTCTCATCTTCAATAATATCATCTATATTATCTTCATGTACAAAATACATTTCTTTACTTGTAAGTATAAAACATCTACCCGGTAGTCTATAATATTTAATTGTTTTATTAAGTAGTATAATAGAGATATTCCAACTTCTTAGATGCATCCATGTATACTTTATAATTTTTTAGAATGGTTTAAAAGTATCTTTGTTACACATCGGTAGGAGTTCGTTATTTATTTAAATAAAATATCGGTGATTTCTGTGTTAACTTGATATACGTATAGTTCTTCCATAAAGATTTAGTATTTAGATTCACTTATTGATGACTATTTATGATAAATGTATATTGTTTCATGCAATATTATTATTCTACGCGTATATTTTATTACTTTCAGGGATCATATTTGGAGACCATACATCCGATCGACGCGGTGAGAAATACGAAGAAAAGACCAGAAATCGGACAACGTGTTCGGCTCAGTGAAGGAGACATAGCGCAGACAAAGCTTTTGTACAAATGTAACAGTGAGTTAAAACGGCAATCACGTTGTTATTGTTTTGGGTAAATTCGAAAATTTTGACAAAGTCGCGAATTTTAACGTCAAACACAAACGGGATCGATGAATATATAGTACTAATTATTTGTAGTCTGTAGATTTAGTTTTCACGTTAGGTATCTGCAGATTGCAGCTATAATATAAAACGATACTGTAGTATCTATACGACCGTCTCCCGATGGGGGGAAATATATGTATATATACAGAGTGTTCCAGACAGACAACAGACTATAATATTTCCTTTATTACTTTTTTTTAAAAAATAACGACGTCGTGAATCGTAAGTTTTTTCTAAAAAAAATTTAAAACTTAAACATTTTTTCGGAAATATTGCAATTATTAAACAGATCTGGAACACTCTGTATATGATATTGAAAATTTATAATATTATAATGTGAAATAAACTACCGATTGGTTTTTTTCATTATTCCGTTTCGCATATTGAAGGGTGCGGAAAGACGTTACAGGAAAACAACGGGATTTTCGGCTATTCGCCCGTGCCCGGACAGGAGTACGGCGAACGATGCGAATGGAGAATAACGGCCACCCATGGCGAGCGCATAGTTCTGAACATCACCGAACTGGATATATTGAAATCGGACCAATGCGGTACCGATTATTTGGAGATTCGAGACGGATACTGGCACAAATCTCCACTACTCGGTAACTATATCACATAATATATTTCAGTAAGTGAGTGCAGTTAGTAATATGTATAATCAATATTATAACAGTTATCGTTATAGGTCGGAGTCATATCCTTAAAATGCTTAAAATATATGATGTGTTCATGTCGTTAAAAAAATGCAATTTATTCTCTATATAAAAAAAATAAACTTAAAATTTTCAACATTGATCAACATTGACTTTATGAAAAATTTAATGTTATTTATTTATATCTCAATTCGTTCTTTAAAAATCGAGAATAGAATCGTAAATACAACAATAATATATAATATAACAATTAATACATGCATAATTTAATATCAAATAAACCTTTTATTAGATGTAAACGTATATTTATACAGAGAACTGCAAGGTCACAAAATATTTAATATACCTACCTAATGCTAATATACAATTTTTTATGATTTTCCGGGTCAAATAACTGATAAAAACAAAGATTTTAAAACACTATCCCGTAAGTACATGGATGTACATAACAATAAAACAAGTATTTTTTCCAAAAAAATATTTACAATCTTTTTAAATATAGTGTTACTTACAATCTGAAATAATTTTTTATATATCCTCTACACCTAAAATGTGGTTTTATATATGCAAAATATATTAATTTTTTTAATTCTATGTTTTATTTATCGTTAAGATATTATGTTACAATGTTAAATTTTATAAATTAGAAACAAATATGTTAAAATCATAAAAATCCTACTTTTAATTACCTATTATAATTAATAATATATGTTTTTTGATATATCACGAAATCCAATCGATCATTTTTATATAAAATTTATACGATTATATTTGATTAAATTGTCATGCGGCATTACGTTTATTAAACAACCGAAGTATTATAATTGAAACTCTTTGTAGTTTGTATAGTATTTTTTTCGTATAATATAATATATTAGTTCGGTAATTTTCAGTACGAGATCGATATTTGAAATTATATGTTGCCTGTCACTATTATAAAACTACACATCGTTGGTTGACGGCTAAATTGGTACTTTATTCAATTTCGTTTGAAATCGGTATTTCACAGGATATTAACATTATTTATACTTAAAAGAAAAAATATCTATATATTATTTTTTATAGTAACCCAACCTAAGTATTGTGAATAAAATATTATTATATAATTATATTATGCAATAATTTGTATTGATTTCAACGAACTTAATTTATTTGTTAAATAAAAATATTAAATGTCTATACAGGAAGATTTTGTGGAAGTGGTCGTATTCAAGACTTAATTGTGACGGGAAATAGCAGAATGCTAATCAGTTTTATGATATCCGACATTGGCATGAAATATAAGGGATTCACAGCGAGTTACGAAGGTTGGTAAAACATTATTTATATTTATTATCCAGAATTATCATAAAACGTAAAACGCTAAATTTGCAGAGAAGTTTTTCATTTATATTTTTTGTTTCTAATTTTATTTCTGACTAAAATTATTATATATTTATATTAATTTATCAGTAAGTTATATTATAAGCACCTAATTATTATAATAATATGATCACTGTTTAGATGAAAAAATGTATTATTTATCTTCAAATATTTTAAAACAATTTACATATCGAGAGGTAAAATAAAAATAGATAAAAAAAAACAAATATGATGTATATACTTTTTAATAAAATAATAAATTACCACATTTCGTATATAACTTAATAGTTATATTATACTTTTCCAAGTAGACTAATGTTTTGCTTAAAATATAGGATCATTTATTTCTAAAGCTAATGCGATTAAATTAATATTTTTATTTTTTTATTTTTAGCCGTTTGCGGAGGAGAAGTTATGGTAACAGACGAACAAGGACACTTGGAATCGCCTAATTTTCCAGACGATTATCTACCGAACAAAGAGTGCGTTTGGAAACTAACTGCTCCGGAAGGATATCAAGTTGGATTAAAATTTAACGTATTCGAGGTACATTATATATTTTGGTTTTTGTTCATATATGTAAGTTGATTAATTTTTATTTGAATGTCGAATGAAATATCATAATTTTTTGCGAGTATACATAAAAAAAATAATTTCAGAAATCAATTGACACACGGTATTTTATTTCCATGACATTTAAATTTTTTTCTTTAAATTATTCTGTATAGTATTTTATTTCAATATATCAGTAAAAAAAAAAAAAAAAAAGAAATGTTTACAATAAATAATATTAATGATGTATTTTATCCTGGAATCTTATGAGTGAAGTGAAATTATTTAATGTTGTTCGATTGATAACACCTTTACGTTATAGTTTTATAGACTATAAATCAAAAATCAATAATAAAAGAATCTAATTATCGCAATTTTGTTAAACCTCTGAGATCATAATATTATACTGACTATCGACATCATGTCAATGACAAGATTATTAGACAATTTTTCGTATGTTTAATGCGTTTATCATTATTCCACAGATCGAAAACCACGATAATTGTTTCTACGATTACGTGGAAATCAGAAACGGACACTCAGCTGACAGCCCATTGATAAACAAGTACTGCGGATACAAATTGCCGCTGGACGTTCATTCTACAACAAATAAACTTTACGTGAAATTCCTATCAGACAGCTCTGTCCAAAAAGCTGGGTTTTCTGCGACGTTTATGAAAGGTACTTAATACCTATAGAAATGGCGTATTTTGTCAAGAAGTGGATATGTGATGGTAACATTTCATTAACCAAAGAGAGTTTTATTAACTCCTCATCGTCAACAACGCGTGTTAAATGTTTGCAATTTCGATATTATTATTGTGTAATAGATAACTTATTTTATATCAGTTTTTGAAAAATATCACTAGAAATGAAATATTAAGGGGAATCTATTCTCCCCTCAGTAAATGCACCACAGACCTATAGTATAATATACAGGAGGGTATACTACGATGATTTAACCACTTTACGTTGAAAGTATATTTAAAAATATTAAATCGTCATGATACATCCTATTTGCAATATAACGTAGTTTTCTTTTTTATGGTGATAGTCTTGATAGTATTTGATAATAATATATAATAATATATCACATAGATTATCAATATATGATAATATTTGATGTGATGAAATATTTTCAAATCTGTATTTTTTTACACATTATACAAATACATAAATGTTTCACCTTTTTTATGTATTTTACATTGGCTATCAATCTGACACAACCCAATTTTAGTTTACTCTTACGGCAGGCATGAGGTTCCATAGGAATATTCTGATACCTTCTAACAGAGAAAATGTTAAGAAAATAAAAAAAAAAACTAAATCAATATAAAATAGTAAATACATAAACGATTTAAATCATATAATTATATTTGATAATATTA
Organism: Eriosoma lanigerum; assembly: GCA_013282895.1. Classification (NCBI taxonomy): domain Eukaryota; kingdom Metazoa; phylum Arthropoda; class Insecta; order Hemiptera; family Aphididae; genus Eriosoma; species Eriosoma lanigerum. The sequence goes on along the minus strand of CM023358.1, from coordinate 24,435,151 downwards.
CATTAATTATAAATATTTAACATATTAAATCTCACCGAATATCGTTATTATTTATTTATTATTTTATTAGATACCAATTACGATTATTTCGGTAATTATGCGGATTTTTGTTTTATTTCTTAAGTTCTTACTTCTTAATGTTTCATTAAGAAATCTTTAAAATAATATATTCATGGAATACTATAGTAACAAATTTTCATAAAACATAATGTTTAAGCTGTTAATATTATAATTTATTTAAAACTTTCGGGACAGAATACTGTTGTGCATAATAATAACGTTCTTAATTCAGTAACTTGAATCAATAATGGAATTTAATTAAACTTCTTATATTTGAGAAAAAAATAATATTATTTTAATTTATGTAGGCTTTTTTATTTTCAATAATATGTATTTTTGCAATTCGATTAGTTTATATATTTAAGCGAGTTATATTTCTTTATGCAGTTTATATTAGTAAAATTTTTTGTGAGTTACGTTTATTATACATACCTATTGTAAGCTGATTTTTCGGTCGTTTTATATACAATTTCTATTGCTAATAAAAACAACAAAAAAACCACATAAATAAATTAAACGTTAAAATGTTATAACTTGTCAATATTGTTGGCATTAATTTAAAAATGAAGGGCTTTTTTTTAATGATAAAAAAAAAAAAAACGTGATTTATAAAAATTGTTTTTGTTTGTCAGCGAAATCAGTAACATAATATGCATTTCGTCAAACCGCATAATGTTTGATAAATATTTCAAAACGTTAATAAAAAAAACACGTAGTTAGATTACAATTAAATGAAACAACGAAAATTATAATAATAAATACAAAAGTTTTGTTTAAAAAAAATTAATTAAAATAATGTAAAAACAATATTCGCGATGCATTTATTTACCTCTTATCGCATAATACATTAATGAGTTAAAAAGTCTAAGTTAATTTAATATAACTTTTAATATTTGAATATTTGTTTTATTAACTTGCCCATTCTTGTATATTATATTCACGAGAAATATATTTAATTTTTTTAAAATTATTTTTACAATATTAAATTTTATCGTGATTTATTTTTCTACATAATTCAGATTATTTTTTACAGAATACGACGAATGCACTTCGGTGGATCACGGATGCGAACAGTTCTGCATTAACACGCTGGGTGGGTATGATTGTGCCTGTAAAGTGGGCTTTGAACTTCATTCGGACAACAAACATTGTGAAGGTAAATCCAGCATGTATATTAATAATATTAATAATATCAATTTGATTAAAAAAACACATTCCGTATAATTTTTAATGGATACTTCAAAAAATGACATATCTCTAAAATTAATTTATTTAATATGTAATTTATTAATTTGTCTCCAAACAAAAAAAGAGATAAAATTGTAAAAAGAAAATAAACGGGAAAACTATAAATTATTTCAAACTATATAATATATTGTTATTATTAACGTTAAACCTATTTATTTACATATTGAAATAATAATGAGAAAACAAATTACGCCCCCAAAATTGTAGCATATAAAATAAATAAGAAAATTAATAATATATAAATTCTACATTATATAAAAGTAACCGCGTATTAACATATAAAATAATCGCGCCCATGGGTTTATACTCAGCGTTGGTGGATTCGGCCTCATTTATTCCGTACGCCCAGATTTCTTTACTTAAATAATATTTAGGTCAAAATCATATATTTTTTTTAAAATCCGTCCCGTTAAATATAATACAGTATTTGCGAAAATTATTTTTCGTAGTATTATCTATCGTTGTGTGCAATTTGACGGGGAAAAAATGTAAAATAAAAAAGTTTAGGAACTATTGTTATAACCGATAATAATGATCATCATATGGAGTTGTTATTATATTAATCTGCATGCTTTACAAAAGATCGGTATATTATATTGCCAAATTTCTATTTTTCTCAATTTTATTTCATCGTTCGCAATTGTCTGTTTTTACGGTTTTAATAGGCCGTTACAAACACAGTAAAGTTCAAAATATGTTTGATAAATATATATAAACTTAATTTTTTAATTAAATATATATTATGATATATGATATATGTATTTTATAATCAGAAATGGTTAAAATAAATTTTCAATCGCCTGGCAAATGAGAAAAGTGTCGTTAACTTCTGTTTGACGGTAGATTTATTAATTATATCGATAACAGATATCTGCATAAACTCGGTTATCAAGGCGTACGGGTTATGCAATATGACAGCGTACGTGCCTAGGACGGCCGAACACGAACGGATTCGATTTAAATCGGGCGCCGTCGACACTTCTCGCCGTTAGAGTCAATATTATACCCGGACGAAAAATAATATTATAACTAATCACTATCAACTTAAAGTATAGAAATACAATAAACAAATTAATTATTACATAATTTAAAAAAACGTTTTATCCAAATTATATTGATTTTGAATTCAAAAGAACCAATTTTCCGTTTAGTCAAATCGAAATAATTTACATATCGTCTATAGATAAATGGTGTTTTGCAATTTGTTGAAATAAAAATAACAGATACAAATTTAAAACACATTATATTTACTAAGTTTTTATTATCAAGGAGTGATCATCACTTGTATTTTTTTATGTTCTTTTTTAAAAAGAGTCAAATAAAATATTTTTATTCGTTTATTAAACACATATAATTATATCGAGTTAAATCAATTAAAGCAAAACGGTTTATTGATTTAATTGATTATCATCAAATAAGTAATTTATTTTGACTTTAAAAACATATTAATTGAAATCTAAATTATATTCCAATTTCATATTAAAAAAATATATATATACATTTTTTTATTTCAATTATCTAAATGAACTTAATAGTTCATTATAATATTATTATAATAATATTAATATATTATTTAAATAAAAAAAATAAGAATATTTTTCGGTGTAGAATTTTAAATCTACTTCAAATAAATTGTTACGATTATCGTTTACCTTCAAATTTGTCCTAATTTATTTATAATATTAAATTACATTTAATTATGAATGTAAAATGTAAAACGTCAACATCGTTTATTGAAAATATACTTCTATTCGTTATTATTATTTATAAAATACACTTATTATATTATATAATTACTATTAAAGTGATTGTTGAACTTTAATTTTGATTTATGTTAATAATACACAAATTAAAAATATCTGAGAAGTAATACATTTCTATATAACAGAGAAAATACACGATAGATAAAAAAAAATAATACTTGTTATTTTTAAAACCGGTCTGCGGTCGATGACTCTCCGAAATATGTAATCAGAAATTAGTAAGAAATAATAAGTTGTCCAAATACATATATAAAATTACATATAATGATTAATAATAATATATCTAAGTCTAGGGAAGAGTTACAATTTGCTTATGGACAATTAATCTTTATATGATATAAATATTATATAACTGTGATTAAATTTATTTCGAAAATTATATTTTTCTTAACATTTATACTACTAAACAAATTATATTAACATTTATAAATAAAGTTAATATATATATATATATATATTTTAAAACGTCAATATATTATAATAAACAATTAAATATTGCTATTACAATTTTCATTTATAACGATATAAATAATTTACTTTTAATACATTATTTTTGAATGTAGATGCCTAGTGTTTTGTTTGTTTGGTAGTACATTAATTTTCTAAACACAGACACGTCAATATCATCAAAAATATTTGAATATACAATTTATTAAAGTCATAAAGATTTTCTTTTTATATAATGCAATCTAAATTAAAATTAATAAATACATTGATTAATTGATTGTTTAAATTTAAAACGATAAATATTATCTTACCATTTTGTATAATATATTTTTTAATAATAATTCGTGTTTAAATATAATAATTTGTAATAAAATATTGGATAAAGTTTTATCGAGTTTTGTCAGTGACAAACATTTTCAACATTTACACATAATATTTTATATAGTCACAATACTTCAATGCTAAAAACGTTGCTTATTATATTATTTCGTCGTTATTTTTTGTCAAAACTTAATTGTTTTTTTCAATATTCAAAAAGAAGCCGTCAGTAGACTTCTGTTCCTGTATAATATAATAATAAATATTAATCAATGTTATATTTTCTTCAATAAGTTAAAACAATTTTTTACAAACTATACTTATGTGGTTTTTATATTGGGTGATCAACATTTTATATTACGCTAATATTATCGTTTTAATGAGAGATATAAAATAATAAAATAGTAAAATATATAGGAAACATAGTAATTGTATGTTTTGATATTTTAAAACATCTTTTTATGGGGTTTTCGTTAACGTTTAAAAGAGTAAATTAAAAGTAAATTTGTGCAACATAATTTTTGAGTTCTTATGATTCTTATCACCTTGTATATGTTTAAAAAAAAAAATACAATTTAATTAGGTAATTTTATACTTAGACATATTTCTCGTGAATAATAAAAATTTTCATATTAAATTGAACAGCAACTCTGCAAGTCCTAAACAATAATATTGTTTTCTTCCGATGTAATAACTTTTATAATGTTATTGAAATTTGTTTGTTTTTTGTGATTAATAATTTTGCTCGATGAACTATTCGAATGTAGCACTTTTATAAATAGTATATTATATTTATATTTTTATTCAAATGGAATAATAAACCTTGAGTTTCGAACCTATGTTAAATAATTTGCGAGTAATAAATAACATAAAAATGTGTCCGTACATAAAATTATATTGTTTTAGACGCTTGCGGCGGTATAATCGAAGCGACCAACGGTACAATAACAAGTCCTTCATTTCCAGACTTATATCCAGGAAATAAAAGTTGTATATGGGAAATAATAGCACCTTCCCAGTTTAAAATTACACTGAACTTTACGCATTTCGATCTAGAGGGAAATAATGTAAGTTATATAATAATAAAGACACATAAATCACATCCGTCTAAGAAACGGAATTTTTCATAACGTTCATTAATAATAATTGTTTTTTTTTTCTAATTTAAATTTTTCAGTTACATCAGGTAAGAAACACGAATTTAACTAACGGTGAAATTATATAATATTTTATGGAAAATAACGACCAGTCGTCGCAGTATACTATATTAATATTATTATATTTTATCGTTATTTTATTACGTCTCGGTCAACCCGGAACCGAATCGTTTCATTATTATAGGCCGAATGCGAATACGATCGAGTGGAAGTCTATAGTAAAATTGGATCGGACAAACTTCGCAAACACGGCGTGTACTGCGGTCAGGAAGCACCGTCCATGATAACTTCGGAGGCGAATGCGTTACGAGTGGAGTTCGAGTCAGACAGCTCAGTGCACAAGACTGGATTCGCGGCAGTCTTTTTTACCGGTATGTAACGAGATATTTTAACGTGATTCGTCAATAATATTTATAACTTAGAACTTAAGTCTATGTTTTGTTGTTTTATGTGAATATTAAATATAGTGTATTCTATAAAGTATGTAGAATTGTCTTATCAATTAAATTTGGAGAATCTTTTCGTCGTTAATTTCATAAAAGATGTAATAAATTAATAAAGGGGATAAAATAGCTTTTGTCATGCGACTATTTAAAAGCATTAACGCGAGGTGGCTAATTATTTCTTCTATTGTTTAAACATTGTATTTAATTTAATTAATTATTGCCTAAAAAAATGATTGCTTGTTAAAAACTGGAGAGAGCTCCACGATTTTTTATCTCTTAGTCTTCTTCTCTCCCCTCCCCGTAAAAAACCGCAACTTCGAGACAAACGATATAGGCTTCATTGTCAATCATACATTTATTTAT
>CM023358.1:24406991-24429339 GCA_013282895.1 Eriosoma lanigerum | reverse complement strand
ATCGTACGAGTGCACGTGTAACAATGGATTTACATTGCACGAGAATCGGCACGATTGCAAGGAAGGCGGTTGCAAGCACGAGATTTCAGCCCCGCACGGAAAGATCAGCAGCCCCAACTACCCGGACTCGTACCCAGGCCGGAAAGATTGTGTGTGGCATTTCACCACCACCCCGGGCCACAGAATCAAAGTGGTAACGTATCATAGTCACTTACAGTTTTAGAAAATTGTATTTATTCGCGTTCGTGCAGGGAGAGTATTTGGTCGTTTCAAAATCTTTAAACGTTTCGAGTTAGGCAATTATTTGAGGTTTCAAGTAGTAAAAATTGTATAATTTACGGTAAATCTACTTTAGTTTTCAAACGGGGAGTTTTGGAATACTATTCTCCTAACCTAACCTAACCGATAATAATATAACTACGTAACGTTTGTTTTTTTCCCTATATGTGTAGCTTTTTGATACCTTCGAAATGGAACCGCACCAAGAATGCGCTTATGATCACATTACGTTCTACGATGGACCTACGCCGGATTCACAGATATTGGGACGATTTTGCGGTTCAAAAATACCACATCCAATCGTGTCCTCGTCAAATCAACTGTACTTGGCTTTCAAAAGCGACGCTTCGGTACAACGAAAAGGATTTTTGGCTACTCATAGTACAGGTAACATAATATGCCATTACAATAAGTATACACATTATTATATTGGTCCTTACCGATTTTATATTATCTTTTAAGATTAACACTGCAGTGTGATGGCAGTAGCTGATATGTTATTTTTGTCGATTTTTGGATTATGATGTAAATAGTTGAAAAACAGTACCTATGTTTTAAATGATGACATATTATATCTTATATGTGTGTAGCTTCATCAATGTGTAAGGTCCAATACTGATAACTCATTTTTTGAATAACACACGTGATGGCAAAAATGTATAATTATGTCATTATAAGTATTTTATAAAAATATGTTATCATGCATTTTTAATGCACAACAATTGAAAATTTTTTTGAGTATTGACATAGGTAGTTTACACACGTGGTAAAAATTTGGAATGGCTTATCAGTATAATATATTGTATTATAATTTGTATTGAGTTTCGTTCAGAATCGTATTTTCTAATGTAATATCATTGCATAATTTTAATTATAATAAACCACTAAATTCTCCGAGGACCAAAGGAACGTAGGATGAACACCGAGAATTGTTCATCTTGCTTTTTTATAGTTAACTCTGTACTGTATTTTTTTTTTAATAATGCCAAGAGATTGGTATCAATTTGTTACGACTGCTAAAAGACAGAAACCATTTAAAGTAATTGAAATGAAACGGGAGCATTTTTTTTTTATTTTCAAATTTAGTAAGAACCTCACTAACTAAGAGTAGATATTGATGGGATTAAAGTGAATTGGTTTCATATCAGGTGGATTTTAATTGTGATGTTAAATTTTACAAAGGGCCATTTTTTTGTTAACAATAAAATTAGTTTAATGTTTTTACTTATAATATAAATTTAGTTTTTTTTTTTTATTTGTGCAAATTTATAATGTACTCCATATGGTATCAATCTACAAACTAGTTATATATTAGGTATAATGTATGATATAATATAGTTATACGGAATATTGTATTTTCTCGTCCTAGTTTGCGGCGGTAGGCTGATTGCTTCAAACAATGTGAAACACTTTTATTCGCATTCGAACTACGGAGATTTGAATTACGATAGCGATGCAACTTGCGAATGGACTATCGAAGCCAAATCCAATATGAACGTACACTTGACCTTTTTGACATTTGAACTGGAAGAAGAAAAGGATTGCATGTACGATTACGTAGAAGTGTGGAGCAGCTTGGACACGAGTGGACCATTTTTCGGAAAATTCTGCGGACCAACCGTGAGCATATTCAATAATATAATATCGACTATCAATAAAACCATATCGTTATTCTTCCCGCAAAATTTTAATATATATTTTTCTATTGATTTCGTATATAAATACATCATTATAATATATGATTTGTAGGCTACTAGTCAGATTTATCTTATAGATCATCCGACGAATTTCACCATTGAACTTGACTAATTATAATTTACTTACATGAATTCTTTCCGATAAAACCATGAATTTATAAAGTCATGTTAGCTTTTTCTTTTTGATTTTATTTAATCCTTAATAGTATTATTTTATTAAATTATTTCAACTCACTATTTTAAACGATTAATACTGGTTAACTTTCAGAATCCGACTGACGTTTTGTCCACGAATGACGCGCTGTTGCTTCGGTTCAAAACGGACAGCACTATCGTGAGCAAAGGATTCTCCGCCTCGTACGTGGCCGTGGAGTCGATGAGCCCTCCCAGCGCTGAATATTCATCTCAAATCGACGAAGACGACATCGACCTGGCATTCCGGAAGAACAAGAATGGAAAACAAAAGAAATTCATGTCGTCGACCAAACCTAGGGCAGGCGGAAACGATAACGACGACGACGACGACAATGATGAAGACGATGACGACGAAAACGACGATGACCAAGACATGCTTGCCGTCAAAACTTAAGTAAACTTAGCGAAACAATCTCGAAGACGAAACGGTTGAAATAAAATTATCCTCCCCTGCTCGCCTTAGTTTTTAGTGTTTTTTTTTTTTTTTTTTTTTTTTTTTTTAATTTTACCTCTACAACCCCTGTTATATACATGCGTGTTGTGTGTGAGTATATGTGTGTAATGGGTTTGGTTAGGTTTGGTTAGGTTGGGTTAACCGACCTGGTCATGTCGTATACGTTTGTGCCAAGAATAACAATGTAAATTCTTCGTATTCATATGAGCCTGTATCATATATTATTATATGTACGGAGTACATATTATTTCATTATGTGATTTTCGTGATCTCATGTGTTGTGAACAATTATTGTATTTCATTTTAGAACCGTCAAGATCGCCATTCATAATATTAATAATACTGCTCTTATCATTCACACAATAGTATATTATTATTATTATTATTATTTATTATTGTTGTTGTTATGCGGTGTACTCTCCGATCTCGATGTCGGTTTTATTTTAATATTTTAAATTTTATTAAGGTATTACCAGTATTTTTTTTTTTTACTCTAAGACGTTTATCTGACACCAATAGTATTACGTTTGAATGAAATTCCTATAAAATAATATATATATAAATGAGTCAAATAACGATAACGTCGAGAAAACAAAAACAAAATATAATCGCATGTCATTAAGATCGGCACGACACTGTAGGTGTTGTACCCTGTACGTTGTTTAATTATGTATTTTTTTTTAATGTCATAATATTATTGTACTTACCTATTACTATTTACTACCACCTACTATTATTATAATAATCATTATTAATTATTAAACGAATATAATAATATTAAACCCCGATACATCCATACAATATTTCTTACGTGTTTAAACTTTAAAACGTCATATTTCTATTATATCGAATTAATTTCAAAATATATCCGAACACTTGTTAAATTATAATATTATTGTATTTGTTTTAAAAATGTATTTCACAAAATGTGTTATATAAATACTATCAACGGAATGATTCCTGTTATTATAATTTAAACCTATGAGTGATAACAAATAGTATTAATGTATTATAATATTGATTTAAACTAAAAAAATATGTTTAATTAAGTGAAAAAAAATACAATATTATAAAGTATAGTTCTTGACACACTTTAAGATATTAATTAAGTACCTATAAGCAGTGGCGCCGGTGCTGGAGAGGGGGAGAGGGGCATTGGACCCCCCGTTAAATATATTGGGGAGCAAATTATAATTTTGCCCCCCTGAAAATTTATCATTATAGTTATACACTTAATACTTAAATATTTTAGAGTTATAGTTTATATTTAAATTACATTTTTATTATTTTTAATATTTATATAATATAATATGTAATAAAATGAATTTTGAAAAATTGTATAACAAATAAAATTAAAAAATGTAAAACTTTAAAATTGTTTTTAATTTTATATTTAAAATTAAATTAGATAAATAAGACTATTAGTTTAATCTACAAAATAGTAGTTAAATCTATTTTACAAAAATCAATAAGTATTTGTATTTTATTTTAATATACTATATTTCATGATTTTCTTTAAACTTTTGTTTCCCCCACAAGAAAAATAGTTCCTGCGCCACTGCCTATAAGCATATTTAAAATTGTATTGGGAAATTTAATCAGTTAGGTAGATCCACTTATATTTTCAAATTCTTAGATTTTTTTTATGTCACTTACAATAATATATAATAAACAATTCTTTCAAATATGTACTACTTACCATTTTTTTAAACAAACTAATTTTCCTGCAATTTGTATTATACGAAATGTTTAAGTTTTCTATATTTCTTGCCGAGTTCACGCATTGGGCATAAAGAAAACCTGCCCACTTTATGATCTGTGCACTATTTTTTTTCTTCTATTTTAGGCATATGTATAATATCAACAAAAATGACATGATACAGGACAATATGTGTTTTTTTTTAATGTCGTTCCCACCACCATTGATTATAAATAGTACTTATAAATTATAACTAGTATTTTTTATGCTATCACGAATGGCGTATAGAAAATCTGTTTATTTAACCTTAATTTTTACTACCCTATAGTACACCAAGTTATAAATACGATTTTGAAATTTCTTACATTATCTACACTACAATATGCTATCATTCTATTTCTTTCGTCGTTGACGATATAGTTAAAGATTGTACAAGTATAGTTATTTGTTGATAAATCAGACTTGTTCAAAAATAATATTTCTTTGCCATACTCATACAGTATAAATAAAAAAATCAAATTTTTTATGTTATATTACATTCTTACCTTTTCTTTTAATTTTTAATTTCTACTTTTAAATTGATTTCCTTTTTGTAAAATAAAGTATTACTATTTACCTTAATTCTTTAACCTTTATTATACATTTACATTATAAATAAAATGGTAATTTTTTATTTCATGTTAAATTAATGATGTATATTCTAAAAGTATATCTGGGAGTTTAAATATACTGGTAGTCAAATTTATTTTAAACCACCATTATGGTCAATTTGAGAAATTTGTTCCAAGAAACCCAGAGTAGTAGTAATATAACACTTGTCTAGGGTAGTAACGTGGTGTTAAATAACTGTAACTATGATTACACTATTTAGATTATTTAAGGTTAGGTTAAGATCCTTAATTTAATTATTTTCTAATTGATTTTATTTATATAGCTATATACCTACATTATACTTATAGGCATAAGCGGAAATTCACAATAATTGTTTGAGAAGTTAAGATTGTATATGCATTTACCATGTATAATTTTTACTGTTATGAATTCAGTGTTGTACAAAGATAACCTATAATTTATCTAGATAAGATAACAGATAATTGAATTTTAATTTATCTAGATGAGATAAATAGATAACACTTATAATTATTATCTAGATAAGAGATAAAAGATAACCAATTTTATCTAGATAAAAAACAGATAACTAATATTTAATATTGTAGATCCAACGTTCGTACTTGGTATAAACCATAGTCGTTATTAACATGATTATTTTGTAAATATTATTAATATTAATTATAAATTATCTGATACTCCATTTAAAACTATAAATAGTGTTTAGATAACACAGTTTAAAATAATTATATGTCAAATTTTTTTAAATCATTGATTCAATTAAATTATCTAGTTGATTAATCTCAGATAGCCTATTTATTTATCTAGATAAGATAAAATAACTGTATTTTATCTATATGATGCACAACACTGATTATGTTCATACAGTAATATTTATAACCCATTTACCACTATATTTATTAAAATATTATACTAATCACACATAAGTTATAATTTTTGTTTTATTATATTTTAAATTACAAAAATAATAATAGGAAAGCAAAATATAATAAATATATAACAAAAATGGTTATTTTAATATCATTAATCTATTTTGATTTTCTATAAGCAATTAATTTATTTGCCCAAGCATTTCTCAGTAATTATTATTCGCGTTGTAGAAAATAGCTACTTTTGATCAGAATTTTTTTTTTAAACAATTAAAAAATTAATTCATTTTGCTTATATATAATTCACTCCTCTACTTTAGTGGTTAGATTTCCTAAAATTATTTTTTTAGGGAGTTAAGTTCTACCAAGCCCCCTCCTCTGATTTCCGCCTATGCTTATTGGTACATATTTATGTGTATTTATTTACAAAAATCCATTAAAATCAATTATCTTTGATCGTTACTTTTTTAACTTTAGTATACGATTAAGAATACCCAACAGTACATTTGTGTGATATTATAACACGTGTAATACTATCTATTTAGTTAAGGATTTGTGAACATTTTATTAATATTAAAAATGAAGTAGTATTTTTTTTTCAAAAATTAATTTTTAATAAAAAATAATAATATTTATAGTATCAAGAACATTAAACCAAATTTAGTGTTTATTTTAGGCTATTAATTAGGAAAACTTTGAAAGATTTTTTATCAACATTATATTCATCATATTTCTAAATTTCCAGACAGCACGTTAGGTTAGGCTAGACAAAGTTATATAAAGGTGTTAATATTTAAAAATACAAACCTTAACATGCTCTATACTTATGTCCAATTCATGAACTGGAAAAAAATAATGAAAACTTGACTATTTCATGAAATAGAATATCTAGATGTCCATTTCAGGAATTGAGCAAAAACCCAAATCATGCATTGTGTAATTTTACAATTAGGGTGTAACATATATATATATATATATAATTCCAACGAATAATTTGTTAGTTATCTATTGTTCTAATATTTTTAATCTATATATTAATATTAATAGTCAAAATAGTCAATCACGATTTCTAACTGTAAATTTGTAAACATAGGTTAAACATAATATAGGCTTTTAATTATTATACATGTCAATTAGTAATATTTAGTAACATATTTTCACAAATTTAAACGTGTATATGATTAAGATCATTATCTGTTGGTTTTCCAAAATAAACAGAGAATAAAAAAAAAAAATTCATTTCTGTTATATCAAGAATCAAGCTAAGATTTTATATTATCTATTATCGTTTTGACCTCAATTCATATACATTTTAAAATTAGTATATTTTAAATTATAATATAACTGGAAACTGTATTGACTTACTTATCAAAATATTGTGATTTGGACAAATCAATAATGTCAGAAAGATTATCTGAGTATTATTTTTATGTATATCACTGCATAATATACTTTATTCAGTGACATAAATATTTCTATATAAATTAGGTACTTTAATTTTAAAATTTTATAATTAAGGATAAAAAGTAGTGTGAGTACATTTAATGCGTCATCCTGTATTTTATATACATATACGATTAGATCTTAAACTTTAGTGAAATATTAGCATTGTTAAATGGTAAAATAAAAAACAAACTGTATTCATTTAATAATTTATTATTTACGATGTCATAAAATCTGTAATTACTTATTTGAACTATTAAGTAAATGAATAATACTTATAAGATTATGAATGTATTACAATATATTTAATCTGAGAAAAAACAGGTTTTTGTAATAATTGTAAGATACCAACATCGAAAGTTGGGCGTAAAATAAATATCATATTATCAGATGTTACCAATATTGCAAGTCATTACTAATTTGCTAAATAGGTTTCTTCAGAGATTTCATCATCATCAAACGCCGGTTATTAAGGTTCATCTGACGTATGGTTCAAATACCGGTTAAAAATTACCTATACATCTAATTTATTGTATTATGTTAGGTTATCTTGCTAATTACCAAATATCAGGTTACCTATAACCAATTGGCTATTATCGAGAAATTCTTTGAGATTTACTAATGTGCTGTATAGTTTTGGCTTTTTTTTGATATCGATCTTTCTCCCGATTTCATACGAATTATAGGATTCTGACTTTAAAGAGAATAGTGGTGAATAGTATCAAACCAATTGAAGAAAAATCGTAATATTATGGTTTGAAAAATCTTTAAAAATATAAATTATTTTCCATCTAAATATAAATTAATATAATTGATAAAATATAGGTAGGCGCACATTATTTAGGCAGTATTGTAAAATACATTTTAGATATGCACTTGAATATAATATGTAGACACAGATAATTTAAAAAAAAAAACATTCTTTCATGTTTAATAATACATTATAATTTAATGGTTATAAATAGTAAAAACTTATTTTTCCTATTTTATCTAGCGGAATATATTAAATTGGTATTTAAAAAAAGCTAGAAAATGGTTAAAAAACAGTGTTATAGTAGAATAAATTAAATACCGAAGATTATCGGTAAAAACGTACTTCATTTCAATTATTACAAATACGGGTATTAAAAGATATTTGAAATAGGTATTTGAACACATTTATACTGAAATATTCAATAAAATTGTTTTCAGGAAAAAAAATTACACAAATGATGTTTATTTAGTACTGCTGCAGTCAAATGGATTTGCAATAAATAATTATTTAACTATATTAAAATAATATCGAAATGTTTGTTTAATTTAGTTGCTTATATATGACTAGAAATTCACTGAATCGATACACATATCTATTGATCTGCTTTTAATAATTAATTATAAGAATGTTAAAGTAGGATATTTTATGCTCGTATGATAATATTGATTAACAAGTAGCACATTCACTTGTATTTGCAATTAATTTTAGTTGGTACAAACAACCAAAGTATCGGTAATCGTTTTGATGTATAGTATTTTGTACTCGGGTTATCGAAATGTTACTTGATTAAATATTTTTTTGAAATTAAAAAATAAACATACCGATTTATTAAAATAAAAAAAGAGACCCAAGAAAAATTTAAAAGTTTTGAATATCATTTATATAAAAACGGTATTTATTAAGTATATAAATACCTAGTATTAAACTTGTATGTGCGTGAAATTATAAGTTACAATACGTTTAAATAAGGGATTTATTGGTTTAGAAGACGGATACATTAGACAAAACATATTAGGTACATTGTTATGAAGTTATTTCGAACGATAGGTATTTTTATATATACGATATATTATTTATTACAATGTGTAATTAAAACTATAACAACAACATAGTTTTATTTTAAAGAACATAAAATGTATTGATGTCAATATATTTTATTAACTTATTTTAAATGCTTACATGTTTAAGTCATTTTATTAAGTTAAAGAAGTTCTAAGAATATAAACTATGAAAATCCAATAAAACTATAAGTACTTATATTTCTGCAGGAAATTCAAAATATAAGTACCTATTACGTTAGGTTAGGTTTATTTTATTATTTATTTATTTTATTTCGAAAATGTAATATTTTTTTTTAAGAATAAATAATTGAAAAGTAATTTTCTAAAAACCAATTTGTAAATATTTTATTATCCATGTTGTATAGTATCAATTTTAAAACAGAATTTACAAATTGTATTAACCAATTTGAAAAATGTTCGCATTTTTCCGAAGAAATCTGATATGGTGGAAGGGCCAACTACACACATACTCATCCCAAATCAATTATTCGTTGTATGTGGTAAAAAATGTCGTGCAAAAATTTTAATTAGCGTTGTAAAAAAGTTTCAATATTTTGACACAGGTTTGAAGTTGATATGGTAAAAGTCAGAGTACCGACTTTATACACATTTATATAATATATTATATGTAAATATTTAAAATTTTACATTATAATATATACATTTTTTTCTAATGGAAATATTTGCTAGTAGGTACTCACAAAGTAATATTATGTAATATGTGTTTATAAAACGTTCAAACATAACATTTAAAATATAAGCGATTAACTTTTAAAATATTTGTTTTTCATTTAGTAAATTATCGTCTGGGAGTCATTATGCTTATTAGAGTATTATTATAATTATACAGTTATTATAGCAGTGTTAAATATTATTTTTAAACATGGTTAATATTTTTTAAACGCCGTCGCATAGTTAAAAGTCGAATCAAATGATATAGAGTATTATTTGTTGGTACTGGCTTATTATTATCGATATAATTAACAGTATTTTTAAAATATTTCAAACAATAAAATTGAAATCGTTTCCTAGAGACCAATTTGTATAATAATAATTTATGTAAATATAAAATAGAAAAATTTGTAAAATTATATATGCATATAAAATATTTATGCAGTGATAACGATTTAACGAAATCAATGTACTGTATATTATTATTGATTACTGATTAGTAAACGTTTCGCTGAAATCCCTAATTTATCAAATTATTTTTGTTAATTGTAGTCAATAAACGATAACAATTATATTATAATATGCATGTTTTTATCATAATCAGATGAATTCGAAATATCAATAAACGACTCTATTATGAATATATTTATATAATTTTAATTTCCAATAATATGAAAAAAAAGTTGATTCGTAAAAAATATATTATTAAATTATCAGATAGATTAATTTTTACAGTGATTATAAACCACCTGAAATAACGATTGATTTTGAAATGCGTGTAAAATAATTGCGATTTTTATTGCGTCAGAATTCATTCAAGAGATTAGGAAATTTATATGTAGGTATAATCTAAATCGTAAAAAAAAACTTATAACTCACAGCAAACAATATTATTGGTAATTTTAAATTTAAATTTATATAGAATATATATTTTTTTATACTCGGTAATAAAAATTTAACGAGGAATAATCTAATATGGTTGCTCTAATTAGTTTGCGAAATACAATATTATATTTCACGATTTACTTATATTTGTTAATTAATGTTATTTACAATTAACGAGTATAGTACACAATATAATGAAATTCGATGCTAGGCAATTTATAAGTATTCTTTTATTATTTATGTAATATTTTAGTCAATTAATTAAATTTTATAGGTAATAATTAACAAATTATTAACTATATAAGTTTAGTTTATTTTTGTTTTTAATATAATTAAAATTAATACGATTTTTTGATGAATGGTATAAAAATTAAATATCAACCATAATAAAATTTAAAAATAAATCTTAAATATGTTTTTAACATTGAAATTATTTTAGTTTTAAATATCAATTTAATTTTAAAATATTATTAAATTTATTTAATTAACTTTTAATTTTTTTACTAGTTATGTATGTATTTATATTTATGTATTTATTTTTTTTATATAATATTACGCTGAGTCGCATTTATAATATAATATTATGTAATATGTAGTGGTCAAAAATGCAAAAATCGAATGATATATATCTGTAAGTGTAAGAAAAAAAAAAGAAACTTGCTTCTCTCGTCCATTAATTACTTTATGTTTAAATATAGATATTTATAATATTTCAATAAATATCTCATGTAAACAAAAAACATTCATATTTCTAATAAACCATAAACGTTCTCGAAAATAGAAAAACTTGTTAATAGGAGTTAGAATAATATTGTGCTTTTGGCGATATGTAAAAACTTATATCTAATAATATATTATATACTGCATTTTTATTTTCATCATAAAATATTAAATTTTAGTCGTATACTCGTACGAATGTACACGTAATATATTATAGTTGTAAACAAAACTAGTACGATTATATGAAAACTGGATCATAAAATACATAAAAAAAATTAATTATTTAATATAATAATGGTATGTGTGTGTATATACATAGGTATAATAACTAATTACCATGGATAACCAACAGGTAACCGACCCCGATTGGTCTAGTGGAACGATTATCTCATTTCTTGAACAGTATTAAGTACGTTATTATCATAAATAATTAAAATAATAAATTCGTCAAATAATTTTAATATTAATAGCATATCAGTTCAGATTTTGGACTGAATACAACTTTGGGCATAAACTAGTTGAATTATTAAACGTTAAGTTGGTTATTAAAATGTTTAGTTATACATTGAAAAGTTAAATTTGAATTAAAAATTATTTTGAGTAGAGTAGAGTAAGTTTAATTTGTACTGTAAGTTAATACAATGTTATTATATGGCGTCATTATATAATCATATTACTCTTAAAAGCATCAAAACGTTTCAGTTTTAAATTAAGTGTTTTAAAACATTCGAGTAAAATAATAATTCGAATAATATCGTAAAACTTTTAACTTAAAATAATCGTAACCAAATAGGTAACGAAATTATTAATGATATATTATTATATTATACATTTGTACAATCATATCGATATATTGTAGACAAATCGATTTGTATCCTGTTTGACGTTAATATTCGTAAATTATACGGTTATGTTTATTACAATAACGAGAAATGAATCATTTTGTCTTTTAAGCTGGTCACCGATCGAATCATAACCGATAGGTAACCTTTTAATTTTTTAAATATGCATTTTAATATTAGGTATAGAGTTAGCATCTCATTGTGATTATGTATTTATATGATTTCATTAAATTAGTAGTTCCGGTTTTAATATATATGATAGTATAAAATACTACTATAATATACGCTTAATTTTCTCTTTATTTCATGGGTTAGAATGTTAAGTCATAATAATTACGAAAAATGAGTAGATAGATAAACAAATTCAGGGCCGTATTAGGGCATAGGCACTATAGACACTGTGCCTAGGGCCTACGAACATTTTAGGGCCTACGAAAATAAAATGTGTGGCTGCGATTTTTCCGTAATATTTATTTACTTATTTTTTATTTGTTAATTTAATTTACCTTCTGTAGACGTTAACACAACAAATACAATAATTTGTATAATATTTCTTGTATATTTAGAGTGTTCGTTGTCGTAATTCGTAATTCGTAATAATTACTTATTGAAATCAGATTGGATATTTATTGAAATCGATAAAATGTCGCTAAATAGTATACGACATACGGGCATACGGCGGTGTATGATGAATATGTATTATGTAGAATATTTAAAAATATTCTACATAATATTTTATTCTAATTTGTTACAGTTATCTTTTCTTTTATACTTCAATACGAGGAAAAAATATACAAAATGGTATAAAATAAATTGTTTTTTTTTGTTTTTAAAAGCTTAACACTGAGATTCTACACTGCCCCTCCAGAACATTAAGTTTCTTAAAAATTTAAATAAAAATACTGGACACTACAGGACCGTAGCACATGGATAATATAGCACTGTGCCTAGGGCCTACGATAGAGGTAATCCGGGCCTGAACAAATTTAAGACGTTATAATGAAGTTGTTACCTAACCTAACCTTTAAAAATTCTGGGCACAAACGATAGTTAAAATATTAATTTTTTAACGTAACTTTTGTTTATATATGGAACTTATCATATCCGCTTAATAAATAAACGAATTACTTTTTATAAAATTTGAATTAATTAACAATTAGTTAATATTTATATAATTTCAACAAAAATTAATTTAATTTATTTTTATTATTTTTAATACTTGATATTATATATTTTCATACTAATTGTTAGTTTGAATTGTATATTTTTAAAAAAATAAACTTATTTTGAATGTCCTCTAATGTATATCGTAGAAGTTTTACTATGATTATACATTATAGGGCTTTTTAAATAATGCAAATTATATGTTTCAAATAGAATGAGTTTGATCATTTCATGTAGGATAATAGGCTTCTTGAAAATAATTTAATTTGTAATTTATCAATTCATTTTTCAAATTGTTCAATAGTTATTTTTGAGGACATTTTGTTTCCGACGGTCGAACGATTACTTATTAATAATAATCATAATTCATAATTTATGATTATAATTTTAATAAAAAAAAAAAATATATCCTGACCACGAGAAAAAGCATAAAAAATGTATACCATTTAACATCGGAATTTAGGTAATAAATTGTAATAACACGTTAATGTTAAAGTCGATATCATGAAAATGAAAAGAAAACAGATGTACAAGCTATCAATATGAACACGAACCCAAATGCATGATTACATGTCTAGGACACTACCTATTAAAGCAATGCAATTTTCAAAAAAGTAAACAAACCAAAATTCAACCTGACGGCAGAGTAACCATTTAACGAAAAATAAATTTCTTTTGCAGAAAAATAGAAAATTTTCATCACTGAATTTTTGATTGTTATTTGTTATGCTTATGACACTGTGATACGCGCCAAATTTTTTTACTGCGATTTTGTAATTTCAATTTTGTCACTTGCTTTGTCTGATGTCTTGTTTACAATTGACTTACGCATTTTTTACATATTTTTTTATATTCTTTGACTTTTAAAACTTTTGTTTACTTTATTTACATTTTGTAAACGATTATAAATATGAAAAAATTAGAATAGTCTTCGTGCAAAAGATGTTGATTTATTAGTTACAGATTAAAATAATTTGAAAAGTACGCTAATTATATAAAAACATGGATAATAATTCATTCCAATATTTTAGCTCACTTGTATACTACCTATGTTAATACTTTTATGATTAAGTTGTATATGATTAGACTCTGATAAAATTTTCAAATCAAAAAATCAAAAATTACAGGACATATTAAACGTTTTTGGAAAAAAGTTATAAGCTCAATACTTAGTTAGAAAATCAACCAATCGTTTCAACAATTTTTCCCATAATGTAGAACACTTATGTTGACACTCAAAAAAAATTTCAAGTCCCTATGACTAAAACCCAATTAGTTATCTCGAAATTATAAAATTTAAAATAATGAAATCATTATTTTGTCGATTTTCGGGAATGTTAACTTTAAAAGCCTATAAATAAAAATTAACAGTCACAATTTTCAAAATATTTTTTAAAAAGATTAAGTAGTATATGATTAGACTTTGACAAAATTTTCAAAGCGATAAACCAAAAATTGCCGGAAATATTAAACATTTTCGGAAAAAAGTTCAAATTTCTATACTTGGCCAAATAATCAACCGATCCTTTTCAAAATTATACCACCCTTGTATATTACTTATATTAATACTCAAAAAAAATTTCAAGTTCCTACGATCAAAACTCAATAAGTTATCATAAAATTAAAAAATTTAAAATAACAGAAACCGTAATTTTGCGGATTTTCTACCAATTTTTTGGTAGTTTTTTTCCTCCCAAGGAAAAAAAATTGAGAAATTCCAAAAATGAGCTAAATAAAGGACCAACTAGACATGATTTGCTACCGAAAGCATACCCTACTTATGGTAATCGGACCATTATTTCTACCCGAAAAAGTGTTTTCATACATAAAAAAAAAAACATCTTTGTAAAACCAATACATTCTTCGCTTCGCTCAGAATCTAAAACTTATATGATAATGTTTAACCAAATCTGTGATAATAATATATTTTATGATACAATATTATGGTAAACAATTATGGTGTACAATAATTTCATTTTATGAATGTTGCCACTATGACGTGAGGTTGAATTTTTTGTTTACATTTGGAGCCAACGGCTTAGTGTCCTATCTGGTTTTATTTAATCTGTGATATAATAATAAATTGATATTATTATTGCATGATGACCATCACGTACACCAAAAGTCTGCGATTGTTTTATACTATCGATTATTTACAACTAAATAACTGAATGATGATCATTAGTAAAATAGTAACGCTTCTTTTATGATAATAATAACAAAACTCAATAGGTTATAAATATTTGATAGGTATATGTAATATTATTATTATTACAATAAGTATAACTACTCGATAGTCAAAACGAAATAAAAGTTATCACAAATTATTATTTTAATATTTTAATTTAGCAAGTTTTGGTTATATATTTAGTCATTTACGTATATACCTACTTAAAAACAGGGCTAGAAAAATGAAGCACTAAAAACCTACAATAAAGGAATTAAAAATTGCCAATAATGCTACAAAAAAAGCTTTTTAACCAGAAAAATGCAACTAAAAAAGACTTGAACATTTTTAAGTTTAGCTGAAAAATATTTTTATTATCAAAAATTAATTTATTAAACACATTTGTATATGTTCACATCAATTAATTCTTAGAACAACTAAACAGATCATTGCGTCTGAAGTCCAGACAGTCAACGTATTACGTAATCATTACTCCCCACTCGGTAATCACTTGGACAGAATATAAGAATCTATATTCAGAAATATTTTCCAATAAGGCGATAATATTTCACTATCAAATCGGGAAGTATATATAATAAATAATAATACAATTATAATAAATTAATAAATAATAATTTACATAATTATGTACATAAGTTTTCTAAAAATGTTAAATATGCGTATAATTAACAAAAACTAATTAAAAAGATAATAAACTAACAAAAAGTACCAAAAAAAGCATTTATTCATAAATATCATAAGAAAATGCAAAAAGAAACAAAACAAAATTGCATATTTGAACTCTGTAATGAACGAATCGAATTTTGTTTTTGATTAGCTATGTCCTGGAGTACTATAAAAGAAAATGCAAATGCTACAAAACCCTAGCCCTACTTATAAAATTATCAAACCAGCGTGTTTAATAATATATACCAATGTACTTATTCATATAATATAGGACTCACGATAAATCAATTGTTATATGAGCTTGCGTAATGTGTAAACAATACATATTAATAATAATTATCCAAATAACTATATGTACACAATAATTGTTTGGCACACAAACACAATAGATAATATATAATAGTACCTTTAACGTATAATACACATAGCTTTAGTTTTTTATAATTAATAACAGTTTACGCCTAGAATTTTAAATCACAATTCATATTGTACGACGTTTGCACTTGAAAAGAATAATAAAAACCAAAACTATTATATATTACGTATTACTTACGTTATAGGGTGTTTGAAGAATATCGAACATATTGCGCATAAATACAGGTATGTGCGTAAATCATACGTTTATATCAGTTATTCCATTCTTATCAACTTAAAATGTTATTATAACAGTATATCCATATAGGTATACGATAACTAGATGTACTATGTATATATATATAAGCGTAATTTGGCGGATGCTTGAGGATATGACTTAAGTATATTAGTTAGACACGTATTTGAGGGAAGCGATAGTAGCGATCGCCCTGAAAAAATAAAATATAAATAGCTAAATACGTGTTTGTTACTAGCACTATCACTAACTATATATTATTATAAATATATCGAATTTCTTATATAAATTTTTGAAAACAAATTTTGCGCCACCAAACCACCAAGCCGATTGATAATAGTGATAAGAATAATATTGATAACCTGATAACTATATTAAAACGATGATAGTAACATCATGGATCCGGAGATATTTTCTGCGAAGATACATTCGTCAAAATGTTTACCCAAATTGTGTCTATGTGAACATAATATAATATAATTAAGTTGTTATTAGCTACTATGTGATAATGTATGTAGATATGGAATTTATTTACAATTCCTCAAACTGCATTAAGTCTTTCCGTTAATAATCTCCTTATCAAACTAAACATAATTTAATTTACAAACCTCGTTGGTATACCACACTCTACAAATAGAACATAAATTTACAGATAAGAAGGAGTTGGCTATATCCTTAAATAATAAAGATATAGATAGGATACGCCTATAGTTAATCTCATCTTTTTACGAGAATGCGGTTTTTTTTTAGGGAATAGATAACATAAATATTTAATGAATATTACATGAGAGAGACAGTCGTTGTCTCGTTGAGCACCAAAATAATATAAATATCTAATAGTAATGATTAAAGATATTATAAATACTTGATTGTGTTTTAGACAATTTTTTAGTAATGTTTTGGAATTTTACTATTTTGATTAATGTTTAACCCTCATCGTTATCAATTCATCATATAATCAACATTCAAATATTTGCGAACAGCGCTAAATTATACATTATAATGATCATATATTGTGATGAGCAAAATTGTCTTGGTCTTGCTACAAGACCAAGACCAAGACTGAGTCTGCAAGACCTAGACCAAAACAAAACCCACACTGCAAGAGTCTTGCAGTCTTACAATTTTTAATATAATTTTTAAAAAAAAAAATTTCCTAGAAAAACACATTTAGAGTAGGTTAAAAGAAATAATTGTTATAATTTAATACAAAAAATACAAAAAATTTGTAATATTAATTTCAATTGAATACATATTTTAACGCACGCCTTGACATTCAGGGAAATAATAAATTATAGAATTATTGAAAACTAAATAAGAAATAATTAGATATAATATTCACTATAACGTAGTTTTGTAACAATGATCAATAATTATATAAACGTAATAGAATTAAGCTTAATTTTAAGCTGCCGAATATGACACAAATGTTGATGCGTGAGCATAAAAACATATTATAATAATAACATCAGTAACCGATACGGGCGATACCGTATATTTATAAACCATAATATTTATTTAGGCTGTAAATAAATCTCTCCATTGGATATTATACCATTGAATATATATACTATACTATATATAATCAATGATAATTTCAGGGGCCGGACACTTCCGGGCGGCAGGCCGATAACAGAGAATCAGTCGGCCATTTTATTTGAGGAAATTTTTATCAATGTTTATATAGTGATAAAAACCACATTTGAATGATCCGTTTTTTGCGACTAGTGATTTTTGATAGTTAGAAAGTTAATAATGTTTACAAACTATTTTATTTTGATTTATGTATAACAATAATAATAATAAAAAAGCGTTAAGGTCAATTTAGGACGTTTCTCCTTTGTCCCTTCGGTCTTCAGAGAAATTAGTGGTTTATTATAATTATTAAGATTTTTTTTCTTTGAAAAATGAACTATATAAATTATTGGTTTTTGAGCTAAAACCATTATTTCTACCCAAAAAAAATGTTTTCATACATAAAAGAAAGAAACATCTTTGTAAAAACAATACATTCCTCCCTCCGCTCATAATCTAATAATTGACGAGATCTTATTCTATATTTTGGTAAGGTAGAGTACCTGACATTATTTTATTAAAAATTGTTATGCACAATACTACAATGATTATTATAAAACATTAAATATTTTTAAATTATGTATCACATAATTTTATTTATTGAGCGAATGGTCATACTGTTTTCCTCAAATAAAATGGCAACTGATTTTATCATTTCCTTATGCTGCCTGTGTAACTTCTTATCAGTGTCCATTCTGATTGTTCTATTCTGTGATAATACTAACAACAGAATTGAATTATAGTTGGTACTTGAAGTATTATTATATTGTACGTATTTATTTCGTGTCTTGTGTGCTATTCGTGTAATACTGTCACATAACACAAATTTATTATACTAGTATATTTTAGAGATAATAAACAATTAACAAATTCTACAAACTTCTAGCGGCAAGGATAGGGATATATATTTCAATTTTAAATAATGCAAGAGTCTTGCAACAAGACCAAGACCAATAACAAGACTACAATGCCTTTGCAAGACCAAGACTAAGTCAGCAAGAACAAGACCAATACCAAGACTGCCATAGTCTTGGTCTTGATCTTGGTTTGCTCATCACTAATCATATACCGAGTACTAACCAACCGTGGATAATATATCAATATTATTGCACCAGTCTATATAATGTAAATTTCTTATTTTATATTGTTTATAATATTATTATTTCTGAACAATATTGAACGCGTTTGAACTTCTTATTTTGAGAGCTTAATCCGTATAAAAAAGTATTATAAATAACTTATTTCTCAAATAACAAATTTTGTTTTAATAAATATATTATTACATTTTATTATAAGCCCAACATATTTGTAATTAAAACGTGATATTTACAACACATTTTATGTCCGTAACGGCGTTAACAATAATCATCATTATCGCCCTTTCTTTTAGAATTCTTATAATGATACATATCTTTTATTACCTAAATTAGGAAACTAATTAACTGACTTGCTTATAAATATTATTAACAGTGTTTTTATTTGCGTCAAAACAGTTTTCTATTCGTAAAGATTCCTAATTTTCTGCAGGTACTTATCTTATTTCTTAAAATATAAGAATATAAATGTATCATTATTGTTATTATGTATAAAAAAAATCAGCATGTCGATTCTAAACGTTTCTCTTTCGTCCCTTCAGTTCTCGGAGAAATTAGTGGTGATAGAAGTAATGTTATACTATAATAATTATAATTAATTATTAAGATTTGAATATAGATTCAAAGTTAAAAATTAAATATACATTTAATCTAATGAATATTTGAATTATAATATTGTATTCGGTAGCAAATTCTGAGTTGGTTTATAATACAATAAATATAATAAAAAAAATAGAACTTTACTACATAATTAACAATTGATGTAAAATATATATAAATACAGTCATACTAAAAAAAGATTAACCATTCAAAATTACAAAAAATGATTTTAGACGTAATTAAAAAAAAAAAAGAAAACATACAATACGTTTATTTTAATTGTGTTAATGTCATCTACAGAATCAGATTTATTGCTTGAAAGTTGGAAACCTATATCATCATAGCGCTGTGATTTCGTGTTAACGCTAGAGAACATGAAAAAGTACATTCAAGTTACTATAAAATGTTATTTTTATAAATTATATTTATATATATATATATATATATAAATAAAATAAATAAAATATATATCTATAAAAATAAAATAGTTTTACCGATGTTGTTTAATGTTTATTTTGCGTTTTTCTATAACATTTAATGAGGTCAAGCGGCACGTGCAATCAACAAGCATCATTGGCAATTACGACTGGTGATTTTAACGATGGACAAAAAACATAATGAATCGTTTTTTGTTTCTTAATTTTTTTTCTAAGTAATCTCGTCAATTCGATAAATTATTATGAAACAGATAATCTTAATTTACATGTATCAATAAGTCATATGAAATATTTTTGTCAAAAAACAAAATGCATTTTCTTGCGTTTGTCATTCGAAGTACAACGTAAAAAACAAATAAATAAATATTGAACTGTCCTCGAAAAATCGTATCCCTACACACGCACACACACACACACACACACACACACAGACAAAAGCCAAGATGTCTAAATAATGAATAATCGTTTTTATCATCTCATTATTGAAAGTAGTAAATCGTGTCCTGTCAATACGGACTACACGATGTTGTTTTCGTTATTCGTTGTTCACGTCGCGTGACTCTATCCGAGTTAAAAATACATTAATTATAATAAAAATCAATAAAAATATATTATTGTACCAAAATAATAATATGTGAAATGATCTTAATTATGGAACCCCGTTCGAGAGTTTACCTATAAGCATACTAGTAATGACCGTTGTATAGCTATAAGTAATGTCTATGTCTAAAATATATATCTAATTTTACTAATTTTATTAAACACAGTTTCCCATAAAGAAAAAAGAAAAAGTGGTGAAAAACGTATTTTCGTCAATGAAATAATATAATTTTGTTTATTATAAATATAATTTATTATAATCATTTGAATAATTATATAGTCTTTGCGTATCAATATTTCGTATTATCTTTAATTGAAAAATAATTTCATATATTAACTAAAATTATTTTTATGTATATTCGAATAAGGAATGTGGACAATGATTTAAATGTTTGTTAATGACATTGAGTGACCTCACTTTTATATGCATTTTCTATGAATTTTATTTAAGATCTTTTTGATAACGTTTCTAATAACTAATTATACTATAACTAATTTCTCTGAAGAACGTCCAAAACCGACATTCCCGCTTTTTTCTATTTGTTTGTCAATAAGTTTTAAATGTCAATTCAATTATATTATGAGTAACATTGTACTTTTTAGACTCTAAGCGGAGCGAGGAATGTATTGATTCTACAAAGATGTTTTTTTTTTTTTTATGTATGAAAAATTTTTTTGGGTAGAAATAATGGTCCGATTATCACGCATAGCATATGCTTCGCTTGCAAATGTTGTCTACTTGGTACTTTATTCAGCTCATTTTTCAAATTTCCCAAAAGTTTTTCCTTAAAAAGCGGAAAATTGGCAATTTTTTGTACACCTTTTATTATATTTTTTTTTTTTCGTGATTTCTTATTAAGTTTTAATAGTAGGGGCTTGATAATTATTTTGAGTACTAACATAGATTATTTACAAGCGTGGTGAAATTTTGGAACGGAACAGTTAATTATTTAGAAAAATATAGATTTTTGAACATTTTCCCGAAAAACTTTAATATTACCTACAATCTGTTTGAAAATTATATAGAAGTCCAATACTATATTACTTAATATTTTTACAAAATATATTGAAAATCTAAACAGGCAAATTTTTTTTATAGGTTTTTTATTATTTTTTTTTCTGATCTATGAAAACTTTTTTTCGGGTAGAAATAATAGTCCAATTACTACACAAAGAAAACCTTTCTCTACCAAATTTCATCTAGTTGGTACTTT
>CM023358.1:24246943-24406981 GCA_013282895.1 Eriosoma lanigerum | reverse complement strand
CTATGAAAACCTTTTTTTCGGGTAGAAATAATGGTCCAATTACCACATTGTGGTATGCTTTCGGTAGCAAATCGTGTTTTCTTGGTACTTTATTAAGCTCATTTTTCGAATTTCCCAAAAGTTTTTCCTTGAAATGAATGATAACTTCTTGAATATCGTTCGTAGGGATTTGAAATTTATTTTGCATATTTTCATATGTAATTTGCATTCGTGGTAAATTTTGAAATGGATTATTAGTCTAATATATCGCAATATATTTAGATACGCTCAGAATCGTATTTTCTAATGCAATATCATTGCATTCAAATCTTAATAATTATAATAAACCACTAATTTCTCCGAGGACCGTCCACAATCGGCCTTCCCACTTCTTTTTAAAAATAATTTTTTGAGAGAAAATCTCGATCATTTAGATCAGCGTATGTGTTTTGCGATAAATATCAATTGGTGACACTATAATATATTATTTTCAATTAATCACTTTTTGCGTTTGATTTTGATTATCGAATACCTTCAGAATGATTTCGATATATTTTGTAATTTTTCGTCGAAACACATATCGAAATCAATAATAAACGGTCGTTAAACGATATTATAAATGTTTGACATAATATTATATAAGAGTCCATAATATTAATTTAATTGTTCATGACAACTATACGTAATATAATTAAATAGTTATTACTGGGTTGCATGCCGTTACCACGGTATAGTACAAATAAAACGATCACGTAATCGCGCTAATCGTCATCAATTCGCCACACAGATCAATAAATAAACTGCAACAAATAACGATTCGTTTTTAGATTCTGAACGAAGCGAAGAATGTATTGGTTTTACAAAGATTTTTTTTTTTTATGTATGAAAATACTTTTTCGGGTAGAAATAATAATGGTCCGATTACCACAAGTAGGGTATGATTTCGGTAGCAAATCATGTCTAGTTGGTATTTTATTTAGCTCATTTTTCGAATTTATAATATTGTAAATAATAATAATTACCTATAACAATACTGGACTAATATTATTATTAATATGAATTAAGCAATTTAAGTATCAACTTTTAAATTAATAAATAAATTTTTTTTTCCAAAATATCTCGTTATTTTTCAGTTAATACCTTTTTTATGAAGTTAATAAAATCTAAAGTTATACAGAAAAATAAAAGTTTTTATATTAAACTTTCAACAATAACAGTTTTATATTTTAAAAAATACCAATATATACGTACCATTAACGTAAATATGTGTTGAAGTTGGAACATACATTTTTAGATTATGAGTGAAGCGAGGAATGTATTGCGTTTATACAATGATTAGTGTTTTATATATATATATATATATATATATATAGGTATGTAAATACTTTTTTAGGAGAAATTATAGTTAGATTACCATAAACGGGCTATATGATTTGAAATTCTGGTAGAAAATTTTATCTAGTTAGAACTTTATTTAGATTATTTTCAAATTTCCCAATAGTTTTCTAATTCGATGGGATCGGATATTAAAAAATGACGGAAAAACTGAAAACATCACGGAAACGATAGTTTTAACGAAATAAATTTCATTATTTTGGATAACTATGTAACGATGTATAAAACGTAGGCACTAAAAAATTGTATTGATATGGATATTCACATAAACGTTTTACATGCGTAATAAAATTTTGGAAAGGAAAGTTTAAATTATGTTTCAATATAGAACATTTAACAGAAGTATAAAAATATAATGATTATTTAACCTAGTCACCAAAAACTTTGTAAATCGAATAAATTATATACCTAAGTACTGTTTACAATTTTCGATGAATCGATATTCGTCCGTTTTCCGAATTAGGCCTAGGTCACGCGAAATGGTGTCACAAATACTACATATATATATATATATATATATATATATTATTTATGGGTTACGGCAACGCATAATAATAACATGTTATACAGAGTGATCAGAATTTCGTATGGCAACTACGTAATTTGTGTAATACGAAATATTCTACTACCATGTACACGCAACGTGTACACGAACGTGAGGCGAACTTTTACTTAAATTTACCAACCTTGTCCGATTATTGTAATGCACAGCAGAGTAATAGATAAATACACCTGTGCAATGTTATAATATATAAAAATTGCTATACGACACTTTGCGAACGTTTTAAAAGAGAAACTTTTGGTCGTCGTGTCGAACGTACAATATTATATTATCGTACAGGGTGATTGGAAACTATATAGTGAAAACAACGATGTGGATATAATATAATAATAATATGTGACCCGATATTATAACGCTTTTTGCCATCGATTTCCAATGTCATACATACAGGTTGATTGAAAAACGATGAAAATTGCATACAGCCGTAAAGTTCGTTATCGTTTATAAACACTTTGATTGCCCATTGTTCACAATAATGTCATCGAATCATATCTTATTGTTATAATTATTATTAATAGGATAATATATTGAGCAATTATACGCAATAAAAAAAAGGTAAAATATTATAATATGCGACTTGTTTTTGATAATATAATTATACAAATAAAATTATTTGTTATCTTCGTATTCGCCATATATATTTATATAATATCATGATACTTTGAATTTTTAAACGTGTTTTAAGTCAATAATTTATTCATTTTTTTTTTTTATTTTTACCATTTATACTTTGCTCTCTTGTTATGGTTTGTCAGTTAATTTTCTTTATATGTAAAACTGTTTTAAGTTTCTGTAAATATACACCTGTACCCAGAGTCTTTTTGACTACATTTTTGTTTTTCATTTATAATATGTATAACAAATACCCGATAATTAGTATATTATATTTTTGTGACTTACCATATAAAACAATAATAAATTACAGAAGTTCAGAAAAAAAAACCCATGACTTTACTTTGGTTTTTCTAATTAATTTAGAAAATGCAGCTCTTTAAAATATGCGATAGTCAAGCAGTCGTAAAATAAAATTTTAAATTAGTACTCTATTTAAATATATTACTTAGATTTAAAATTTAAAATTCACTAAATTTAAAAATTTAGACGTTTATTTATATGCTTTTTAATTGTATAGAGCTCTAGAATAATATTCAGAGCATAATGTGCTTGCCTTCGTTATTCCTTACCTTTAACTTTATATGCATGATATAGTTTAATTTTAACATTATTCTTACACTATTACTATAATAATATAGATATAATTTAGAAATTAGGATTGTATATTCTGATTTTATAAACAGGTTTGATACTCAGTAAATGTGTGCGGTTATTAATATAACCAATTTATATAATCGTTATATTGATAACGATTTAGCTAAACTAAATTATAAAAATGTTTGTTTTTCTGCTAACGTGATATAGGTACAGATATGCGTTAAATCGATGTATATAAGATGTTATTTTAACGAATTCGTAAATAATTATATTGCGATTTTGTATAATATTTTAGGATTCTATTAGTAAAACAAATAAATGGTTTATGTACGGCGGAAATTGTATTATTTTTTAATTTAACGATTATTTAACACTTTAACAATAATAATGTGTCTTTCTTTTTTCGGTTTCAGTATACGATACAATATTACTAGATTACTTTGTAAACGGTTTTTATAAGATAATTTATTTTTTACATTTGAACGGTATTTTTTCGACCGGTTTTTGTAGAATGTAAAAATAAGTACTTACATTGGAACTCGAAAAACTCTATAAATATCCGGTAAATATTATAATATTTTCGATTTCGTTTATGTCAATAAGGTTCGTCGGAAAAAAAAACGTGTTGGAAACTTGTGGTTCTTGCGAGTCATATCCTTCACCAGTGCCAACACCACATCGATCGGCGACCGGAAGTCTACATCCACATATTATTATTACCTACCTATAAGCTCCGGGTACATATATTCGTATGTAACCGCGGTCATACCGTTGGTGGGGCAGACCCGGTTTTGTGTGCTGCTAAGCCATGATGCACTTACCACGGTAACCGCGGTACTTACACGACTTGTTAACTCAAATAAAATATTTTAATTAACAATTTCAAGACATTGCAGCAGTCTCCCGATAAATGCGATAATATGGTCGAACAATTATACATCTACATTACTATAAATGTCTCCATGAATCCATTTAAGCAAAGAAATGATCTTATCAATTTTAAACCTTTTGTTCCGTATGACCTATATACATATATGTGTATCCTCTGCACGGGGAACATGAAAATGCTATTGTCCGCTTATTGGATTATAATTTCTATTTGATTCCATCCGTTGTTTAAAAACTTTCATCTGATATTGAACAAATTTCACGTTTCGACTTTTAAAATTATCTTTGATAAAACTAGTGTTATTATCATAATTTTATAGATAAATTTTTTTATAAATGCGTTTTATAGAGTACCTATACATCTCACATTTATAATGTTATCTAGACAATAAACAAAAATTATGTTTCCATAAAATACAATACAACTCTCGTACCATTTGCCTCCGTCATTGAATAGTTATTTAGTTAAGGGAACCGAATTTATAATAATTAATATTAATGGAAAATCGTATTGTTTGAAACTTTAATTTTTATATTTACATAAATTACTGATTTACAATTAATATGATATGATGAAAAAAAGCAAAGAATATCATAACGAATGATTACAATATTAACAAGACGACATTAAGATAAAATGTTATTTTATCTATAAATATAAATATAAACTTTTTAAATAGGTTGCTATCTATAGGTAGGTAAATACATTCCCATTTCATATGAATTTATGATATTTTATTAAAATATAATAATTATCATTATTATTTAAAAATTACGTATAGAGCCGGCCGGCGTTGGGCAACTTGAGCGGGCCCCCCCGGGATTCAACGCACTTGCGCGCGCATACATTAAAATCCGTTGCCGCCGACACCCTTTCGGTCTCCCCACCCACCCATTATCGCCGCAAGCCCGTTCATCGCGCGTGAGAGTATCTACCTGTGCACCGCGACCGCGGTACCGATGTTATTTACCGTTTCGACTCTCATTGGTTATCCCGCGCCATGACCGGCCTCGATCTCAACCGAGTAAGTACACATGTTATTAATTATTATATTACATTCTGATAATTAATTTTAATCATTTTTTTAAAATAAACAACAATATAATTTTGGAATAATATTCTAAATTCAATTCAAGCTTATTAACCTAGGTCGAATATTCCAAACATAATCTCCTCCGGTATATAGGTTCCTTACCAGGGTAATAATGATATGTCGTCCGGTCGAGTCTATAATATAATATGAGCACAATCAATATAATATTATCTCGAAATCTTATATTTTATCATTGCGAATATTGCTCGCTGACCGCTGTTCGATCATATAAATATTATAATGATTTGATAGGTTTTATTATTTCCGTTGAATTTGATGGTTTTCGAGTAATTGTGTTATGGAAACTGTATTTTGCTGGCGGTATCGATCATCGTCAAAAATCTCGAGTACACACAATAATATTATAACAATACATTATACAGATAACACTATTACAGGATGATTATAATTACTTATTTTGATCTGTCTGTATACATTAATATTATAAAGTCAATTTTGAACTATATTATTATACTCCACGTTTATTTATTCGCAATAGATAAACTGATAAACGAATTTATTGGAAAAATTTTACTTGACTTAAACACGTAAATCATACGCTGTTGTTATATACATAAAATGTTAGTACATTGTGCATTCTCACATATTGTATCGATTGAGAGATTATATCTATTATTATGTTAATGATTTTTTAGGGTATTTTTTAAATATTAAATATTCGTTTCGGTTGTTTTTCACTCTTGGTTTTTTTTGTTATAATCACTCACGCGAACCGGTTTCAGCGGATAAAATGTCGAAACGAAAATGAATATAATATATTATATATTATACTCGCGAGCAAAAACCCGTTTTTCCTTAAGTTTCACCATTACAATATCTTGTCGTTGTCGTTATCGTTATGAAACGTCTACACCTATCCATACAACTTGGCCGGATTGTGAAGTTTATCGACCCCTCCGGATCGAAGTAAAGGGGAATAAAATAATACGCCGTGAGAATCGATTGTGTCCCCTTGGAGGAGAATCGATGCTGTTCCCGAGTCATCAGGTAACCGGATGTAGAAAGTGGTAAATAAAAAAAAAAATGAAAAGTGCGTATATTTCTTATTCCGGTTTTCCCTCTCGTTTTTCTCTTAAGTATTTCTTTTTAGTGAATCAAATATTATATAAGTACTATTATGTTAATTCGATAATTAGATATACCTTCTAATATTATAACTATTAAACTATCTTCTTCTTCTTCTCCTCCTTACAACCCAACTATATGGGGTCGGTCACCCTATAGTCATATTTGTCCCCAATATTATGTTATAACTAAAAGTATATATATATTGATTATTGTCTACAAACTTGTAAGAAATTACATAAGTCGATATTTTACAAATATATCATTATAATATTTTAATCAATCAATCAATATACAAAATAATAATGGTCTATCGAGATACTTAGATTATTATAGGACGTAAAGAGTTTTCCCGGTCATCTTTTGCTTAATAGATTCAGCAAGTTTAATATTATAACAATACTCAATATTGTATTACAGGTACTATTGTCTATTTTATACAAACATTTTTTATATATTTCAAATTATATACAAATTTTATTTCATTACCAGCCGCAATTGGCTGCACCTCTCGTGGATTTGAAACTTGTATACACATTTTATATAAATCATATTATTATATCTTATAGAAACTGAAATAATTGTTTTTAAATTTTTATAGACACGAAATTAAAATTAAATTTTCAAAATAAAAAGTACTTATTAATTAAATATATTTTTAAAATATATATGATTAAAAAGTAAATTTTATTAGTATTTGAATAGGTACCTCTAGCATTTTCAAAAAAGTATATTTTTTATGACTAATATTATAATATGTTGTTATTTTGTCGCAATATTTTGATTTTGATCTGTCTTGTTTTGCGTTTAAAATAAAATATACGTGAAATAGACGACCGAATTGAAACGATTTTCTATATTTAAAATTGTATACAATTATAGAGAGAAATTACATTTCGAATGAATTTTTAACTGTAAATTTTCTATGAAACGGTAGCATTTTTTTTTCCAAATAAATTTAAATTAATTATGGAGTAAACTCATGTAGGTCCATTTATCTAACAATGATCAATTAAAAGTGATAAGATTTAGTAGTACTCGATGTACGCAAAAAAATTTACTTCAATTACAAGTTATTAATTTTAAAGTATATTAATTAATAATTACCGTTAATTTGAATGGGTAGAAAACAAAATGAAATTTTGTTCGAGTTAATTTCATATTAATTCGCATATACAATTATAATGGCTTGAATTTTTATGTTCTCTCTCTCTCTCTCTCTCTCTCTCTCTCTCGAGTATATATCTTGTTTTACTGACCACACGGTGATCTGGTTTCGTCGGGTCATCGGTTTATATAACGTTCCGACGAATTAATTTTTTCATTATTATTATTAAATAGACCAACCGGTTGACCTAACCACAATACACGTCATATATTATATGGAACCCGTCAAGCATGCAACAGCAGCGCATTTCGGTACCCAGTCACAGTATTGGAATAATAATAATTACTAATATGTAATCCAATCATTTGCAATCTTCAGACTGTCTAGACCGTTAACTCCTTCGCGCCGAAGAGGTACGGTTATAAAATATTTTCGATGTTCACGTCAAAACTTTCCAAAAGTATTTGAGGGTTGCATAATTTCCATTCATAAAATCCGAATATACGATATCCCGAAATTTCTTGTTTATTGAACCAGGCGAATATTTGTTTTTATCGATGGTGTTTAATGCAATAATTACGATAGATATTACATTTCAAATTGAAATATGTAGTATTTGAACGTCTAGAAGAGAAAAGAAAACATTTAAATATAATATATTTAAATACACTATTATTATTGCATAAACGCCATAAACTTCTATCAATTTTATCCTGGGTAATAACACATACCAATGGTTAAGTGTAGTCAATCGAAAATCGTTACTTACCAAAAAAAAAAAAAATTATTTATCGTTTAATTATAGAAACTATAATATATAGATATTTAATAATATTAAATAAATGACCGTCGCGACTAACAATCATGATAAATTCTAATTGCATTTTCCCTGTTATTTCCTATCATAACCGAACACACAACATTATACAACGGGTAATTATATTGTAATCATCGTTTAAAATTTATCGCTCAAAAAATTGCATGCATATCATATACGACACATAAGCGAGTTGAATAAAAAATTATCGTATTATTATATTATGATCGATGTATTATTATCTATTTTTTTATTGGTTAGACGAATGGTTTACGCTATTCCGTCGTCCACAAAACCTTGCACTATATGCATTTATAGCAGACACGTCGCATCCATCGTATATTTATTATCCGTATTAAATGTTTTTGGAACTTCAGAGAACAAACAAAAATAATTTCTAAATCCCGTGTTTTTCACTTGTTCTTTGTTTTCAACGCAATAAAGATGAGCACAGTGTATTATATTATATTTATATACCTATCTATTATACATTTTCGCCCGTTCATATTTCGTCATAAACTAAAATTGTGTTCACGTTTGGAAAGTATCGGTCCAACGTTATTTATGGCACGTTTCTATCAATACTTCTTCCGGTAAAATTTAATAGAATACGCGTATTTACAAAATCCTGTTTTCGATCCCCGATATTGTTCCTAAACTCAACGATCATAATATACATAATATACGCGATCTTTGGCAAATATGACGGATATTGGCAAATTCAAAATTACGTCTGTGTTTCTTCATTCATACCGCGGTAACCGTAGAGCTGTATCTATTATGGCCGTGTGCTGAATACCATAATAAAATGTTATTGCAAGCATAATAATAATGTGTACGACATTAGATAATACAGAATTTTAATAAATTATTAAACACAATCGAACGGACATATTAATAATAATGTTACCGTACATTTATATTTTATAATGTTACTATTATTTCTTCGTTTATTATAACATACAGAGTATAGAGTGTAATTATAGTAACATTATTATAATATTATGTAATGTTGGTCATAAACGAGATACCTACAAAGTTAAGTTCGTTATAACCTTTTAACTTAACCTTACTTATTTCCTAGGTATATATTAGGACCTAAATCATTATCGGATATCTGTCACGTTAATTTTAAACAATATTTTTTTACTTCAACTACAAAAATTATTGTTTAATTAAATTAATATATTTTCTTAAATACCTGCTAACTTAATTTATTCGAGTTGAAAAATATGCATAGTCAAAATCGCGATACCTAATAAGTATTACTATACTTAATAGTATTATATGCGCATCCGTATACAGGCACAACGGAAACGGTCGTTCTTTCGATCGGTGGTGGACATAATATTATAATCGTTTATCGATCTATAGATCAGTCGTGATCAATATAATACAATATGATATGTGATTGACATTATAATACATATATTATCGTCGTCTAACGTGCGGAATAATCACCGCCGCTTTGTGAAGCCGCGTGTTACGTAATATAGCATGTTGGCACGTATATAGAATGATTGTATTAGAAAAATGGTGGGATTATTATTTATATTAATAATATATATTTTGTTTTCATAATATTATCTCCAGTACGTTTATACAATATTATTCTGATCACCCTGTATATACGTAAGGTACTTCCTAAACCTATACGATTATTATTAACACGATAATATAATATTATGATGGCTTTGGTGAACTCTCATCATTTCGTTTTTTTTCCGCTATTTTATTCAGAATATAACGTACCTAGTAATATTACCAATTAGCACCGTATAAGTGTATAACACTATAACTGCAGTAATAACGGTTGATGAGTTAAATATATTTTTCAACCGTATACGCTAATACGCTAAATCTAACGATATATTTGGGAAAGGTTTACAATTATTATATTTTTATATACCTATAGTTTAATTCTGTAACTCCAATACTCCGTAAAGTTCAAAGTTTAATTTTTAATTATTTTATATTTATTTTTGTTATTTAATTAAAAATCAATATTTATATGAACAAAGTAAGTAATCTTTTCAATCGTTTATGATCAACATTGAGTATATATATATTATTATGGTGATATTATATACGTCAACCTAATATTTTATTAAAGTTCACCAAAATTAACCGAACGGATTTAATAACAAACAAAAAGTATAAGACTATTGTTGTTAACATTCCGAAAATCTTAATGTCAAACAAATAATATGAAATCATCGAGAAAGTTACTTGACGATGAATTTGAATCTGTTTTAAGATTTCTTATTATAGTACCTACCTCGCACATATATATATATAGACCAATCGGTACGTCAGAAATATAATATTATAGAAGTATAAAATCAACGCTTTCGATGTCCATAACAGTATCTATCTCGTATATAACTGTAATTATGATGACAGTAAT
Source organism: Eriosoma lanigerum (assembly GCA_013282895.1). NCBI lineage: Eukaryota > Metazoa > Arthropoda > Insecta > Hemiptera > Aphididae > Eriosoma > Eriosoma lanigerum. The sequence continues at coordinate 24,396,433 of CM023358.1, read as the reverse complement.
ATTGAAATGTTATGAATGTTATAAATTATGATCATTCATAAAATTGCATACAGATGATCGGAAATTCGTACAAAAATACGGCGAGAAAAATTATATTTTACTATTCGTAAACATTCGGAAATTATGATGACTATAATAATAATAATAATAACTTAATAAATATTGTCTGGCATTTCCTAACCCGAGAGATTCTCTCTAAGTAGTGATTTCATATTAGACATGATATTAATATTATAACAACAATCAATTTTTTTTTTATAACCTTAGAAAATCCATTAGAAAGTTTGCGGTTTTCCGATCCGCGAATCTCTACCCGGAGGCGCCGACAGTAAATGTGAATTTCGTTTTTATTTCTTCAAAAACAATAAATTTCATAACAACATAATACCAATATAATAAATAATATTGCTACTATGACCTATAAGTAATTCGTAAACAACATAACGTTTTAAGATGTTTCAAATAATGTGCAAATTGTCAGTCCGATAGGTTATCATTAAATTAAGATTGAATATTGAATTTCGGTTGCTCCGCGAGCTAGGTTAAGAACAACGGAAATTGGGAATTTTCGACAATCACTTTATCTGAAACTTTATCACATGAGTGAGAAAATTAAAGTTTTGTGGAGTCTTTGTATAAATGAAATGTTCAATTTGTGATAAAACTACATTGATCCTTCCCAAATTTTTATAATCGTTCTATATGTCCATATTAAAATATTATTCTTATCAAAGAAATTATAAAAGATAAATTATGAGTATAAAATATATTTTATTATATTTTTCATCTATTTCAGTCAGTAACTATACACAAGTCACGTCATCATATCAAAATATCAGATTTCGTAGTTGTTTAAACATTATTTTTATCTTTGATCGTGGACAGTGGTTACTTGTCTATTAATTTATTATATCAATAAAGAACATACGTGTTGGGTAGTCTATTATTTGTACCATATCGTGTTATGTTCCTTTTTATTTCAATGTACAAATTTACAGTTTTTTAAGTATGGTATGAGGTTTCTTGTAAAAACCGAAATGCATGCCAGTCCAACGATGACAACCGTACAATATTTCATAAATAACATGAAAGATTGCGAGATTTTTCAAACATTACACATACAAAAAACATAAACATGTATTGCATACCTACGAGAGAAAATACGAAAAACGATAATTATTGTTTACCTACGTTTTGTATGTCTCATTTCATGCTTTGTTGTCATTTGTCGCGGTTTTTAATTTCAGTTATTCAAAATCCGTGTCAAGTTTAATTTATACGAACCCATCTTTTAAACCGACTCAGTACCGTAAATAAATAATTATAATAATATAATATATTATTATTATAATTATAGTTTATTATTACTACCACTATACAGTGGTACACAATTATGAAACATCAAATGCATTTTTTTCAAAGACATACGATAATATGAACCGCATAATCACCCGCAGCAGATATTATACACCTAACATATAAAGATTTATCCTTTCTCTTTGACAAAAATCTATTTGTATATTTGAAACGTGTGCGAGTATGATAATTTTAATAGTTATAATTGTGCACGCAGTGTAGAATCATTATGCTCGTTAAAAAAAAAAAAAAACAATACCGCTCAAATTTTTATATTTAATTTACCCATGGTAGTCAAAAGCTACCCCACCTATTACTTTTTTTTTAATTACATTAATTAAATGATTAATATTTAACACTATTGTTACATGTCATGTAAAGTAAATAAATATATTGTACCAATAATAAGTGTGTCTAACGGCCTGAATTGAATCACGTATATGTTTTTTTTTCTATTATAGTTTACTTCGGAAATGAACTTGCGAGAAAAGTGACGAACAATGACAGACGAAATAAAACAGAACTATGTTGATCAATAGCTACTTAATATTGTTGTGCGTGGCTGTGTGGTATACCATCTGTACCGCACAAAGGCTTACATTCCAACAACTTTTACCTAATCGGATCAATGGCAGAACCGTCCGAATGGTATGAAAATTATATTATAGTTATAGCATTATACTATGCTGTGAATTAGGGGTTTTCAAACTGTGGGTCTCGAGAAAATCACTAGTCGGCCGTAAAATATATTTACGATTAAATAATATTTAAACATTGTTGAAAAGTCAAACACTTCAATCCGAATAGTCAAAGTTAACAAATTTCTTTTCGGTTACATATGTGAGTAACATACATTTCTAATTTTTAATTATAGTGATTCGTCCTTTTGAAACGTTTCGGAACCCCTGCTGTAGAGTTCTGGAAACTGTTTATAATATTTTATATTATTATGTAATAATATTACAAACGTTTTCTATTGTGTACCTACTTATAAAATATTGGACTACTAACCAAACGCGTGGATGAGTATAAGTATTACAAAACCTGTAAGGTCATATCTGATTATAAATTGTTCGGTGATTCGGTTCAGAAATTTATTTTAGAACTCTAGTCAATCGATTCTTAATTATAATATGGAATTCATTTCAGGATATCTTTTCGGGAACCCAAATGATATATATATATATTTATAGATAATATATAGCCGTACGAATAGTATGGTTTAGCTTAGGGTAAGAATTTTTTATACTAACGAAAGAGTCAATTTCTTCTTCATATCAGTTTCCAAAAATAGTTGTATGTGTCTTAATAAAAACAAATTATACTTAAATTGCGATTTCCGATCGATATTTTTTCTTTGAGTTCATTTCGAACTATTCCACGAATCCGTGTAGGTAGGTACACTCATGACTAAATATATAGGTATGTCAGCAACTTTGTATAATGTTGTTATAGTTTGCGCACTATGATTATTATTCCATGATATTTGATGAAAATCTCAGCTAGCAGTGATCCATAGAGTAGATTATAATTACCTGCTTAAATCATATGAAATATCTCACTCAATATTCACGTGTGACCAATTATTACTGTTAATTTTTTGTTAATGATAATAATTGATAATAAATTCACTGCCAGTGGCCGCCATGACACCTGCGTATCACAAAGTTGCTGACATACCTATAAATTTAGCCATGGGTACACTAATTCGCTCTGTGCTTCGTACTCGAAAAAATATTATTTGTTCATATATATGAACTACTGATGTGGAGTTCCGATAATTCGGAGGCTTTGTTTTTTCTACAATAATTTGTAACGCTGATCATCGTTCTATTTTTTCCATAGACTCCCGCCGTGAACGAAGACATTCTCATGGTACCTGGACCTACGGGTATTCGGAGACAACCGTTGTTTCCGGGGTCAATGCCGTTTCCGTGCCAGAACATGACTTCCGCGGGACTGGGCCGTAGCTCCATCCGACCGACGAGCGTCCACAAACTTCGACCCGGTGACATTGACGTGGTGGGTGCGATGGGAGACAGCCTGGTGGCAGGAAACGGAGCGCTCGAAGAGTTCGCAATGGGAACGTTGATCGAATACCGAGGAGTGTCTTGGGCAGCGGGTAAGACATATAATAAAATTATATAGAACCATTATTGAGAGGAAAAGTTAGGTCTTAGAATATACTTTAATCTAATCCGTTTTGACCTCTAAGGCTCTAACCATAAATTATTTAACGTATTACTACTATTACTACTACTACATATTAATACTCGAATTATTTGACCCACTCCTCCTAACCACCATAAAAATGATTTTGAGAACTAGTTTTTATAGAAATGTAACACAAAATACTTTTTAATTCTCTCAATTCTGATGAGTGCCTGCAGTAATACAATTACTTCATCAATACTAATACATTATTATGTAATAATAATTTTATGTACTAATATATTATTATGATAAACGGTGGATATTCAGAGACAAATTTAAAATTATATAAATAAGATAAATTAGATAATATAATATATACAAATACAACTAATACCCAATAATTTATTTGTATAATAGATATATAATGTCATATTTATCTGAAATAAAATAATAAATCCCAAAATACGCTACTGTTCGGTGGCGTATCCAGGGGGTTTAACATGGTGACTGCGCCCCCCCACCATGGGTCGTGTTTTTTTGTACATTATAATAAATGTTTAAATAGTATATTACGTTTGATATCACTTCCGATAAGACACAGATAATGATTTAGCCATATTATTACATTACTCTTAAATATCAAACACTTATTAATTTATACATTTTAATTATTATTAGTACATTTTATATTTGTATTAAATTATTATATAAATTTCATATAAAATAATTGTATTACCCCCCCTATAAAAATCCTGGCTATGCTACTGCCACTATTTCATGTGATATTATAAGTAGGTTCAAAACCTATAATATCAACTTGATTATCATAATATTAATTATTCTATAACTAAATATTATTGTAATGATTATAATATTTGTCATAATATTATACAGAGTACACAAAAATACACAAAAATGTGTTATTTTTCAATATTTTATGAACGTTCAAAGATCAAACCTTATGGTACATTAATACATCATATTATATATGCGTGTCGAGATATAACATTACATATATTTATAAAAAACTATATTATTATATATTTATTTTTTAGTAATAAAAAAAATTATTTTCTCTTTCCGGTTTGTAAATTATCGTATCGGGGAAGGCGATGACCCAATCGAATATTATCCGAGTCATTAAAATATATATATTAATAACATATTGCATTTTTATTTATGACGTGCTGTTTATACCTATCTAACATTACGTGTCAGATAAATATTATATTATTATCATAAATATAACTACTAATCATTGACTCAAGGGTTTTTTCTATTTGTATTACACAGTTATTATTTTAGATTTTGATCGAAGCGAGTAATGTATTGAATTTACAAAGATGTTTTTTTTAAATTTTTATATTTTCTAATATCTGAAAACATTTTTTCGGATAGAAATAATGGTCTGATTATCACAAGTAGGGTGTGCCTTCGGTAGAAAATTGCATCTTCTTGGTATTTTATTTAACTCATTTTTCGAATTTTTCAAAAGTATTTGCTGGGAGAAGACTACCAAAAAACTACCAAAAAATAATAGAAAAACGGATAAATCCACGGAAATCGTAATTTTGATGAAATTGTTTTTAGATTTTCATGATAACTAATGCAATTTTGAATGTAGGGACGTGTAAATCTTTTTTATTGTATACTCAGTTTTACATTATATTGTATTGGATGAAATGTTGAAAACATAAATGCTATTATATTTCCCACCACTTCTTTAACTCGAAATTAACCAAAAACTAAAGTAAAGTATCTATTATATGTGGAATACTTACGAACATTATTCGATTACATTATAAAAACGTAGTAAGTAATGGTTCCCGAATCGAATAATTTTATTTTAAACTTAAGTTTTCAAACAACCATATCATTAGTAATAGTACATTAAAATATTAACCTAACCGAACCTACATGAGTATAAAATAAACGTGTTTTTTTTTAAATTACGTGTTTGGAATACTGTTTTTTCAAAACGTATTTTACCTAAGTATAAGTATATATAATGTTTATAATATTATATATTATTATTTATCTTTTACATGTTTGGCTGCAGGCGGCGAAGCTACGTGGAGGAACTATCTGACCTTGCCAAACATTCTCAAGGAGTTTAACCCCGGGCTGAAGGGCTATTCTGTGGGAAAAGGTGAATTCCTCGCACCCAACTCTCGAATGAACGTCGCTTTCCCCGTGTCGGCCGACTATGATGCGTACCGGCAAGCGCAATTCCTAGTGAAGAAAATGAAAAGAGACCCAGACATAGATTTCAAAAACGACTGGAAGGTAAAATATTATAATATATATATATTATATAAATAGTAATAATAATATTTCGTATTCTTTATTTATCTCTAACTGATTGCTCTTGCTCAGTTTTGATAATAAGTTTACAACACAGATTTTAATCAGTTTGTATGGCATTCATATTATTTTGTATAATATTGTTTCCTATCGATTACAGTGTGCTATTAACTACAAAATCCCATCCATATTTTTTATATAAATAAAAATAAAAATAAGAATTTTTTTTTTTTTTATCATGTCATCAGAATACCTATTATTTAGTATTAAAATTGTGATAAAAACAAAAACTATTTGGATAAGCGTCAGTTTTTTTATAACTTGCCTATACCCGCTTACAATACAATCAATTTTTTATGCATATTTCAACTTTTTAATTTCAAAGTGTAGGTTTATTAATTTGTATAAATAAAACATGAAAATAAATATATTTTTTAAATTATTTTATAATATTTTTCAGTGCATTTTGTCTGCTTTTCAGGTCATATCCGTGCTCTATAGACTTATACTAGAATAATAATGCTATAAAGTCTATAGTTTTATGCATTTAGGTTGGTAAAACATAATATCAACATTACCGAATAAATTGAACATGTTGAATATATTGTTTATCATTTTTTTTAGACCCTTTATTACTATATTTTAAATGTAAATTTAATTTGAAATTCACACGACTACTATTATCGCATTATAATAATAATATATAATATTATATTTTAAATACGATAATAATTACGATTTTGTAATCATTTCTTTCCGCCAGTTGATAACCATATTCTTCGGCGCCAACGATCTGTGCTCCGGACAGTGTTACGACAAGGACGGTACGACTCCGTTACAGCACAGCAAGAAGCTTCAAAAAGCGTTAGACTACCTCCAGGCCAATCTTCCCAGAACGTTTATAAACCTCGTGCCGGTGCTAGGTGGGTGTGCTGCTCATGAAAATTCATTAATGTTAACGTATTATTTATTTTTTGTAAATAACGTGTTATGGGCAGTTACTATAGTGTAGAAGTGAAAACCGACGAACGCGTGCATATAATAATATCACATATATATGCATACTGTGTTTAATACCTAGGTCGTATACCTCGGTATAGGTTAAAGACGAGGCGACATGATTATATTATTTGTATAAAATATAATATTGTCTACTCGTGCATTTCACGTTTGCTCGTGTTGAAGTAGTGAATATAGTTTGGAACTGGCGAGGGAGAAGGGTTTTTTTTTTTTTTTTAAAAATTAATGCTTTTATTGAGAAGGGGTATTACACCAGGAGACACATTCCTAGGTATAATGTATTGTAAAACTGGTTGAGTGTTCGTGGGTACAGCGATATACTACCTATTATTATGAATACCAACATGTTGTGAATGAGCGCCAATTCACTTTCACGACCAAGACTTTACGGGATAAAATGCATTATCGTTACCATTCATTCATTGAAGGCGCAGACGTCGTTGCACAATACTTTTTATCGCGTCCATCGATATTTTAACACCGACCGTAACCGTAATAGAGTATTTCACATCTTTCTATTTGATATTATTAATCCGAAATTCGTCGGTTTGAGTGTTTTATTACATTTACACATTTTTATAGCTCACGATAATAATGTTTCGTAATATAATAAATACACGGTTATACGTATACTAAAAGTATATCAAGTTGTCCATAAAGTAGACGACTTGAAAATGTATTGAATATTTTTTTTTTTACACGGGTCAACATTAAAAACATTATTAGTTATTTTATAACTCGATATTCCAACGAAACACAACACAATGTCCGTTGTTAATATATTGATTTTAACGAAACAAAACGTTACATTAGTTTATTATGACAATAAAATTATATTCCATGTAAAAATTTACATTTCGAAATTCTAAGTAACACGCGTTTATAGATAATACAAATAATAATAATCATAGCGGTTCAACGAAAAAAATACTATAATTATTATAATATCGTAATTATTACAAATGGAATAAAAATCATATTATTATTTTATCATAAACTATAATATTTTTAATCCGTTTCGTCTGTGTGATATAATAAAAAAAATTCTTTTATAATCCCAAAAACCATAATATTCCTTAAAGAAGTGTCTAACGCGTGTATTTGTTGAAAATTATTTTCTCTGATCTGTCTTGTTAATACGAATCGGTTTTGGCAAATCGCATAATATATTATACATTTATATATATATTATAATAATACACGTAATCAGAGCGCGTCTATTTCAGTAGGCGACGAGAAATCCAGTTCGATTTCGATATCGATACGTCGTGTATTACAATAACAGAGTGATCCAAATTACATATATAAAAAACTGTAGATTGATTTTCAGACATTGACACGTATAAATCTATTTTTAAAATATGATGTTTAAAATATATAATATTAAACTTTTAGAAAAATTTAGATTGTAATAAGAATAACATATATATATATGTACTGAAAACATTTTCCATTGTATCTCATATTACTAAAATTAGAACATTTTCGCAACTTTCTGATCGCCTTTTAATAATATTACACGAAATGTATCGGAGGACCCAATATCGCGATCAAATCGGTCACAGTTCGAGTTTTCCTATTGTCCATAACGTGATCGTAACGTATTTTTATTATCATTGGTTGAGACATTCGCGCGATTAATAATAACTTTCGCGTCGTTGTCATCGTCGTGATGATATACTCGACACGCGGCATTGTGTGCGTGACCGTTTATATAATATTTTGTCGCGACGCATCACGTTTAAACGACTATTTTGACATTGTATTAATTATAACTATAAGTAAATACTATATACTTTATGAATTATTAATTATTAACCTACTATATAATTATAACACGGCATGCAGAAATGAGTTTTTGACACAGTCGTTTTTTTAACTGTCGTCTTTTTAAAACGCATTATAACTTCATGAGTGGAAAATAATCTTTTTTGAGCGATGCTGCATATTTATTTAATAGTATTTTTAAAACACGTACCGATGGTTTTAGAGGAACGACGACGTATTTACGCATATATTATCGAGAACGTAATCGCCGTCCCGTATTTTCTCGAATATCTCGCTGTGATGCATTCGATGAATGTTTGGGGGCTATCTATGAACCCACTCACAAATCACAAAATCATTATAGAATATACTTGAAAGTTATGTACATTAATTGAAACATTATTTAAAAGACATAAAAATATACATGGTTTATATCATTTTTTTTTCTTTTACGTTTACATTTTTTAGGTCTTTTTTTGCATTATTACGATAATATTATATTTACTTGTATAGATTCACGTTTTGCAACCTAACCTAACTTAACCGCACGTATTTTTATTAATACATAGCACCAAACGTGTCGTGCATACGAAATGAACTTCCAAAAAAGAGCTTATCGCAAAAGAAAAAAAGAAGTGAAAGCCATTTCACACACGTCACAATATTAATAATAATAATATGTCAACTCAAATGGATGCGTATCACGTGTGTCTAACATTAATATGAACTAGCGCATGCGGAGTATAAAGAACTCTTATACAATATTTGTTTTTTTATCGTTTCCCAGCGAACGTCTCCGAAAATAAAATAGTCATGTTTTATGTGGAGTCTTTTTCGTAAACTCTTTTAGTATGTTTTATTCCATATAATATATTTTTTAGCATCGTTTTAAAAAAATAAATCGTAATAAAATTTCACATAAAATCGATATTAAAATTTGAATCTCACTTTTTTCACCCTTTCTTATCCTTACTAACAGAATAATTAATGACATACTAGGTACTTTTTATCAATATTTAGTTTTCCGTCATATGATTATATGAACAGAATATCGATTATTCTACTTCTTACGTATTTAATTCATGGGGTTTTAATAAGCTGCTTGTACAAATTTCCATAAAAATATATTTTTTGAGAATACGTCATTAAAATTAAACGATATACTATCGACATATTAAATGTTGAATCTATATTTACTAATATAATTTGCTAATATTGAATAGAATGTATGAAAAAATCTGCATACAAAAATTATTTACATTTTCAGAGTTATTCATTGGATCATAATTTTAATGTAGTATTGAAATTTGACTATTTTTAAATATAACTTCAATATGTGAAATAATTGTTAAATCCTTGTGTACAAAGATAGGTGACAGATTAAACTGATTTAAGGGGAGAGGAACAATACTATATATATTTTTGAAAAATTTACAATTATTAGTATCAATCTCGTGTTATAATAAATTATAATAAAAATAATTACTTGTGCCTATATGTTTTCATTTATATTTTTATGATGTTACAATAATTTAACGTCTCGTGACCATGTTGAATCCACCATTATAATCGGCTTCGTCGTAATAAAATATATTTTATTATAAATTTAAAATATAGTTTTGTATTCGTTATTCAAAATTAATATTGAACTATTGTTTTTGCGTATTTGTTTAACACAGACGTGTCAGTTAGCGTTCGCGTGAAGAGGTCGTTCATGTGCCATATGCTGCACAGATTCTTCTGCACCTGTTTCCATCAGAGAGGAAATGTCAACGAAATGGATCAGATCACACAATTGGTCCGAGATTATCAGACTGCCGAAAGTATTTTGGTTAGTTTCGTTGATTTATGTAAATAAATATCATATATTACTTATAATGATGTAATATAAATACAATATACCATTATAGAGGAAAGTAGTTTGTTTTACATTAAAAAAAAAAAATGATTGAATTAACGTATTTAAGAATATATAATATGCTGATTATGCGCAGTAATATGTAATCCGTGGTGATTTTGATTGATGGTCTAAAAAATGGCGAAGTCCTATCTTCTCCCTAAAATTGACTGGCCGAAATCATTATAGTCTAATCTATAATACCCTCTCATAATATGTAAAGTTATTATTTATTTATATAACTGATATCATTAAAGTGCTGATGATAATATAAGCCAAGAGAAAGGTCGTCACAATATTAATGCTTTGTTTTGTACTTCTAGATCAACAGTGGTCGATACAACAAAAAAGAAGACTTCACCGTGGTCATCCAGCCGTTCATCAAACTGTTCAACGCGCCGCTGGACAAAAGCAGACAGTACGAAGAAGTCATAGACATATCGTATGTCACATACGACTGTTTCCATTTCAGTCAAAAGGGACACGCTTTAGGTAAATAAAATAATTAAATATTATAACATAATGGTAGAATAAGTTTTTCTTAACTGCGAAATTCCTCGATCCTGGGGGAGGGAGAAAACAGTCTAAGTTAATTAATTGTCGATTAAATTCCGTTCATCGTTTATTTTGTTTTCAGCTGCAAATTTGCTATGGAACAACATGATGCAACCGGTTGGTGAGAAGTCAGAAACATCGATGGACTTCATCATGAAAGACTTTGCGTGTCCGACGTACCAAAGCCCATACATATTTACTGCTAACAATTCGGTGCCATTAGATCATCGGAACGACAGACTCCGATAAACCACATATCTTTCCCGTTGTACAGACAAATCAAAAAATATATTGATTCGATCGATTTACATATATTTTTATTATTATTTTTTTATCTAATTTTTTTTTTCTGTTTAATGGTACAAATCAAAACACTAGAATCTAAACAATTATATAGGTACTAGTGTACTATAATTATTTATACTGTGTATAATTTTTATTTTTATTTTATGTTTACTCTTTTTATTAAAAGAAAAATTTACATTATTTGTTTTTTAGGTCCCGAAAATTGTATTCCCTCCCATCCTTGATATTTAAGTACACCATTTATATAAAATAAAAACAACTAAATAGATTAAATTCAATTTATCCGTTTTGGAATTTTTCATCGTGTTTGACTGACGTCATCATAACAATTGTTCGGTTTTCTTGTTTTCACACGGCAAACCTATTATTGTATACCTTACATACCGTTTTTATGATCATGTTTATCAGATAAAAAAAAGTAATTAAAATATGTACCTGACTTTTATGTTCCATGAGCTAAACACGCATCGTCATAGAAAATATAAATCGTAATATAATATTGTTTTTTGTATTTGTTTTACCAATTGTATTAGGTACCACATCATTTGAAAGAATTAGGTCGCGACCGAACGATATGCAATAATATATTATATTATATTAACGTATATAAATATTATGATTCCATTTGTATTATATTATGATTAAGTACACCTACTACTAAACAATATATGCAATTAAATTATAATTATAAAGTATTTTTCTGTTTTCATAACATTTTGTCGGGTTTCTAACTGATTTTTTATGGTTTTGACGTATTAACAAGATAATAATATATAGTTATTTTCACACGTTATATCTGCCACGTTGGACATAATATATGATTACACAATTATCTATAAATTATAATTATCATAAATTATCTCAATAAGATATCACAAATTTAATTGCAATGTTATCATCTATACGATGCATAAACAGTGACGTATCTAGAACGTGTGTTAGGGGGGAGGGGGCGAATCAACATCTAAAAAAAAATTTTTTACATAATATATATATTGTCGAAAATATGTTAATTATGAAAGTGATAAAATGTTTTCTTAAATTTGTTACTTTATCATTATAAATATAATTTATAATCGTTACTAATGATTAAAAAGTACATAAAAATTATTGTCCAGAAAGGGGCGGTTGTCTCTATCGTACCCCTTTTATACGCCCTTGTGTATAAATAAATTATATTGATACAAAAACCTCTTGTGTTACATTTAATTAATAATGCAAACTAAATCATCGCAATTATTATTATTAACGTCTAATGATACGTCTATTAGTACCTGTATTCATAATTTTATTATTAACTAACATATTATATTTAAATGATGAAAGTTTAGCACCGAATAATTTTTTAAACAACAATCGATAATTGATTGACGCAATTAACTATTAACGCCGATTGCAGACCAACCTTTCCAGTATTTCAGGATCATTGATTTTTTCTCTGATCTAAAGCTTGATGAATTATCTTTTATTATTTGTATTAGACACTGATCACCCGAATCTGGTAATATACTGGTATCTGATATATCTGGTAATATATTCATAAACAAATATATCTGGATAATGTATATTGATAACAATATGACCTTATATTCCAAATGTCCATGTCGTAATGTCACTAAAAATTTCCCGTGTAAGATTATCTTCCGTATCTGTTGTCGTTCGCGCGATTGCGCGGTTATACACAACGAAAATAACAATAGGAATATAAACGGACATCGTTTATATTTATCAATATTATTTATTATTATCTTGGACGATCTCCAAGTTAGAATTTTTCGACTAAAGTCGTCTCTGATTTAATACACTAATAAATTGTACATTTGAGTCGCATGAAACGTAACATCATGCATGATAATGTTATTTTATAACATTTTTCTCCTCCCAGTCATATGATGCTTAATAAATCAACGCGATAAAGAAACAAATAATAATACAATAACAGAAAACGCGACAAAATCGTAAGACGAGACCCGTTCGGCGAGGTGGAGCTGCGCATTATATTACAAATTTTACTATTTTTAAAATGACGCCTGAATTTGAATACGATCGTGCACTGGTCGGTCGTTGACTGAAATCCTATGAAATATTTCTCTTTATTGTCATTATCGTTATTCGCGCAAAACCCGTCGCCCTTGGGCGGTACCGCCGCACGTTCGCTTATTGTGATCATCTATAAACGATGTGGATGTATTATATATATATATATATATTATAACATAGGCTCGAGAATCCCGGAAAACGGTATATGCGGATATAAAAATAAATCATATTTTATAGACGTTCACAATGTCCGGGTATATTGATAACAATAATAACATTGGCAATAACAAAATTGTAATCGTTCCGGTAATGTTTTTGTGTCGTTTAATCGCGAATAATATTATTTAATACTCATAATATTATTATGTCAAATGTAAATATCAGGGATGGGATTTTTACGCTGAAAATATGTAATAAAAATGACAATTAATATGCGAAATTATTGATTAATTTTTAATATATTTAATAGTATAATGGTTATATTATATAAATGGTTCGGATTTTACAGTAAAAAGAAATCAAACATGCGCTAAAAATATGACCCGATGAATCTTAAAATAAACACTGTAAAATACTTTAAATAAATTATAATATAGAAATATAAATTATTTATTTTATAATATTATTTTCGAGAAAAAAAATTATTTATTGTATAAAGTTCAGCTAGTTTTCAGTTCTACTAGCTTAAATTATTAGCTTAGATATTGAGGATCAACCATAAGCACTAAGAATGATTGATTAAAGGAAATAAAATATTCGAATACCCAAAAATCGTTTTACGTATTGACTAAATTTAAGATCAAAATTGATATATAGAAAAACAAAAAATTGTATGTGGCTATTTGCTAAGACAAAATTGTATGTATAGTTGCGACTCTTGGATAACGATCAAGCAGAGAGAAAATTGAGAACCTTTGAAAATAAAGTACGGAGAAAAATTTCTAGACCTGTTATCGATGAATCAACGGGTATCTGTCAAAGGAAATAAAACAAAAAAAGCTATGTGATATGACAAAACTAACATCAGTAATAAATTATGTTAAGGGCCAAATGATGAGAAAAGGAGAAAACAAATACATTTAGAATGGTATTGGAATATAAACGTCAAAGAAGAATACCTAAAGGATTCCTAAGGATAAACCTAGGAAACGATGGATTTACGAGGTAGAAGATCTAAATTCTCAAAGAGTGGATGACGGAAGACAAACATTTTAAGATAGAGACTGGTGGCAAAGTGTAGCAATGGCGGCTAAACCTCTTAGAAAATATGCTATAATATCCCTTCTCCAAATTACATTTAGAAAACAATAAACGACTATTATATAGTATTAAAATCACAGAGGGCACTAAAAGTGGATTTGTTATGCGCACCAACTGAGAATAAAACGACAATATGCTTAAGCGAGTGTTGGAACGTCCACAACGTGACATTTTATTTATTTTTTTTTAAAAAAAGAGCCTCGGACCAAAAGATTAGATCACTGATTTTGTTTTCTCTCATATAAAAAAAACTTATAAGACATTTGTATTTTAAACGTATCTTTTATATAAGCCTAAAATATTTAAGTCCCCTTTGCCGATTTGTCGGAGTATATTATACAGACAGAAATTAGTGTTTTCTAGGGATTGTATTACGATCGTATCACATTATTTTTATACCACGAAATTCTCCCTACGCTACAATATTATACCGCATACACGGTATACGGTATATTCGAGGCTATATATAAACGCGTTTGAGAAACGGTATGAAACAACGTTGAAAACGTAGTTATTCAAAACTCATTCTGAACGGTATGTAAAAAAAAAAATGAGTAAATAACTGATTACGCGTTCCCTCTCTGTTGTCGGATCGATAAAATATGTTTACATAATATTATACATATTATTTAATTCGCACACGCCAAGCACTGGATTTACATATTACTTCCACTCGTAGGTCGATAGAATATTTACATAATTATAGTGAGTGACAAAATAGAATAATTCGATTACGTTTCCTCTCCTACGCGTTGTTAAATTTTACATATTATTATTATGATAAAATTAATTAAATATAACATCATATTATTACATAAATCTGTAGGTGACCTTGTCGGGGAAAAATTATTATTGTTATTTTGCGTCTCGCGTACTTAGGTTTCGTTGCACAGCGTACACGGTACGCAAATATTATACACATTTTATAATCGTAATAATTATTATCATCATACTAAAACGCACACCGATTATTATGTAAATTATTATTCCAGACATGGTCAAACATGCTAAGGAGAATTACAGCTGGTGTCGTCGGATAAAAAAATATTAACTTCATCTCCAAGTCAATAAGATGAGAATTTACGAATTGGAATGTCGATGTTAGTGACAACAACCTGCTATAAATAACTTTCCATATTTAATCAGTCGTTGGATATTTCATTGATAACTATACCGGAAAACATTTTGTCCACCACTGATACGGTATCAACGTGTTTTGCGACATTATGATGATATTATTATAATTATTATTATTATTTAATTGGCTATTTACCTGTATTTTATTATGTATCGTTTTGAGTTATTTTCCTTATTTTCCTTCTCGTGTGACTAATAGCGAGTAATGGGAAATCAACTATGTTTACTTCCAAAACCCCAAACGCGAATGTACGTCATGTGCATAATAATATTATTATTATTGTTATAATACAATTAAATACGTTGAATTCGCCAAACAATAAAACTGTATATTTTTGTTAATTACTTCGATTATTTCGATTACTTCGAATCGCGTGATAAAATCGTTTGCATTTCGATAGCTACTCATTTGACTTGTGACTTGTCGATAGCATTATCTCATATTTGTAATTGTTATATTTTTATCTATGCAGAAGAAAAAAAAAATATCCTAAAAATACCTACATTATTTACAAAGAGTATTGTCTTTTTTGCAATAAAATTTATAAAAAATATATTTCGTATACAAATAATTTCAGTGATGAAACAAATATGATGAGACTTTTTTTTAATCGTTAAATAAAGAAATAATTTGTATGGTAAAGCGTGCAAACTCGTGAAGTTTTTTGTATAATCTCAAATATTAGAAAAACTAGAATTTTCATAGACCTAACCTAACCTACTGCGGAAATATGATTATGTATAGATGAATCGCGAAAGAACTGCCAGGAAATTATATGAAATAAATGAAAAAAAATTGCTTCTTCAAACAATAAATTCCAAATAATCTAAACTATCTGGACACTCGATACATACATATATATATGATAATAATTACTTCCTGGATGTTATTTAAGAACGAAATTATAGATTTAACCGTAGTACCAACCTAATAAAAAAAATTAAAAAATAATAAAGTGGCAACGCGAATAATGATAGTTTTCCTGTCAAAATCTCAAATCAGCTCCGGCAACAGAACTAAATACATTTACTAAACGGTTTAAAAATACATCGACCCCGCCACCCCGGTCATGCCCAAGAAGAGTATAAAAAATGATGTTGTGCCTCGTACTTTCAAGGTCGGTCTAAAATTACGATATTCCAACGATTGAGCTTCTACTTACCTAGTGTAGTCCTTACTATACTTCAACACTTATTTATTTTTATCGATTGTGCCTTTATATTAATTAATTAATATTATAATATATTTCTATATGTGTGTGAACATTTACGCAGGTCCGGATTAGCCAGGCAAGTTACCGAGAAAATCTCAGTGAAGAGGTAAACAAATCTTTAGGAAAAGTGTTATTATAAATAATTGTAAATAAAAATATTAAAGTTATGCGCCAATTGTATTTAAAAATAATTTTTTCTAGAAAAATTAAACACAATTTAGGTACATAAATTTAAAAGATAAATTTACAAAACCGACCGGTAAAATATTAATAATATCAGTAGGCCTAATTTACCCAATCCGCGGGTATTAAAAATTGTTCCAATACATTCATATAGATACAATCAGTGGCGCACACTCAAAAATAAATAGGGGTAGCATATTGAATGGAAAAATACCACCCACCCACCAAACCATATTCATAAACAGACCCGCGGGGGCTTTGCCACCCACCAACCAAAATATCAGGGGTAGCAGTTGCTACCCTTGAACCCTCCAGTGTGCGCCACTGGATACAATATATATATATAATGCTGCAAATGCGTTATCTACTGATAATTTTGAAGTCGAGGTCAACCGTATTCGTTAAGTAAATACTATATTATTTATTATCATTTTCCTAAGTCAAATTTTATTTGCTTCGTTAATAATTGAAAAATTTCGTCTTGCATTCAGCTGAAAATTATACTTGATTTTCACTTCAATAAAAAATAGTATCATTAATCCGCTTAACAATAATATGCTAAATGTAATTTTCAATCGATACGACTTTGTCGGTTTTTTAATTTACATTCTATGTAATATACTGTTGTACTAGATAATATGGGTACACACGACAAAGTTTATAAAACGAGACGACCGAGTTACTTCTCACGTCTATAAATTCACGGTTTGGGTTTATTGAAAAAAATATTTCGGCTATATAACTAATGTTATCAAATAAATATAATTTTTAAATTTTATTTTAATACCTCTTTTAACTGTATAAGGAAAAATTGAAGTTTTATAGCTTACAAACAAATTCTCAGAGCCAGGACAACACTTTTATATGTTATTCTAATGGGTTCTCGTTTTATTTGTTAATAACAATTTGAATGTTTGCGCAGTCCGTTCAAACAAATATTACAGTAAACGTCACTTTTGTTCTCGAAATAATATATTATTTTTTTGTACAATTGATAGAGAAATTGATTAGAAAAATGATTTATTTGAAATAGTTTTCGTTTTCAAATAATGTTTTTAATATCAAGTATTAACATTTTTGTATTTTTTCCATGCAAAAAAAAAAAATTTTAAAATATATCCCATAAAAAATTATAAATTATACGTGCCCCTACAATTAATTATTATAACTTTTTAGAGAAATTATTTAAAGAAATTTATTATAAAGTGTACATTTCTATTAATTTATATTTAAACAATAAAATTTCTATAATAATCAGTTTTTGCGAAATTATTTAGAAAAATATTGTCTGGTATATGGTAATCGGATGACAACCGGAACTAAAGGTACCATAAAATATATTATTATGCATTTATATGTATAATAAAACATACAAAGACCCAAACCGGACAAGCACATTATAGATTTATTCTTCTTATGTGAATGATAACATAATATTTAAAAAATAACGTGTCTGTATATAAATATATATAAAACTAATATGCGTATACAAACATCTGCCGATTCACACATTGACGTCACTCGTCAAACCCGACCGCAATCTCTCTAAATCCCAATAATTAGAATGTAGAATGTATGACTGAGGATTAAAAAAATCTTGTTATTTTTTACTAGAGAAATAAAACGAAAGTTTATATTATTATTTTTTATTTTATCACATAATAATATGTTAAAATCGAAATTGTCAAACACGAATAATGGATTACGAAGTGAAATCATATAATAATAATTATTGTATTTTTCTTAAAGTTCAAAACACCCACCCCAAAAGGTTATTGTTTTTAATAGGTGTATAAAATTATTAAATTATCTTTATTTTTGAATACCACACATTTTATCACAGAGACACAGCGAACCATGATAGTGAGATGTCTGGATTTATCAAGTTGATAAGGTTATCCGGGTGTATTATGGACTGTTGAGGGAGAGGAATTACTCGCTAACTACCATGCTATATAATGCGGATAAATTCTGTAGAGTCAAACGTCATTGTCTGTAGGACAACTAGTATATTATATTGGAAGACGAATGTCGATTTTTACAAAATCAATGCGCATAACATATTATTATAACTATTGTAGTTGTTTTTCAATGTAATTACTACAATAAATTAATGATGTTTAATTACAAACATTATTATTCTAGTATATAAATGCCATAGTGGGAATACACCAAAGGAAATAAATTATAAAATTATTGTTCTCGGTAAAATAAGAACAATGAATTTAATAAAATATCGATAAATTTTATCGTGAGTTCATCCAGATTTATTTATCTACAACCAAAATGATGAAAATAAACATATTCTTAAAATAAATATTGTGTACACATATAATGCATAATATTATAATTTAGCGTTTAGTTTGTTTTATTTTTTATAATAAAAAACAAAGTGTATCATATAATATATATTATATTCTTATTTTATATACTTACCTTCTATATCTGGACTTTATGATTCGACAATGTTACAAGGTCATAATAATAGTAACTCTTAACGATTTCGCAGTGTAAAATTGCAAATCTACCCATTCACATGAAACAACTATAAAACGACAAAAATTGTAGAAACGATTTCACAGGTATTTTTCTGAAATGTAATTTTATAAAAAAAAAGTTCTCCGTCGGCATATTTCCATCGTGATCATCGAAATCGTCCAACGAAAAATTATTTAGTTCGAATAGTAAGCTTGAATGTTCGTGCAATTTCTCCAATATTTCTTTAATAACTGCTAAAATTAAATCACTATACCCTTGACGTTACCTAAATGAATAGGTTATAGATGGCTAACTGCATCTGATTTTTCATAGAAATATAAATGTGGCCATTTCATTCTTTATTATTTTTTTGAGTAATGAAATATAATAGTTAGTGTACAACTGCTAATTTAAAAGAATAACTATTTTTTTTAAAATTAAATATTTAGAAAAATTCATAGGTAAAGATCACGCAGATAATTCATTTGTTATTCTTCAAATCATAAAATGTTCCGAATTAATTTGAATTTTAAAAATCAACATTCCACAGCCTTATTATTATGTAAATATTGTTAAATATTGTTTTATTCCAATATAAAAGGTTATCAATCGATTCTTACGAAATGTATAATAATGTTCGTTGTAAAAACTGAAAATAATTAATCGTCGATATAAATTCTGTTCGTTAATAATATGTTTATTTTATATACTATAACTATATAGGTACTGAATTTTTTTTTTTTTAATGCTTTGCAATACAGTAGGTAATGATTATTATATCTGATGATAAGTAATTACATAACATGATTTGAATTGGTTTAAACGATAAAAAAATTAATTTTAAACATAAAATTGTCTGAAACGTGTAATTTTATAATAAATATCTAATATATAGGTTTTAAAGTTTATTCGTTAATTAAATATGACGTACCTATATTAAATTATCAATGGTTTAATATAGGTACCAATTATAGGTACTTATTTTTGTGATTTTATCAATATTATTAAGTACCTGCTCATGTTATCGTGCTAATAATAGGTAGGTTATACTTGAAAAACATATGCTTTCGGAATTTAAAAGTAGAAAAAAAAATTATTCATTTAAATGACTAAGTTATATAAATATATTATACAAATTACCAAATTTGATTTGTTTAAACTTCAAAGAAAAAATGCAAATATCACGTTAGTCGTTATATAAGTATAGGTACTACCCATATTACTTTTTATCGATAGTTTAATACACACGAAACCGAATAAATTTTAGAACTATTAAATACTTATCGATTTTGTATACATATCATAACTAGTTCGTCAATTCTCAGAAATTTTAATGGAAGAAATGGGCGTAGGTATACATGTCAGTGCACACACAGTCTAATAGGTTTGCGGATTATAATAAATAATGATAATTGTAAATCCGTGCAAATACACTACATCGTATTATACATATTATCTACTTTCTAGTTTCTTTCGTTGAGACGAGAACTTCAACACGTTGTACCCATATGTACACTTATATTTATTTAGTTTTCCGAAACATAGCTGTGAAACAAATTTCACGCGCATCCGTTCATCGTCTCGATGACCGCTACATATAGCTGCTGCTGACGTCACGTCACGTACCGGAGCTCGGGTGCAGGAAAACTCGTATAAAACTGGTGCTGTGATGGTGAAACAACAATAAATATAATAATTAACACGGTAAAATTATAGCCATAGAGCCGATTAATGATGTCCATTTGAGGTTAGATAGATACGAAAACCGCGGAGTCGAACCAAAACCTGTAGTAATGAGTATATATACCTTCTATACCTAATAACTTTGTCGTTGTAATAAAGTTTCTTTTTCAGATTTTCAATTGTGCCATTTATATATCCAACTTATAGATCATGAGCACTCCAATAATTGTATAAAATTTAAAGATAAAAATATATCGGAGAAAACTTTTAATATAAATTGTTGATGTTTCTATGTATCAATAACTTAATAATATTTTAATATGTAATAAAATATTTTTAAAAAATTTTAACTTTTTTATGTTTGGCGATTTATTTCAAAATATGATATTGCTTTCAAAATATTGTTTTTTTTTAAAATTTACGCAAAACTAGGTTATTGGTGTTCTAACGTTTAAGTTAAATGTTCCTATAAGTAATATACATAAACAGGTATTAGGGGGACTTATGGCCGTGTTTAGCTATACAAATTTTCTAAGCCTCAAGAATTTATTTAAAATAAATCAATATGAATTCATAACAAAACTATTATTTTACCCAATTGCCACAAACACATAAATGTATCTATTTACATAATTTATACGCTTAGCTGTTACTAATATTGTTTGTAATACGAAATGTTTTCGAAGTCATTTCGTAGACTTTTCGTAAAATACACAAAAATTGCATCGATAACAATGAAATATAATATACGAACAACTTTCACGTATATTATGACTATTTTTTTAAATCTTAAATATAAGACCATCTAATGGCCGCAATTGTGATTTGGGTATACCTATGGTTTTCTCAAAAAAATATATTTTGTTCTACTGCTCATTGAAAATCAACACAAAACAAGAATTGAAATTAAATAATAAACGATTAGTCATCCTCTCCAAAAGTTTTACTCTAACTATACTTACTACGCCAGTGTGGGATGGGTGATATAATTGTGGTTTACTCGGATGGTTTTACCGTCATCGCGATAATACGTAATAAAAAAATATTATTTGCGACGTACAGTTTTATAACGGTCTGCCAGCAAATAGAAAAATACGTTTTTCCGCGTGTATAAAACGTATATTATTCTAATATGCAACCGCCACGGCAAGTACGTCAATCTTACACGTAAATAATGACGTTCAATTATTTATTATTATTAGTTTATTACCTTTAGATTCGTGATTTTAGCCATTGATAAATGAACGTATATACTTATATAATATTATAGTTACAGTAAATAACTACTATGGAAAATAAAAATCGAACGTTAATTTTACAATCTCGTCGTAGAATATTGTATAGTATGTAGAGGTCATAAATATAAACATATAATATTATATACTGTAAAATGTCCTTTGTATATGAGCGTAATTATATTCAATAATAATAAAAAAAAAAAAATTAAAATAATGTAAAATATGTTTTGGGTTTAATATTATTAAGTATCTACCAATATTTTTCTCGTGTATCACGAACATGATATTTTTATTATTATAATAGCAAAACGTTATGATTATATCTATACCCAATATAATATCATAACAGGTTATATAGGTAGTAAAAACAATGAAGAATTAATGTTTATACTATTTTTATTGATTCGCAATTATTAAACGCCAAACTCTAGTCAGAATTTTTACCAACAAATTATTTTATATAATTTTAACGTAGGTGGGTAACAAAATGCTGACTATTTCGATTTTTTTCATTGTATACAAAGAATATATTGAAAAAGAATTTACAATTTTGTGAGATTTTGAGATTTTTCAATTTTATGTTTTGTAATATCAAATTTTGGCATCGTGATAAAACCAATTTAAAACTTATCATAACTACCTATTTTAACTATATATAGATTAATAATTAAATCGTCTCAAATTATCATACATCCATATAAAAATAAAATGTTTTGAAAATATTTTCTTCATTTTTTTTTATTATGTGCACAAAAAACAACAAACCCATAATTTGTATAAATTATGTTCGGGAAAATAATAGGGTTGGTTTCAAAATCACCCATGTATTTTCAAATGCAACAAGGCATTATACAAACATAATATATAGTTGTTACTTTCCATTGAAATTGTGATGTTGTTTATATAAATTCTCCTAATATTACACTATAAAAATGTTTAAAAAAATTAATAATTTTTATTTTGTGTGTTAAATATTGTATTGTTTGTTTCAAAATATGAAGAAAAATTATTATGTATTTTTATAATTTTATTTATGATCAGTTAGTTCTCCGTAAAATATAGAAAAAAAAAAATGTACACCGAATAAAATAAAAATAAAGATTTATTGATCATTCGGCGTTTAAACGATAAAGTACCTATTGAAAATGATATTTTAACGATTTTTAATAATAATAAATTAATATTATTGTTATCTTGGTGATTACGAGTTCGGGCCGCCGCCGACAGACCACGTCCCCCACCGTATCGGCGGCGTTCGCGAACGTTCGCGCACGGTCAATGTTGAGGCGACGATAAATAACTTTATATAAAACGGTCGGTCGCGCGCTCGCTCGTGGTTAGTACCGAGTTCAATGTCAATATCAGAGGAACCGCTGCGATCGTAGATTTCCGCAACACGCCAGTTCTTGGATATTATCGGCAAGATTTCCGTACGCGACAGTATTTATTATTTTCGAATCGCGATCTGTTCTTACCGCGTTATATAAAATATATTTCAATAATAATAATAATAAATAAATCGTCCGACGTATATATATATATATATATATATAGAAAAAAAAATACGAGTTCGGAGTTGATATTTATTTTATTTTTACGACAAGTTCGAGTAGTCGTCATGTATCTCAACCCGTGGATCAGAAAACACTCGACCATCAGACAAGTGATCGACAAACTTTTGTCGATCAACACTAACAACACGAAGAAATTCGACGCTATGCTGAACAAGAAGAAACACGGCGGCAACAGGACGACGGACAAACGCGAAAAGCGATAGAATCGCGTTTTACCGTTGTTGTAATAATGTAATATTATTATCATTCATCGTGTCCACGTACTATTAGTATTATTAACAATAATAGTTATAATTTACGGAACGAAAACCCGTAAACTGTCAATTTATCAATTTTATCGTATCGATATTGTCCGTCCGAAATGATAGTTCCTAACGCTGTATCGTTGTAAGACAAAATCCGTGTGCTGTGTCGATTGCGAAAAAATCGAATGGAAAATCGGATGACCACGATGATTATCGCAAACACAAGATTCAACACGCTTCCGACGATCGCGGATCGTGGATTTTTCTTAATCACACAATGAATATTACCAATATTATTTATTGGACATAAGAATTTATTTTACAGCACACGTCATCGTCAGTATACTATATATAAAATTAGAATAATATATAGATATTTTCAAGAAAATATATAAACATATCGACTTTTGTATAATATATTCGATTATATTATAATACAAACGGAGCACACAAGAATCAATGAGGTGAGTGACACGATTTTATTTAAATTTCGTATAATGATTAATATTCTGCGTTCCATCGTTGTAATTTCACCGCAAAAAAAAAAAATATTTAAATATAACATTTTTCATAATATTGGAGAAACGCATTTCTTACAATTTAAAACGTCTTTGAATACACATTATATTATGTTAGTTATAGTTTGCGGTTAAGAACCTTTTAACATATTTTATTCGTAGAGATACATATTTTTATATACTCTTTGTTCTGCCTAATCGGCAACCGAATTTGAAAGAATTGAATGAACACGTATGAATTAGTATCTTATAGAACATTTGAATATGATAATAATCGTGTTTACAACAATAATTTGTTATTGTTATGATTATGGCTATCGTCGATTTTTTGAAAATTGTCGAAGATTTAATTTTAAGTAAATCAAATCAAAATGATTCTCCTACAAACGATATTTGCACAATTTTTTTATTAAAATAACATGGGTACTTAGTAAATATATAATTCCAATAAAAATACAAGGGACACCTACTGCTTAATAATATTATATTATTTAGAAAACGCGCAACGTCGGTAGTTTAGTCTTTGAAATATTATGTGTATTATCCGGCTCATAATAATATTGTACAAAATTAAGAATACAATATTTTTCTTATGTTTTTCTGTTTTCGATTGAAAAAAAAAAACAAATAATATGGAGTATCCTTTCCCCCTTAAAAAAGTTCGGATTTATGGCAAGGAGATTAAACGACTCGTAGGATCGTATAGTGTCTATTGTTAACGCGTACACGACACTCGAAACGTATATTTTCAAACCACACATTAATATTATATGTGGAATAAATTATTGAATATGGTATATATTATTACAGGTACACAACAATTCATCACGACGTATTATATTTCATAATAACGACCGTTGGTGAATTTTAATCGTCAGATTCTATAAATAAACACTCCATTCGCGACATTTCGAGCGGTATGTACCTGTCGAGATTGCGTCCAAATGATTTCGTTTTTTTCTTCCAACCCCACGAAATCGTCGTGTTAACATTAATACTATTTACCATTTCGCGGTCGATATCAATGCCATGCTTGTCACAGGATTATACCACATCATCCATTGTCTTTCCGTCTCCGAGGGTAGTAATTAAATTTTATGTTTTATCGTTTTTTAACGACGACGACGTCGAAAACGATCAAACATCGAGTCCCCGACGACAACGCATATTTGGCATTTACGAAACCCATTACGGCGGACGCGACAACAAAGATAACGACGCGTGTTACACAAAATATAGAATAATAATATTATGAGAAATAAATCGAATCGATATATATATAATATAATATTAATAGGCATTATTATTATTATAGCCCTGAACTGCAGATGACCGACGAAAAGCGCTAAATCGATTCTAATAATAGTCGGTCTCCGCCGCGGAGATGATCGCGAGCCGGTTTTTGTTATTTTTAATTTTATTGTTGAAAAAATTATAACGACGTACATACTAAAAACTTGTCCGTTTCGTCGTCGTATTGACCTCTGGATGTCTGGAGAATAATATTACACGTTGCATACTGCACACAATATAAATAATAAAATAATAGTCGTCCGGAAAAATGTGCATCTTTACTAATTTATGGAAAAATCGATTATAATATAAATTTGTAATTTCGATCGACTAATCGGGTAAATTTTTATAAATTTATCGATACATTATTATTTTAAATTTGACCTGAATAACTGTAATTAATTACCTAAAAAACTGGTTACATTTAATTCAATTTCGGTTTATATAATATTTATTTGAATATTATTGTTTTCGACGTTAAATTTAAATCAATACTTATTTAAAAGACTGGAGCAATAATAAAAACTATTACCACACGTGTAAATATTATTAGTACGTCAACTCCGATCTTTCGGTTAGGTTTGTATCTCTAGGATGCGTATGCATTTTTGTATCATTTAGATTCTATTTTTGTTTTTTAAATATTACATCGTATCGTTTGTTTATTTTTATTTTCGGATACTCAAAGCCAATTTTTCAAACTCTCCCACTGGGCTTAAACGTATATATAACCATATAATGTAAATGGTACATTACGTGCAGAACATACTAAACATATTTTATACCTTGGACGACGCACGTCAACATCGCGATAGCCATTTTCCCACTAATGTATTTAAATTTTTTTCATAGCATCGCATAATATTATTTTATAAATAAAAAATACAATAATCTTATTGTAATTGATTACAGTTTAAAATATTATTGGTACAGAAAAAACCTAACCGTCCATTTTGCATGTGTTATTGTAATTTACTATTATTTTATTTTTCTCTTTTAACACAATCGCATTTTTGTTTTGTTTTATAGCTAATCGTCATTCGACTCATTAAACCTAATCATGATACTTCACTAGCTGATCTGGATGGGAATATATAACGAAGATGACTGATTCACGTTCACGAGACAAACAACTACGTATTGTCATCGATCCGTTTTAAGTCTAAAATGTGAGTTTTCATTCGAATTATCATTTTCACCGTTTCTTGCTCGTCAAATCATAAAACGTAATAATAATATGTAACCACTCTCATCTCTCGTACAATATAATGTAATTCCACCCACCATAACATCATTCAAGTATCTTGTGCAGAATTTTTCAATATAAACCTAACCCAGGTTATGGTTTATAATATTACATGCAGCCTTGTAAATAATTCCAAGCGAATCATTTAGAGTGATCTATACAATTCCAGGTCTTTTCACGTAGGTAACGAATTATAAATAGGTATTGTCGATGTTTTTATTTGTAATTTCCTGTAATTATTTATTTTATACGTTTGAAACGTAGGAAACACAATGACCCTATTTAAATATAAATAAATCAATTTTAATAACAATCAATCGATATCATTGTATGCATTATACGAGCTGACAGTGTGTAAAAAATTATGAGCTCATAATATGGACTAATTGAAAACAATTAACAAGTGAATATTGGACCATATATTATTGTTACCAATATTATTGTGAATATAATGGACCATTCCCGATCGAATGATTAATATTTTAAAGATAGGAATTTAAAAATTACTAATATTTTTGTATTTTTAAATTGATCAATAGAGACCGTTTCGAAAGCGTTCGGACGCTTCGCCCCATTATAGTTACTCATGCGAATAACATTAATTATTAAAAACAAATAAATTTATTAAACTCTACTTTATTGAAACTTAACTTTTTTATAATTCCATTTTATGGAATAAACGTCATATTATTTAATATTAATAAAATATTGTTACTACATATTATAATTATTTTTATTTTCTGTTCACAGATTAAAGTTATGTTGGATTCCAATGCAATAATATAATATTTTAGTCCGAAATGTATGCTTAAATTATATTATATACGAATACTACGCAGAGATGTACAAATATTTTTGCATATTGATGGGTTAAAGACCAAATATTTTATGGTCAATAAAAAAATCTAGATCTAATTAACGATTCTGCAAAAATATTAAGTGTCCAAAACAATTAGAACTTTAGTATTTTTGCATTATAATATTTGGCATTTTATGAAATGGTCATATTTTTTAATGCACTAAAATAACAACCCAAAATATTGTGGCATACAATAATTTTAATTAAGATGTTAGGATTCATGTTTATTTTAAGAGGACAAATGTATTACAAAAGTATACAATATTTGGCCAAAATAATAAACGTAACTATGGACTTGTAATAATAAGTAATTTAAGTTTGTAATATAATTATTTATAAGTTATAACAGTATCTAATTTTAAATGTTCCATTTTTTAATAATAATAACGAACAATATTTTAATAAATAAATTGTGAAACAATATGTTTATTAAAAAAATACATGGCCATATAAAAATAAAATAACAACTGCCATTTATAATACATTTTTAAAAAAAACATTGAATTTTGATTGATTTTTACTAATGAAATTATTATTTTATCGTAAATTAATATCATGTTTATTTAAAAATCAAAATTTAAAAAATCTATGATGATTTTAAAAACACGAAAATTTTGAATGGTTCCTTGAAAAATTTGATATTGTGACATATCATACTTGGCTTTTAATTCATCGATATACCTATTTAAAGGTGTGTGTGCTTAAACAATTTATTTGTATTTTTACGTCTAATTTTATTGTTATTTGACTAATTTTACTGTAATTTATATAAAGCAATATTTTTTTAATTTGCTAAATTTTTTATAAAAATATATTTATTTATTTATTTTAAAAAAAGATTTATATTATTATTTTTACCTCTGAAAATATACTATTATCTTTTTCTATAAGATTGTGTAGAAAACTAAGGTGTAAGGTTATACTTTGTAATTTAGTATTAACTAAAACAATCAATACCTAATAATATTATTTGAAACGCAATGACAATTATTTATAATTCGTTTTCAAATTTGGGTTTAAAGCTACATAGGTATTATTTATTAATACAATTTTGTTTTTTTATAACACATTTTTACGTGTAATCTCCCACATAATGATAATTAATATTATATTTTAATATAATATACCAAAATTCAATAGTTACAATTATTCGACAAAATATGCACGATGTTATCTTCGTATTTACACTTCCGTTAAAGTGAATTTATTATACCTACAGGCTACAGAGTGATAATGAAATCGTATTATAAAAACGTTGAGGATGCCATAATACGAAATCACCTTGTACATCGTTACCATCTCACGATTTTCTGATCAACACTCTGTATAAATTATTATTATAATTAATTGTTCAGATATTGTATTAATACAGTCAGTCTTGCTGTGTTATTCTTGATCTCTTTTTGAATCTGACCTGAACAATATTGTTTGATAAATATTCGTATTTTTTTTCGACCTTTAACTGACATTTAATAGTATTGTTCAATCATTATATATTGTATAAAACCGTTATTTTTACACGTATTCGTGTAACTAAATTCAACTAAAACCGCCTGTATAAAATATGATTTTTAAAATTTAATATAATATCTTTAAGGAAAAAAAAATATTCTCCGTTGAAGACAATTTTTTTTTATTAATATTGATCAACAAGAGAATAGCCATCTCCCCTCCCATCTAACTTTTTATAGTTCACATTTTTAATCCCTCTGCTTTTTAAAAAAAATATATCACTTAAAAGTATAACTATCCCTCAACTATATATAGTTTAACCATCCCTCTACATATATTGTGACAGTTTTTTACCACTGTACGAGATTTGCTAGAATATAACCGTTTCTTAGATACATTCAATAACGTCGCCAATGAATCAAATATTTTCCAAATGTATAATGAACTACTGTTATAAGGTAGGTGTACTATTGCTTCAATGTCAGTCGTCCGGATGAGAAATGTTTAAAAACGCAATAATAATACATATATTAAATATAGAATTTGCATAGTTAATTAGACGGTCATTAGCCGGAAATTTAGTTTGAATCGAAAATATTAAAAAAAGTTATACTTTGACTTTTGAAAGAGTGTATACCTCTCTACCAATTCTCGTTTTGGTACCGAAGATCATACTGGTTATTACTGGTTATTGGTATAATATAACACTGGCAAAATTAATTTTAATTTCATTTTAATAACCAGTTTATATTTTACGTATTAAAAATCTTAGTTCTTGTTTGATTTTAATCCAAAGGAATCTTAAAATAATTATATTTGTAAGTAAACCTTTTCGACGCATAATAATAGTAGTAGATCATACAATTATCGACCAACAAAATATGTTCTCCACAATAATTATAAAAGATTAATCATCTCGTGCGTGCCAAAGTCCGAAGGTTATCGTCTATGAGCAATTTACGTAATATAATAGTATTCAAATAACAGATTGATTACCATTTTTAGTTTTATTTTAAGTTACAATTATTTGGTTTTAAAACAGAACAAAAAACAAAATTATGAACGGAAAATTTACTCAAAAGAAGTTTAAAAATATAATATGTTAAAATAAGAAAATTGTTGTATATAAACTTAATATAAGAAGAAGGAAATATGCGGAATTTATACGAAATAGTATAATATAAACGTATTTAAATGATTTATTGAAAATTAGAATTATTGAATACGAGCATTATAAATTAGGAAATTGTTTTCTGCATTTTAGATTTTGAGCGAAGCGAGTAATGTATTGGATTTAAATGGTGTGTTTTTTATGTCTAAAGACACTTTTGGGGTAGAAATAATAGTCTGATTACCATAAGTAGAGTATACTTTAAGTTGAAAATTGCATCTACTTAGTACTTTATATATCGAGTTTCTCAAAATTTTTTACTTGAGATATGAAAAACTACCAAAAAATGACGAAATATTGGCAAAATCACGATTTTCGTTAATTTGATTTTAAATATTTTGTGATAACTAATTCAGTTTTAAACGTAGCTAGGAAATTGAATTTTTTTTTTTTGAGTATTCTCATAGGTAGCTTACACACGTGCTAAAATTTTGGAACGAATTATCAGTATAATTTACGTATTATATTATATTGAGTTTCGTTCAGAATCGTATTTTAGAATGCAATATCTTTGCATTCAAATCTTAATTAAAATAATTCACTAATTTCTCCGATGACCGAAGAGACGAACAACGAAGTAAGAACGTCCGGAAACGACGTTCCCGCTTTTTAAATTTTTATCGGAAAATTGATAATACTGTTCTTATCACTTTTTAGATATAGTTACCTACTGTATACATGCATCATGCATAAGATATAATATTTAATATTATAATATTACACCTACGATATAAATATATTATTATTATTATTTTTTTTTTTTATAAGTACAGTAATTATTATTATTTTATCATTAAAAACAATATTATTTATTGTACCGGACGATTGTTAACCTAATTAAATAGTAATAATTAAATCATTAAAATTATTAAATTAATGATATAATATAAAAGTTATTGTTACTGTGTTATAGTAATTCGAATTTGTCTAAATAGGTCAAACGAGATATAGACTTTTCATTTAAATATACAAACGCAACTTTGTTTTTTATAATATATATTATACGTTTATTGAATTAGTTCTAATAAGCGTATAACCTATATACTTATATACCTATTATTAAAGCTATGTTTGGGTGAGTTAACTAATAGTCTATAATTAGTTTAATTTAAAAGTTTAAATTATAAGTAATTATATATAAATAGTTCTGTTAAATTAAAAGTTATCTAAAATAAAACAACATTATTTTACTTAGTTAAAAAGTTAATTATATTAATTATTAAAAATGAATATGACATATGTAATAAAATGTAATTAAAACAAATTTAGATTTTAGTTTAACCTTGAGTTTTAATTTAGGCAGTATCTATATCTATATATTGATAATTTTAAAATTGTTGTTGCTACAAGTTAAAATAAATATAAATCCATAATACTTTCTAAAAAATTTGTTTTCATTTAAAATTTATAAAAATAATTTGAACTGAAAATTAACTTGATATTTTAGAAAAAAAATAACTCGTTAATTCTTTGCTTATTATAATACCAACGTAATAATGCAGGTGTCAGCAATTAGCTTTAATATGTAATATATTAACGATAAATTAAATTAAAATCAATTTTTCGTGACTATAGTACGTTTCAAAAGAAATTCATACGATTCTCTCAATCAATTCTATATAAATAATCAATTATATTCTAATCTATACCTTTTTATTTTATTATATTCAATCATGAATTGAAAATTGATAATGTTAATTTATGCATTAGGTACGTATTTTAAATTAGATATTTGGTTACTTTATATTATA
Source organism: Eriosoma lanigerum (assembly GCA_013282895.1). NCBI lineage: Eukaryota > Metazoa > Arthropoda > Insecta > Hemiptera > Aphididae > Eriosoma > Eriosoma lanigerum. The sequence continues at coordinate 24,363,732 of CM023358.1, read as the reverse complement.
GGTTACCCCCTTATATAAGCTACTCTATATAATTAAGTACATTACGTGTAAAATAATAAACATGGGATATTTATGTTTTGTTTATATTAAATGATTTCTACTAAAACGATAAAGTTTAACTTTAAAATAATATATACCTATAATATTATTATAAAATATATTACGTAACCTAAAATTATATAAATTTAAAAAAATAATTATTATTGTTTTAAACGTTTCTCATATAAAACGAAATAAATAATCAAAATAAAATATGTGCATTTGAATAAGTTTAAAGTTAAATATATAGTATTTTGTTTATAACTGTTCTTGAATTGTACATATTTACAATATACATATTCCATTATAAATTTAATAAAATCCTTATGTATATTATATATTATATTGTATTATGGATATAGGGTAATAATATAATATTGGGTTTTTGTATTTATAAAAGTTCAATTTTATTATATTATAATAGACGTAGTGATTTTAATATTTAATTTTAAAATGAAATTTGGATAACTGTAATAGGTATCTATTAATCTATGTAGATTCCTACGTATTTTATCATAATAAAATAGCTAATATGTATGGATATTTCTTTTAAAAAAAATAGGTGCCTGTATGTATAAATAATATTTAATTTAAACATTAAAACTCCATATCATAATCGTTTTGATAAATTAATTTTTTTCATATTAATAAATAATAATAGTTATTACAATTATTTAAAGAAAAAAATAGTAAATATGAAATAAATTCGAGTATACAAAAAAAAAAAATCAAATAACATAACATAACATAATAATATTATGCAAAATTATATATACCTATACTTATTATATTAGGTATTTTAAAATGAATTTACATAAAACAAAAACAAACTCAACAAGTCTATATAGGGTACCGTTCGAATGGGGTTAGTTAAAAATTGGAATTGCAACAATATACGGGTAAGGTTAGATTAAGTTGTACTTCTGAGTTCTGGTAACTGGTCACTGGTCAGATTCGACCTCGAATTTATTTATGACTTTATACTTACGTAGTAATAATCCACAAATGTAATATAATAACGCGATAATTGATATAATAATATGTTATTCAAAATACCGACCATAAAGAGACCTGTGTAATGGATAGTTTTATGGTGAACTCACTGCGACTATGAACAGTTGAAAATCGTTATTTCTGTGAGAAAACGGTAACATTACAGGTAACTACGTCATCAGTCCATCTCTAATATCCGTTCCGAATATATTTTACTTTAAACGTTGAAAATGTATAGGTTGGGTTAAGAGTTAGAAGTTGTAGTTTTATGTAATTAATACACGGGTTTTCCGACGGTGTTTCTAATTGAGAAAAAATAAAAACCAGTAAAATTGAGTAGAAACCACGTAATTAACAGTTTTATTACTCATTAGTGATTACTGATTAGTATAACAGGTATTGTGATTATAATGTCGTTGATACAACAAGTAACAACACGATTGAAAAAAAAAAATGGCTAAGATACAAATAAATTATTCACAAACTAGGTTATACAAAAATAATTTTGTTTTTCATATTATTATCATCTGCAAGCATATTATTATTATTAAAAGTTGAACTTAGAAGTTAGGGCGCTAATATACGCGTATATATAAATCTATTACCGAATTTAAAGACAATTATATTTTGGAGATAATAATAGCATCATATTTGTTTTTTAAAATATCATTTGGAAAACAAGTTGTTAAGTATTATATTGCTTATTTTTTTTTTTTTAATGCACTGTAACTTCTTTTCAGATGATGGACTTTACAAAAACGATGAAACATTATCTTCAAAATAATAATAAATGCTTCTAATAAATTCTCTTCAAATTTAATAATTGGTTACTTAAATTTTGCATTGCTGTGATTTTACTATTATTTCCTTTAGGTAGATAGGAGATACGTTAAAAGACTTTACATTAAAACATGCAAGTATTATAACGTCTTTTTAATTGAATTTTATCACAGAGTAATATGTTTACAAACGTAAATACTATTTCCATTAGTAATTTATCATTATTTTCGTAACACAATATTGTAATCACACTGTATAATATAAAAAGTATGATAACCTATACATGCAAAATATGAATACTTACACTATAATGTCTATAATTATAATGAAATCATATAAAATATTAAAACTTGGTAATCGACAAAACTTCAATAATATATAAATAATATATAATAATAATATTAAAAAAATATAATAAAATAATAAATAATATACTAATTTTTTATTGATACATAGTATGTTTCGTGTTTTTAATAAAATATTGTGTCCATAATTAAACCAACATATTATTATATTAATTAGTCGTTGTTTGTATTAATATCAATTTATAAAATGTATGTCAAGTAATTTGTTTTTTTACATTAAAATAAAATTATAAAGGCCTGGACATATATATATATATATTAGAACGTCAAGATAATTTTAAAAAGACAAATTGTTTAACGATTGCGATATTTGCGATAGTTTTACTTATACGTAAATGGAATTCGTTGGCCAACACTGCTTAAAAATGTAATCAATTATAATATAATATGTATATGTCTAGCAAATGAAAATCTTAAATATAAATTTTTTAACTGTATATTATTATTATTTAGATATTATATAAATCTACTTTTCTAAAACGTACTAATGGAGTAATAGACATTTAATTAATTTTAATACTACGTCTTTCAATTTTATAGGCATGATAATGCGTAGGTAATATACGATTAGAAAAACAAAATAATATTTTATTAATAATTATTTATATGATCTCGTACATTTAGCAAGTTAAAAATATGTTCAATTATCGTTTTTTTACTATCAAAATATTAAATTATCTCGTTGGCAAACATATGGCGTTTTCCCGTCGGCAGAATAAGTTTTCATCTTAAAAACGGTACCTATTAAATTAGATAAATATTTATTATTTTCATAAACCCTCCAAATATATTATTATTTAATTCCATGTCCATTAATATTTCCATTCAACGGTTGTGTTGATTTATGATGAAGTATAGAACTACTCGGCGGTACATTTGTATAATAGTATAATATTTGTAAATGAAACATATTATTATTATTACGTAACATAGATAATACTATATTACTATAAAATATAATATAATTATTATTTGGAATATTCGTATAGATATTAATATATTTTATCTACGAATAATTGATTATAAATTACAGTTATCTAAGTCTAATATATATGTAAGTACACACGACTGTATCTTAACCATTATTACTCTGCTGATACTTGGGTATAATTTTCTTTTAATATCTTGTACTTATACGATATCAAATAATTCAATAAAATATTATATAACATCAATATAAATATTTAAATATATCGATCACAAATCACATCACATCACAAATAATTATCAACTTATGATAACACTATCATATATTTTTATCATGAAAAATTGAATATACTAATACTTTAATAATTAAGTAAAGAAAATAACAAAATTATATTATATTGTTATTAACTACAGTTAATAACTGAAATTTAATACTGTATATTATCAATTTTATTTTGTAGACTAATAAATAATACAATTAAAATAATACTTTTAATTCATATCTATGATTTTTAATTCATCATGTAAATATATTTTAGCGGCTTCATCAGCTTATGTAGCTATCGCTAATAAATAATTTAAACATTCATTCATTCATCATTCATCACATCATTTTACATTATTCATTGTTAGGATCAAGTAAGATTTAAATCGTTTAAAGGAGAGAATAACGCTCATTTGATGCTATGAATATCGACAAAATCATAAGGTTTGAAATTATTTATGATGTTGTAAAAGTTTTCATGGGATTTGGGACAAGTATTTTGAAATTTAATTAAAATCATGGACAGCATCATCTTCACGGTCTTTATTTTTATTTTGATAATATAGTAATTAATTCAGACTCTATATAAATAAAATTATTAATTTTAAAATATTTATAATTATTTAAAAAAAGATTCAAGATGAGGACTTTTGAAATTAAAATATTCTGGATTTGAAGAAATATTACATTAGGTGCTTGTTAAGATAATATCGTAGTTTATGCTGTTTAATGGTTTATCATTTTTTTAAATAAAATTGTTCTATAATAAGTTATAAACAATAGTATTTACAATGTAAGAATATTATTTACAATGTTTACAATATTATATTCATATATAATTTCAAAATGATTAAAACATGTTTTAAATTTTTTAACATTCATTTTCTGCATATGGACAAACGTAAGGTCAAATAAATCAAAAACATAAATCTATCTATCAAATATATTACGACGTTATATAACTATTATTGTAATACTTGCTATTTTACTGTCTTGTATTGCGTTTGGAGTTTTTGACCGACTACGTTCGTCGTAGTAATATAATACATTAATTGTTGCACGAAAAACATGAACTCGGATGACATATCAATAATATTGTTACGATACATAAAAAATCGATATATCATTAAAGCTTTTTATCAATATACGTAAACAACGCCTTCAGAAATAACTAATTCTAATTTCAACAAATATTTTTAAAATTACATCAATTAAATTTTTTTATTATTTTAATAAATAATTAAATATAAATTTAATAAATATAGGTAGGTTACGTTACTATTACCAACATAAAAATATTTTTTTATATTTTTAAATTTAATTGTTTTATAATAAGTTTATGTTTTAACAATTTAAGAATATTATTTACAATGTTTACAATATTATAGTAAAAAAAAATTAAAAACGTTTTTAAAATATTTCTTAATTTTTTAATATTCATTAAAAACTTTTTCGAATTGGAAATAAATATGGAGTAAGTACCTAAGTACTTTTTTCTGCTTATTATGGTCAAACATAAGATCAAATAAATCAAAATTATAGATATATCAAATATATATTACGCTGTTAAATAGCTATTATGGTAATAATGTGTACTCGCTATACGGATATTGTCTTGTATTGCGTTTTGGGTTTTTGACCGACTACGTTCGATATTATAGCATTATAATTTATAATACATTAATCGCTGCACGCAAAACATGAACTCCGACGATATTTCAATAATATTTTTACGATATATAATAAATTGATAAAGCTTTCCTGTTAGAATTATTGAAAAAAAAAAATCACCACTTTACATAATATATGTATTTTTTACGACGTTCGATATAATATATTATAAGTTGTCTATCAGAAAATCCTTGAGTTCACCTTTTTTTCCGCTATAGGTTTTAGTTGTGTGCACTTATCCTGCATATAATTTATTGTATTGTGTTTTATAATATAGTTTAGTTACATACCTAACTTTTTTATATTATTATTATTCGGTATTTACCTAAAGGTAAATAATAGATCAATTTATAGAAATATTGAATAATAATTTATACATGTGTATGTTTTGACGGCGAAGCTGTCGCACGGGAAAGGTCGACCAGTTGGCGATTTTTATTGATGTTCGACGGCGATCGAAAGGTCGCGAGACCAAAGTTTAAATTTTATATTATTATTAATAATATAATTACGCTATACGTACACTAAAATACGTAATGATTATTATATATATATATATATATATATATCCGTCGATTATATTATTATACCCGAGTATATATAATGTTTAATACCGTGTACAGGGTTCGCGGTTGTTATGCGGAAGTTCGTTTTCGCGATACAGAAACTTTGTAGTAGTTACGTAACGCATAATCATTTTTCGTTTCCCGCTGTTGCGTAAAATATATCGTATCCGGTAGCGTACCAATAGGGTATACTCTTAAATTTTTATTAAAAAATCATGGATATTATACTATGCATATACTCTCTAAGTTTCAAGCAAATCGCATACTTAACGATAAGAAGTATTTATATATTTGTTAGATAATTTGTGATTACGCATATTATGGAATTCTAGACTGTTATATTTTTATGTAGTAATTTATAGTGTTTGGTTAGATATATTACAATTGTCTATTAAAATTGTCATTCACAGAAATTTGATTTGGGTGAGTAATCTAAGATAGGAAAATATACCCTAAGAGAATATAAATTAAATATTTGTAATTTAATTTGTTATTATTGAATAAGAATAACATCCCTGTTCAACCATTGTATTTTATATACAATCGAATAACTATTGTACGTATATTTTGTCTTCTAAATTTAATTTTCGTACAAGAACAAGTTTATATTAATTATTAAATAGCACTAACATTAATTATTATTATAGGGTCTATGAATCTAAAGTCAAGGAAATCATTCGAAAATTCGAACGCAATTTTGAGCATTTATTGACATCTCTAACGGTCTAACGGTAGTTGTCCGGAAAATGATAAGAAAAAATTACACCATCTAATTTGTTGTCGATCCTTACAAATTTCAAAATTATTATTAAAATGTTATATGTATATATTGTTTTATGTACAATTTTGTTTAAGAAACTGATAAAAATTATAGTTGTTTTTTTTCTAGTTAAAGATGAGATAGGTATATAATTAAAACAATACATATACAATTTAAAACCTAAAAAAATATATTTTATATAATTATATGAATTTATATTTATATTACCATGGTTGAGACTTCACGCCAATTGTATATAGTTAAAAAATAGAATATTAATCATTTACATTTTAAAATATTCTGTGTATTCAGCTTTAAAATGAATATTAATCATTATATTTATTATTTATACATTTTTATAAATAAATATTTTACGAATGATTTTGCAAATCTTTAGCAGTGGTTCTCGTACTTTTTTAATTGTGTTACATTTATCTAAGAGAATCTAATACTGCGTCAATTAATTATCAATAAGTATATTCTATAATCGTTAAATAAAATTTTTGATTTAAATTAAAAATCTTCTCCTGTTTTTTTCCTATTCCTAAGCTTTCTTGGATGACGTGTTACGACGGTTGAGAATCACTGGTACTAGTATAAGGTACTTTAGATGAAAAATATTGGTATTCACTGGCCTTACTTTTTTTAACCCCCAATCATTATTACACTGTGGAATGCATTTTCCGATGGATTTAATAATAGATACTAGTTTCATATGATGTTGTTTAATCGTATATACAAATCGTTCAAATTTGAATGCTCGTGCCGTTGTACGAGTAAATAACAACCAATTAATGTATATTGTTTTTGGATCTATTTTTACAAACCGTATACCATCAGAACATGTGTGGAATAATTGAAACGAGTGAAACGCTCCCGCATAACATCATATGAAGAATGTCTATTAAAAATGTTAATGAAGAAAGTGTACCTATTCTTGACATTTCAATTCAACAACTATTACAGTCAAGTGGACCACAACGATATTTTATTACGTTTAACAATATAAAAAGCAGTGTTATCAAAAACTCATGTTACATAATAATGAAGATAACATTGAAAAATTAAATTATTTGCATGATTTTTTTAACATAAAATTCTGATCATCCTATAGTATTACTCTACATTTATTTGATCGATAATAATATTATAAGACTTTAATACATCAGTTTATGCAATTAAAAAATTTGAGCTCTCAACAAGGGCCTAGCTCGCCCCCCCTCCCTATCTGAAAAAACTATATATTTATATGGAAAAAAAATTATAAATAAATAAATAAAAAATTATGAATAGTATTCGTTTTCCAAATGTACTTTATTTTTTCTAGGGGAAAACGAAGCGAGTAATACAGCGTAATATAGCGCACGACCATGATATTTTTTAATCCGAAGGTGATAGGTAGAAATGTTTTTGTTCTCGTTTTAAATTATTTAAATTAGCCAATTCAGTAATAATCATACAATTAATCGTTTTATTGTGGTTTTTATTTTGTCAATCAAAATTATATACTCGTATTGTGTTAACTATAGGTACCGAGTAAGTATATATCCACCTATTTCGTCGATATTCTTCTAGCATTATGCCTGTATAATAACTATTATGATTACATATTATGAGTATTCCAAAATTGTTCGTTAATAACAATTAATATAAGATAATAATATAATATTATACCGGGTAAGTGGTTTTGTTTCAACCACAATAATATGCAATTAGTATCATATACGGTTTGACGTAATGAGACAGTGCTGGATCCACTGCTGGTAGATATAATACCTATTCTTTATAATATGCGATGTAGTTCATTCATGATAATGTATTAGTTTAAATATTGTATTAGCATAATACATCATAATATTATCATGATAATTATTTAAAACATTTAAAAGAATACAAAAAATATATTATTATATTTTTATTGTTTTGCGAGAGAAAAAAAAAACATTTTCTGGGGGAAAATAATAATTATACAAAACAATTATTATATATCTTTTATAGCCTTATTATTTTGTGATAAAATTATTATTACTATACAACATCTTATCATTATAATAGTGTTTAATAAATTGCAACTTGCAAGATGATTACTATTAAAACGAGCCTATAATATGTAATTTTCGTAATTTTCATCGTGTACGAAGGTTTTCTTTGCGTCAGTGTTAATTTACTTATTTATGCTATCTTGTAGTTTTCTTTGCAATAATAATTATATTGAAATAATTATTACAAAAGTATTGATAAATTATTGTTAATTACTTTTTTTTTAATTTAACATTGTGATAAAACGTGTTTAGATTTTTAAAAATAATAACACCAAAGGGAAGTATTGATATTGAAACAAAAGAAACTAATTTAAATTTTTAGACATTTCGTTATATTACTATTATTATTATTAATTATTTATTTACTTTGTGAACATTAGTTTTTATTTTTTACGCCTTTAAAAAAAAAAAAAAAAAAATACAATTATTAGTTTTAATTTTGTAACTGCTACATAGAAAAAAGTATAACGGAAATCAAAGATACACTTGGAATATACAGACTTCCGAATCAAAGTGGGCGATATGTTGATTCCAATGATCAAGTTTGCAGATGACATCGTTATTAACAGAAATAGAACATAATCTTCAGAGATTCCCGGTCAAAAATGATTATTGTATATGCGTATCAAATGCGTATAAATTTAAATAAAAATTTTAATTTGTGCTCGTGAATCCACAATCAACACAAATAATTATTTAGGAAATTAACTAATAGTTCAAGTTTTCAGTTTCAAATTCTTGGTTAGTTTAGTAACAGCACACGGAAGAAATTAAACGAAAAATAGCTAAGATAGCTTTCATCAAGAAAGAATAATTTTGAACTCGAAAAATATAACAGGGCAATAAATAAGTAATTCTTAAAAACATTTGTGTGGAGTGTCGCTTTATATAGCTACGAGACATGGGTGATACGTATAAGAGAAGCGGAAAAAAGATCATTTGATGCTTTCCAAATGTGATGTCGGAAACGGATGGCAAAAATTAGCTGGACAGAAAAAATCACGTATGAGAAGGCACAAACTCAAGTTGGAAAAACGAGATTTATAATGAATTTCAATATTTCATTTAAAAACAATGCATACATATCTCAACTGAAAAAAGATGCAGGATAGATACATGTACCGGATTAAAAAGTCTTGCTGAAGATCGAAGTGTAAAATGGAGAACGAAGTTAAACATTTTAAACCAACATATCACTGGTAGATAAAAACATATTGACGCATGGTTATAATAACTTTAAGAATATTTCTGTACAAGGATACATACTTTTAAATCGTTCGTATGATTAAATCTAATTGGACCAATTGACACCATAAAATAGAAAATGTATTTATTTAAAAAGTAAAACATGAAAATAATTATACAATTAACAAACTTTTGATTAAAAACTAATAGTATGATATATTATAATAACATTTGTGCGAAATCAAATTAATATATACTTACACATTTTTAAGTAATAGTAAGAACATTTTATTTTATATTCATGTAGAAATATTATTGTTGTAATATTGTGCAATCTATAAATAAAACCTGAAACCTTTACTTCGATTGTGTTTATTTTTAAACATTATTAACATAATATTGTAAAATATAATACACTCGTATATACATACATAACACATTTAAATATTTCGTCGATATTGAAACTATTTATTTTATGTCAATTATATAAAATTTATTAATTTCGAAGAAAGATTGTAATAAATAATGATTGATTTTATTTCTTATAAATATTCCTTATAAGTTACAAAACCTCTATATAATGAATAAAATAATTTTTTTTTTTGTTTTAAATTTGAACATTGTATTATTTCAATTACCAATGGGTACGAGGAAAAAAAAATATAATATAAATATATATTTTCATTACTAATTAAATCTATAGTACCTAATAGTATATTTTAATATCTGTGTTATCCAAAATCTGTTTTAATATCAAATTGTTTTGCTAAAATATAACATAAATACAAAATAGTTATAAATATATAGAAATATTTCAAAACAAACTACTAGTCTAATTTAATTTAAATTTGCATAAAGTATTATGTTTAATAGCCAATAAGTAATATAGAAGTAAAAAATACTCGTTCATAAATTCATATTATTATAATTCTTTAAATACCTAGTTTTTTAAAAAAACAAAATAATAATTTAAAAATAGAATAGGTAAAGACGTATATATAAAGAACAAAACTATACTTGTTTAATAATCCAATTATATCTATAACCAGTTCTTAACCTAACCATACCTAACCTATACAAAGAAAAAAAACATTTTAACATAAAAAAAATTGCCACAGTAGGTAAACTGAAATAAAATGGTTTGTACTGTTATTATTCTAATTGTTTTATAATTATTAGCACCAATTTAATTGTATAAAATATACAGATTAACAATATACATACTGATTTACAGTGATTTTGCAATTTATTATAATGTAGTAAATTTATAGTACTTTCATCAATGCCAAAATATTTTGATTTGTAATATCAAACGGATTTAGTAAAATTTATACTTTAGTACCTAGCTATAAGATAATAATAAAAATACTAACATGTCATATTTTCTATTTTGATTAAATTAATTATCATAACTTTTATATAATATATTCAAATAAAAATATTATAACAATACATTTTTCTAATAGTCAATACTTGGAAATTGCTTCAAATTAGTATTTTACTTATTATTTTTCGAATTTTTCAAGTTATACTATCCTCAAGTTTTTAATTGGTAGAATAAAAACTACCAAAAAATAGAAAAAAAACATGCCAAATTACGGTTTCTAGTATTTTTATTTTTTATATTTTATGATAAGTAATTGAATTTTGAACGTAGGGACTTGAAAATTATTTTTAGTATTCACATAAGTGTTCTACATATGAATAAAAATTGGAAAAGATTATCAGTATAATATATTGTATTATATTGATAGTTTCGCTCAGAATCGTATTTTAGAATTCAATATTTTTGCATTCAAATCTATTTAGGTAGTATCGACCTTCCCGATTTTTTATAATATAAATTTAAAGCAGAACTTTTTTTTTTAGTGCATCGGTAATTTAATACAATTAAAATTACTGTTGGATTAATATATATATGATATGGTTTGATATATTTCAAATATATAATATATTATGTGAATTATCCAATCATCATATTTATATGGTTTACTAGTTTCGTTAATTAACATAAATCATTTGAAATAAATTAATGTAATATTAGATTCTGAGCGAAGCGAAGAATGTATTGATTTTACAAAGTTTTTTTTTAATTTTTTTATTTATGAAAACATTTTCTCTGGTAGAAAAAATGGTCCGATTACCACAAGTAGGGTATGCTTTCGGTTGAAAATCGTGTCTAGTTGGTATTTTATTTAGCTCATTTTTCGAATTTTTCAAAAGTTTTTCCTTGGGAGGCGAAAAACTCCAAAAAAATTGTGGAAAATTGGCAAAATTACGATTCCTGTTATTTAAAATTTTTTAATTTCGTGATAAATAATTGAGTTTTCATCTTAGGGACTTGACATTTTGTTTGAGTATTAACATAGATAATATACATATGTGATACAATTTTGGAACGGATTGGTTGATTATTTGGCCCAGTATGGAACTTTGAACTTTTTTCCAAAAATGCTTAATATTTCTGGCAATTTTTGATTTATCGCTTTGAAAATTTTGTCGAACTATAATCATATACTACTTAATATTTTTACAAAATATTTTGAAAATCGTGACTGACAATTTTTTTCATAACTTTATAAAGTAAGAATTTTTGAAAATCGGCAAAATTACGGTACATTATTTTATTTCTTGAAAACTAAATAAGTTTAGATCGTAGGAAATTGAAATTTATTTTAAATATTTATATTTGTAATTTACACACGTGGTAAAATTTTGGTATGGATTACTAGTATATCATATTGTAATATATAGAGTTTCGCTTAGAATCGTATTTTCTAATGCAATATCATTGCATTCAAATCTTAAGTATAATAAACCACTAATTTCACCGAGGACCGAAAGGACGAAGGAGGAACGTTCACAATTGACATCTCAAATCGAATAGAAAATAGAAATATAATCAATTTTCAGTATAGTTAGTATAGTATAAATGTAATATGTTTTAAAAAATTATTAATTTTAAATATAAAAATATTAAAATACATACAAACACAAAAATTATTCAAAACACTTCAGAAATACCTACTTTACAATATTACATGCATTGAATGCTGAAAATTACACCAATAGATGTGATTTTTTTAAATGATTTAAGAAAAAATGTACAAATATATTATTTTGTTTGTAACATAAATTATTATTTATTTCATCATGACGAGTAATAATATCATGAATATTTAATTTTCTTTGTTTTGTGCCTAATCGCTAATTAACTTTTATGAATACTATGATCTGCTTATCTCCAGAATATAATATACTTTTAAATCAATATTAATTAACAAGGCGATTTTACTATTTCTGCTATTTGATAGGTACTTGTTATTTAGAAACCATCATAACATTCTAATTATATTATTAGACTGATGACCTAAATTAAGCGATAAATAAGGTTATAATTTCCTGAAATTAATATTGTACATATGGTATTAAAACGTGACTACGTTTTATCGAACATTCATGATAATATTTAGATATGTTAAAAGTAAAAGCTCATTGCATTAGCTCATATTAGAGTTGATAAGCATTGAATTCAATTTGATGTTGTCATCAACGTATTTTTTAACGTTAGACGCCACAGAAATTTGTGGAAAACAAGAAAATATATGTTAAAAATTTGTTCTTCATTTACACAGCATTATTAATAAGTTGATAACAAATAGTAGTTGGCTGTACGATTATCTACATGATTATTAAGTACATAATAAAGTTTTCTAATTTCTGTCAACTTAGTGATAATTAGGGCCGGGATTTTAAGTGCATTTTGTTAAGTTGTTTTAGGAAAATGCTAAAAAATATTGTGTTGAGAAGATCTAAACCTTACAATTTTGAATGGGGTTTTATTTTAAAGAAGCATAATTAAGGTGGATATGAGAGGGATAAATCCCGTTCAGAATCTAATATACATATAATACATAGACAGTATTCTCAGTTACCACTGTACTTAAAAATATTGTGAACATTTTTGTTGTACCCTCCCCCCACCCCAAGACAATTTCATAATTAAGTCACTGTGCTTCTAATTATTCTTATTATAATCCTTAAACAGTTCTTAAGTTTTTTTTCGCAATATTTCTTACAGGGTAATAAAATAAACAAAAGTGGGAATGTCGATTTTAGGCGTTACTTTTTCGTCCCTTCGGTTCTCGGAGAAATTAGTGGTTTATTATAATTAAAATTTGAGTGCAATATATTACAATACACTATACCAATAATTCATCCCAAAATTTTACCTCACTTGTATACTACGTATGTTAATATTAAAAAAAAGTCTCTACGATTAAAACTCAATTATTTCTATCCGAAAAAATATTTTCATACATCAAAAAAAAAAATATATATATATAATATTCAATTCTACTAAAAATATTCAAATTTTAAAAGCTTAAGCTATTATAAGATTAAGTTGTATATAATTAGACTTCAATAAAATTTTCAAACCGATAAACCGATAATTGAAGGAAATATTAAACAATTTTGGAAAAAAGTTATAAGCTCAATACTTAGTCAGAAAATCAACCAAACATTTCAAACAATTTTTCTATAATGTAGAACACTTATGTTGACACTCAAAAAAAGTTTCAAATCCCTATGGCCAAAATCTAATTAGTTATCACGAAATTAAAAAAATTAAAATAATGAAACCGTTATTTAGCCGTTTTTCAAGAATTTTAACTTTAAAAGCCTATAAAAAAAATTGTCAGTCACGATTTTCAAAATATTTTATAAAAAGATTAAGTAATATATGATTAAACTTCGATAAAATTTTCAAAGCGATAAACCAAAAATTGACGGAAATATTAAACATTTTTGAAAAAAAGTTCAAAGTTCTATACTTGGCCAAATAATCAACCAATCCTTTCCAAAATTCTACTACGTATATAAACTACCTATGTGAATATTCAAAAAAATTTTCAAGTTTCTACGATCAAAACTCAATTAGTTATCATGAAATTAAAAAATTTAAAATAACAGAACCGTAATTTTGCCGATTTTCCCCCATTTTTTTTGTAGTTTTTCCACTCCCAAGGAAAAACTTTTGAGAAATTCGAAAAATGAGCTAAATAAAGTGCCAACTAGACATGATTTGCTATCGAAGCATACCCTACTTGTGGTTGTCGGACCATTATTTCTATCCGAAAAAGTGTTTTCATAAATCAAAAAAAAAAAAATACATCTTTGTAAAACCAATACATTATTCACTTCGCTCAGAATCTAAAATTAGTTAATGAGAAAAAAAAAATCTTGATTATATTTGTAAGGATTATATAGAGGGTCATAGAAAATAGTGATTTTTAAATGTTCATCAAAATTATGCAATCGTTGGTTTGATGTAACATTGAAGAATAAATATACCATATATCTCTAATTAAGGAAAGATAAATAATCGCTTGAAAAACGTTATATTTTATTTAATAATCAAGTAGATACGCGTACAAGTAATTAGGTATTTGTTATCAACTTATTAGCAAAGATTTGTAAATGAAGAACAAATTTTCAACATATATTTTTCTTGTTTTTCACAAATTTATGTTGCATCCAACGTTGAAAAATACATTCTTTCTCGTGAAAGGAATATAATAACAAAATATTATTTGTAATTGGTATATTAAAATCTTTTAAATGTGTCACGATTAATAATCATGCGATAATCGTTATTAAGAACTATACAACGTACAATTCATTAGATGTTAAAAACACAAACTGAGTTATACTGTAACGTCTGAAAGGACTAAAGGTAAAATAAATTAATTAATACTAATAAACATATGTAATATTCCAATAATTAATTGTCGATAACAAGCATTCAATAATAACGTATGATATTATCTTCTCTGATAGTTACACGAAGACATTTTCTCCATTTTCTTGGATATAATAATGTAATTTGTTTTTGTTATCTTTCTTGATTTTTTGTATATAATGAGTTGTGCATCGATAATCAAATTTAATTTTAGACTCAGAAGTCAAGAATATTATAAAATATACAATATTTATGTAGGCTAAAGATATAAATATATTTTTATCATTTTTCGTTTTTTTCGAGATCTTTAATACGGGCCATGGTCAAGCGAGTACTTTTTGAACCAATTATTTGTTGTGTATAAAAATGTGTCTATAATCATTTACATTATAATATATAACAATAATAATTAGAATAAGAATATATTTGTATTTTCAAGAAATTGAAACTACAATCGCTAATATATATATTTTTTAGACTGGTAGGAGCCTAATTACTATTATATCAAGGTAATTGATAAAATATTAAATAGGTAATATATATTTCATTAGGTAGGTAGTTGCAATTAAAACGTTGTTTAAACTTTAAACTATCAACATAAATTATTTATTTTATAAATTAAACGTACCTATAAGCATATTAATCAAAACATTATAATCATTTGTTCTACTTAAAAATGACAATTCAACTAAAATAATACAACTAGGTTAATTAATCTGTAAATTGTAATATTTTTTTCATTGAGTTTGAATATTAGATAATAGCACAATATAATATAATACAATAATAATATACGTGTAGTAGCATAAAATATAATGTTTAATGCTCAATTTTTCCCATTTATATTAAATTATACTTCATAATTGTATGCTATTTATAATGACAGATTATTTGATTATTAGATTATTTGATCAGAAATATACTAACCAATTATATATATAATTATAAAATATAAAATAATAAAATAAACTGAAAAATATTGTAAAAACTTGAATATTAAAAAACGTATTTGGCACTAGACCTCATCAAAACCTCAAAAGTCTTCCAATTTCTGAAAGAAACCAACCTCATAAACCAAATCTGAAGACAACAAAGTAGTTTAATTATTTATATATATATACCTAAATATTTGTTACCAAATTCCTAAAAGTCAATTGTCCAAATGCCGCGGCATAAAAAAAAAAAAAAGAATTATATAGTATTAAATTTAACAGAAGAAAACAGTTGGAAAATTAAATATTAAAACATTATTTCAAAAAACATATAGTCTATTGATTCATAAGATCAAAATATCTGAGCTTATGCCAAACAACACAGTATATTTAAAAAAAATGTATTATGAAATATTGCCATACATAATAGGTAGTGAATACCATTTAAATAAAAATAGTTAGTTAATTTTTTTAGAATATTATTTGTGGGTAACGTAAAAAATATATTAAGTATTTTAGTTGAATATAAATTTACCTAAGCTAATTTAAAATTATAATTATTTTGTATGTTGGTTGTAATCATTGTTAAATTTATGACGAGTCACTAAAATATATTATTATTATTATTATTATATATGAATTATTACACAAATTTTTATATAATATTGCAATTCAAATTGAATAGTATTCATATTCAATTCAATATAATATTATATTGTAAATAATATGTAAAGTTATAGATATGTAATTAAAAAAAAAAAACTAGAAATTGTAATAGTAATAAAAAAACTATGTAATTTTTATCTGACCCTAAGGAAATTCAAAGAAATAAAAGAATCAGACGAAAATTACGTAATTGAAGTTATATAATTATCATTATAAATTTATAAAATTTTGAATAATTTAAATTAATGCATTATTTAACGATTTTTATAACTTTGTGACTTAATTAAACGGAAAAACAAATCTATATTTTATATCCTTGAATGGTAACTTAATTAAATTACAATTTAATTTATTTAGTTTATTAAGTGTAAATATATATGTGTGTGTGTGTGTGTGTGTGTGTGTGTGTGTGTGTGTGTGAGTGTGAGTGTGTATAATTTAAATAGTTCCCTTATAATCGTTTATTTATGATCAAATTTAAACTAATTTGTAAAAAAAAAAAGTACTGAGAATTGAAATAATATCCCAATATCTATCAATATTGGATAATTATATCTACCTTATAAATAAAATGTATTTATTATTTCGTGACAAAAAGCTAAATTATTATGATAATAAAAATACACAATCAATCATTAAAATCACCCATAAATTTAACTCGGTAAAAATTCACTTGGTAATTTATAAGATAAAAAAATGTAATAATATTGTTAGGTCTTTTACAAATTTTAAATAAAACTAAGTGCTTAATATCTTTTAGTATTTTTTATAGCTTGACATATAATTAACGTATTTTAAAACGAAATTCTTCAAATACATAACTACGTACATATTTACTTACAATAAATATATATTTTTCTTAGATGTATAATACTTTAATATTATTATTTATAAAATATAATAGGTACATGTTCGCAATTTAAAATTGGAATGTATGATAAAAAATGTTGTCCGTTAAAAACATTATGATAGTACTATAATAGTACCTATATTATTACAATATGCAATTTTTCCATTGACAAATAATAAAATCCTTAAAGCCAATTCGTCTAAACGTTTCATCCCATTTTTTACATTAATTATGAATATATTTTATAAAACTCTTTTATTAGAAAATCTGAATACGTCTTAGTAATGTAAATTTTTTTTAAACAAGAAAAATACATATTAAGTTTACTTTTTTTTATAAACCGTATTATTCAGCAAAAGATTTTTTGAATTATTTGTATGTAAATCGTTCCTACTTGAGGTTTTTAGAACTATGTACTTAATTATAGCTAAAAAGTGTAGTATAGTTACAACTATAAAACAACGATATGGCTATAAGTAACTGTTTGATGTCATGCTTATATTTTTGTAAAGAGCAAATTATCAAAAGAACGTAATCATCAATGAATTGGCAGTTTCAAAATAAATTTGATGATATTATAAAATTCATCGTAAATTAAATTAAATTTTGTAAATTTTATTAGGTAAATTTTGTCAGCGTTATAATAGAATTTTCGTATCGATATCAATTAATAATAACAAACTTAACATAATAGTACCAAGGTAAAAATGCGAAAATGTTTAGACTATATAGGTATATTTGGCACATACGCATAGAACCACAAACCACGTTGTATATTATTTTATGAACATATTGAAATACGAAATTTAAATTAAAACCACTTCTACGAAATACTTAAATAGTCTATCATAGGAATAATAATTATAAAATAATCATTTGAATATAATAAATTTGTTAATTTCGATTATATTAGCACAAAGATATAATAAATTATACAATAATAATACTAATATTATATTATATATTATAATATTAATATTATTATTATTGTTTAATAGATGTTATAAAATATAAAACGAGTATCATTACGGACAGGATATAAAAACTAACAGTCAGCAGCACTCATCTAATATTTTGCCTTGAAGCATATTATAATTTAAGTAAATTTTTTATTCTTCTTTTCTTTTGCACATTATTTAATAAATAAAGACAATTTTTAAAAATAAAAGTATATATTATATATCTGACTGATTTTCGCTCAGAATCGTTTTTGAAATACAATATTATTCAAATCATTCAAATATTAATTATAATGTAACATAATAAGTAATAACATTCCACCAAAAATTTCTTCAAGGACCGAAAGGATAGAGGAGAAACGCTCAGAATCGACTTCCTGGCTTTTCATATATACACGAATTCATAGTATCCATCATTCAGTTATGTATTATAAGCGTTCATTGGTTACCAATTACACAAAGGAATATAGACATATATTTCCAGATAGACAAGTAGTAATCGGCTACAATAGCTATTTCTTAGACAATCAATCAAACATGATAATTTGTTGAAATTTCGAGTTATTAATATTTTAAATCATTTGCTGTATAATACATATTCAGTGGGAAATATATATTTCATAATTTTAATATGTGATAAACTTTTTATGAGGTCATATAGTGGTCATACATCATGAATCCATCAGAAAATAACATAACATTTATATACATAAATTTAGAAATATTGTACAAAATACTTTTAATTTAATATAATTATTATTTTCTACAACTTTTAATAATAAATTCATTATTCGTCAATAATAATTCCAAAGATTTGATTTATAGTTTAAAATTCAATATTCAATGTTTATTAACTTATAACTACATAATATAATATTATAATCATTGTTTTGAACACCTTTCTCTTTCACAGAATTGAATTGTGTTTAGAGTAATAATAAAAAGTAAAACCTAATATTGTATATAATAGAATTTAAATGAATAAATACGCTAATTGGGTTATCATAATATCTATAAAATATTAGATTAATTTGAACAATTATAATTATATACAATTCACTTTTATTGATAGGTAATATTTTATTTTTGTTTGTGTACTATTATATAAACGTATTTTAAATAGACATCATATACATTCTTCTTTGTTTGAGGTTAAATTAAATTAAGTTAAATTAAATTTTATGCATTTTACGTGACGATTAAAATATAATGTATGAATCGTAATTTATAATATAAAATAATTAAAGATTAAAATAGTTTTCTTAATTTTACATTATTATAAAATAACAGATTGTAAAAAATTAATATTAAATACAAAAAAAAAGTATAATTTTTTATATATCTTATCGTACCTATGTTATATCTCCGGGGAAATAAATAACTTAAAATAGAATTGATGTGAAATTAATGTGTATTAACTATAAGATAATATAAAGAGTGGTCAGAATACAAACATGTTACAAAAACAACAGAAATAACTTTGAAAACATATACAATTCTCATCACTTTTGTATCGTTAAATTCTGATTTCTCTACATATTATAGCCTTCGATAATTTTCTGATTGTTTATAATTGTTTATAAAGGTATTTCATTATTGAAATTCATTATTCATATTATTGTGTACTGTTTATAGTTGGTACTAGATACCTACTACGTAAATTACATATAGGCAACATATTGGTCGTTAACGCATAGTTAGTTGATGATACTCTTGGTGATTATTAATAATTTTCTTACAGTCGTATACTATCTCATAAATCTTCCAACATACTATATTAATTATACACGTGATATAAAAATACATAAAATATGATTAATGATTACATTTTTAATGTTTACTGATAAGTGAAAAATAAATTTGTTTAATTTTAATTATTGCTATATCAATACTGTTTTAATAATCATGCGATATATGTATAATATTATTGAAATTAAAAGAAATAACTGAGAAGATTCGATTATACATTTTACTTGCTAATATCATAAAAACTGGACATACAATATAATTATGTAACAAAAATAAATTGTATTCGATATTATTTTAGTTTAACTAAACCACTATATCCAGAGACGCAGGAACTATTTTTCTTGTGGGGGGCAAAAGTTTTAGAAAAATCATGTTATATAGTATATTAAAATAAAATACAAATACTTATTGATTTTTGTAAAATAGATTTAATTACTATTTTGTTGATTAAACTAATAGTCTTTACCTAATTTAATTTTGAAAATAAAATTAAAAACAATTTTAATGTTTTACATTTTTTAATTTTATTTGTTATACAAATTTTCAAATTTCATTTTATTACATATTATATTATATAAATATTAAAAATAATGAAAATGTAATTTAAATTTAAACTATAACTCTAAAATGTTTAAGTATTAAGTATATAACTATGATGACAAATTTTCAGGAGGGGCAAAATTATAATTTGCTCCCTGACATATTTAACGAGGGGGGGTCAAATGCCCCCTCTCCCCCCCAGCCTCGGTGCCACTGACTATATCTGAATGATGTCCTTGTTTTTAAATAACAGTTTGAAAGTTTAATAATGGTTAACCGGTCCGAAGCCGTATGTTACTGAAAGTCTAGAGTTCGTCAACAAATAACAATATGGTGTGTTTAAAAATCAATATTAAGTTTAATGCTGAAGTTTGTTCATTGACTTCGTCCAAATTGACTCTAAGGTCAAAGTTCGTCAAAAGTAAAATATTATCTAATAATAACTAAATATATATATTCAGAATGATATCTGATAACAGATAAATATACCGTATTTTTATGTTATGTTATAAAAATAATGGAAATAACATTGAAAACTTATTGTCAATCATTTTACTAATATGTACCTTTAACTTTTATTATGTAGGTAGATAATACGTATGTCCTAAAATATACTTCATACAATATTAAAACTTACAACCTAGTATTTAAGCTAATGGAAATTTACTAAGCAATTAATATTAATAATTATTTAAATATAGCTTATATTTTAGTAAAAATACTATGATTTCTATAAAAAATGCATTATGAAAACTAAGAAATTGATTTGCAAAGTTTTCTACATTAGGTATATACAGTTAATTATATAGTATTTTGATATCGATAAACTATTTTGCATGTTGGCAAAAAAATGAGTTGTAAGCGCTTATGAAAAACAATATTAAATAAATAAACAAAATAGTTTGTCAAGATTAATAATTTACTAAACAATTAAATAATACACACATATATAAACGATAACGGCCGGTTCACATCGTACTAATTATTTTAATTTGAGAGTCATAGGCCTAAAAGTCCATAAAAGTATTGCCAAATATATAAGCTCAATTAGGTAGGTTCTAAGGGGTGCCCAAGCACCTCTACACATTTTTTTAGCACCCCCAAATATTTTTTTAACATACCTATTTTATATAGATTCATAAAGATCTACGACCACTTTAAAACGTTAGTACCCCCAAAATTTGTAGTCTAGTTGCGTCTATGGCCAGATAACAGAGTTATAATTATTTTATAAAAACTAACTTTTCAGTCTATGGACAAATAATAATAGAAAAAGTCGCGATAAACGATCTGTCGATTTCTATGGAGAAATTGATATCTGTTCGTACATCACACTGTACCTGAGCGTTATACGATATAGTCTAGAAGCGATCATCTCTCTCTCTGTTCAAAGTATAATAAACGTCCAAAAAAGTGAAATTTACAACAAATATTTGACCGCAAACAAGTTTTCGTATAAAAAAAATAATAAATATATGATATTTTCAAACCATCTCTTGACGTTTTTCGGTGGCGTAGGACGCGTTAACGATTTGAAAATAGAAAGTGTATATACTATTACAATAATATACATATATACTACTGCTTGAAATCCGAGTTTGCGTAATATATAAAGTAATAATAACAACATCTCGGGCGGCCCTTTGTGACGTTTCCGAGAGGCCGCGAGACGGGTGTGAAATATATCCAAAGACGAACGCACCTTAGTCGCGTGACGACGTCGCGCACGGGGTAACGCAAACGCGCGTGTATCGAATATTAATTTGTTTTATTTTTCTACGTGTATCTAAATAAAAAAGACATCGACTTACGTCGTTTTATTTTTATTTTAACGTGGATTTAAAATCAAAGTACTAAAGTCGAAAAAGTTTTATGTTCATAATGTGTTATGGGTATAAAAAAAAAAAAACCGCAATGTTACAAACATAATACTGTTTGTAATGATAGATAGTTATATTATTATGTATTATGAACTATAACAATAAGTATATTAACGCGAACTTTGCGAACCAATGTCGTGTTATAACGCCGCAGCTGCGGCTGCGAATTCCTCGGCCAAGACAGCAGCCAAAGAGGTTTGTGACTGTGGCGGGAGGCGCGAACGTAGAATATTTTATATAGAAAGTGGTTGGACAAGTATATATATTTATATGTATATGTTTTATACGCGGTATATACCTGTGTACCAGAGAGAAACCTATGGCGGGGTTACAGCGACAACTGCGGTATAGTAAACATTCAACATGGCCGCTGCAATGTCGATGGCGTATTATTATTATTATTATTATACGCTGTTGAAAGCGTACAAAGTGCCGGTCACCGGGAGTTAGTAGTTCGCAGTACGCGCGTCCGACACGACGTTGCGGTTCGTCGGAAATCGTAAACAACCGTCGTTGAATGTTTGTGTTTGTAATTTTGTAACCTTATAAACCAATTCGAGTACAATTCTTTTTCGTCGTCGTCGTGTTCTAGTTTGTAAAATAATTGTCCGTTTTAATTATTGTTGATTCGCTCGCAGTCGTCGCGAATTTCGCACGATTCGTTTCCGTGTTCGCGCGTTGAACTCGGCGGCGTTTTCGTCGGTGATTTCAACGGTCGTCTCCCGTTATGGTTTACCAGAGGACGCAACAGCATCTACAAAGTTCGGCAGGCGACGCTCGATGAAGTCTATGACGATCGCCTGGACTTGGGTACCGGCGGCGGCCATCGTACTTCTCGCGTTGTACGCACCTCAGCCAGGTCGGTAATACTTCCATCAATGTGTTGTTGTTGTTGTTATTATTATTATAGTGATCGCCCTGAAAGCATTGTAGGTTAGGTAGGTAGATTATATTATTAAATATTATTATCGATATATCTATCTAAGATGGACAAAATTAAAAGTTTCCTTATCATTATTAATACTCGTGCGGAATATTATAAATTATAATATATTAATATATTATAATAATGACGTGCGCCAGACCGTAAAAAGCAAAACAATTTAAATCTAATAATGTGTGTCTATACGCAAATTCCAGAAATTACTTAGGTATATAGCAAAATCTTAAGCACGGTTAACGTGAAATAATACAACTAAATTACTTTTAAGTACTTGTTAATTATTATATAATTTAAGTAACACAATATTATAATCACCCTACGTCCATTACGATCGATTTTTTAATAGTTATTTAATATGTAGTATTCAATATTGTAGACTATAGTCCGTCAGTCTATGATGAGATCAATGTGACAGTTTTTGTAATTTTTTATGTAGTTGAGTACTAACATTTCGAATTTAACTGCGCGACGTTATAATAATATAACGTAATAATTATAAAATAATATAATATAACGTACAAAGAGCATAACGATGTATTTATATAATATCAATGAGTCCTTGAAAAATAATTTATCATAAGGTACCAAACCAACCTGGTCTAACCTAACCTAACACCTACCACTTAACGTCAGGGTCACTAAGATCACCTCAAATATTGTCTCCATTTTTTTACCTATGACCTGTTGGTGGGTATATGCTTAATAACATAATATAATGTTATCTGTAAGTAAGATTATCGTATCGATGATTGTACCGCCGGTGGGGGGAAGGTGTTAAGGGATTGCCAATGGACTTGTTAATTTCTTATTTTCGTACATATTATTTAATAAATACCAATAGATATTATTTTATTAATAATATTGTGAGTAATTTTTTATCATTAGTCATTAATTCGTTATGATTATTGTCTTCTTTGATAGAAAAAAAAAATGTGATTCGCCCCCTCCCCTTTTGATAAGTGATAAAAAACGTCCCTGATCGTCGTTGCGTTTTATAATATTTCCTTGGATCTCGAGTACTAATTATTATAATTCAATGATGGTGAAGTATATTATTTTCACGAGTAAGAGAGGTCAAGGTTTTGGTAACTCTTGAAGTTTTTTTATTAATTATTTGGATTTTATTTGAAATATTCCATCTATTGTCAACGCTCAACTCTACCCGCGTCGTTCATACGCAATAATGCCACTTGCGTGCCAGACCCAGTACTCATTAGGCAACTATATAGTATATATTGTTAAATTTATTATTACACACATTACGCGTTATAATAATTATTTCATACTTATTTATACATTACTATCTACAGAAACAGGCTTTTGAAAAGATCGAATTCCGTCGTCTCCCATTGTTCATATGATACCGAAATATTTTTTTTCTATCATTATTAAAAATGTAATTACAATTTGTTTTACATAAACAAAATGGTGTAACATTGATGAACGATTATTAGATAGAGTAGTACAATAAACATGAAACAAGTGGATGATCAGATCATTTAATAATAGATCTTCAAAGAAACCTAATGGCTTATGGAGCATTTTATAACCAATATTATGTACACCAACCATCACGGTACTTTTTTTATGATATTGTTATTTAAATATATCTCTATAATAGTATTATCAAGTAAAATATTAAGTGGAATATATTTATAAACAAAATGTCTTCACGTACATTGACCAATAACTATTAAATCTAACACCAATAGTTATATTTGCAATCCATACTGAAATAGTATCTGTATGATTTATTTTCGATAATCATCGAAATTTATTTCAAATATAAGGTATAAGTTATAATAATATGGCTATTATAATTCCATTCAAATATGTTTTTATATTTTACTTCGTTTCATTAATGTTATTTTATAAGGTTGTAGTATGTATATAATATGGTAAAACTTATTTAAGGTCTATCTCAGATAATTATATTCGAACAT
The DNA here is from genome assembly GCA_013282895.1 of Eriosoma lanigerum. Lineage (NCBI taxonomy): Eukaryota > Metazoa > Arthropoda > Insecta > Hemiptera > Aphididae > Eriosoma > Eriosoma lanigerum. The sequence goes on along the minus strand of CM023358.1, from coordinate 24,337,934 downwards.
GTTCATTCAATGCCCACGAGGTAGTTTTGAAAAAAATATATAAGTATATACGTTTTGGACTATTATCTTAACGATATAGAATTTTTGACCTCTAATAGACTTCGCGAAAGTTAGCCATAATAAATTGACTAATGTGTAAAATAAATAATAATCAACTGCTGCTGCTAATGGTTTAATTATATTTCAGAATACAAAAAGACAAATTTACAGTGTTTCAATTTTTGTTTATATATTTTATCTTCCATACTATAATGTAGTTAGTAGTTAGAAGTAAGTTACAGTCACGGTATACGGGAATTAAGTTTATATTTATTTAGATATTATACTTACAATTATATATACATACATAATATTTATTAAAATTTATATTGTGAAATGTTTATATTATAAAAAATTGTTTAAAATGTAAACTAAAAAATTATTCTATTTTTTATACAAATTTGAAAATTTTTAGTTGCTAGGTTATAAATAAATTGTAACTTCTTAAATTACAATTTAAATTGTAAAAAAAGTATTCAGAATATTATTAAAACACAAATAAAGATAGTTTTATTCGTATATTTTTCAAGTCTGAGTACCTATACACATAAATACATAAAACATTAATATAATTATTGAAAGTTCCTTCATCGTCTGAAAAAAAAAAGAAAAACGATTAGGTATGTTGTTTTAAAGCATGTGATATTAAACATAATGCGAATTATTCCTTAGTATTATCGTGAAGGTTTAATCTACCATCCGTTATCCGCATATAGTAAAGCGTCAATTACATCTAAGTACACGTATCATACGTGCAATAATCGTGATTGCAATCTTACTTCCTAACATCAATAAAATTGGATGTAATTTTACATTGAAAATAATTATTGTAACTACACAGATGAATATTACTTATAATGTATAACTACAATCACTACTATATAAGCTACTGTTTATATTTAGGATTATTTTACTACTTCTACTAAATACCAAAACTACCTGTTAACTATAATTCTAATAACTAATCGATATAACTATTATAATATTAATAATTTAATGTATCTCAAATTAAATACACATAAATCAACAATATTATTATCTATTTAGTTTACGCATTATTTTTATTCTTGTATTTGTCAAACATTTGGAATAACGTTAAAAATAGTATCAAAAAAATTTGATTATTAAAAAAAAAAAATTAAAATAAAGTCGGATAAATCACTATTATAGAAACATTTTTATAAGTGATTAAAAATAAACAATCTAGGTTTATAAAATACTTATTGCTCGCATATTATAATGAGATAAATTAATTAAATAAAACAAAAATGGTCAGTGGCAAAATGTATTCTTTGTTGGAATATAAAGCATTTCAAAACACGCACAATGAAACTATAAAAAATATAAAACTAAACACATAATAGAAAATACAAATGGATTGAATGCATGCCATGAATTGTTAAGAGACTACAATAATAATAATTTCATCGATAAGAATGAGTTTACATGGACTGACGTAATTCAGCTCAAAATCTAAACTGCTATTGTACATATGTCTAAATGTATTTAAATTATTTAGACATTTAAATTTGTTTCTAACAATATATCCAATTTAATGCCTTTGAATGTTTTTTATACTTAAATTATTTAAACTTACAATTAGCCTAATTTATTCAATGAGCATATGACACATGATTGTTATAACTCGATACAATAATTCGCTATTGAAAATTAGCTTTTAAAATTTCGGAAATAATTCCAATGCAATATCATTTGTGTTTTGAATGTTAACGTGCGATATAAATAAGTCAACTGCAAATTTAAACTTTTAAATAGCATATAAAATCAAAATTAATACCAGTCCGTTAGTAGTAGCATGACAATTCATTACCACAATATGACAATATTATAGTTATTTTTTAGATTAAAAATTTACCTATTTAAAACAAACAAAATGTAAAAGTTGATTTATCTTAATACAGCTAATTAATATTTGCTTAAGCCTTTCTCTTTTGTCCACTTGAATGCTTTAAGAGTTTTGAAAATATGATTTGTTTTTTATTCAAAAATATATATTATTAAAATATAGGTATATATTATGTATATACTTTTAAATTACACTATAATCATATACTTTTTAAAACCATAATATTTGGACCGTATAGCTACTATAGTTAGTTACTGTTTAAGCGAATCCTTTTGGCTATGGATCAGTTATTATAATATATTGTAAAAAATAATTGTAATTAACACTGCTGATTCACTGCTGTACATAATTGTCTTTCTTTTCATTCAAATAAAATAATGTAAGATCATAAAGTTGTTAACAAGCGTACACGGAAACATAAACACGATATTTTAATTTATTTATTTATTCACGAAGCCGTGAAGTTTGAATTAACTTGAAACTGCGTTTCTAATTAAATAACTAAGGCCCGTGTAGATTTACAAAATCGAGATTCATAATAAAATATATTATATTATAATATAGTATCGAAATATTAAAATACGTATATAATATAATTTATATTATTGTATTCCGATATTGAATTGACGCATTATCAAAAAGTGCTCGTACAAGTGTTGAACAAAATCTATCAATAACAATATAATTTTTCTGGATCTGTATGGTAATAACGAATAATGAATTGAACGATTGGTGTCATGATCGATATGCTTCAAGGTTATGTAATATTCATATTATGAAGTCATACAGAATTCTTACAATAAATACAAATTAATATAAATTTTTAATCAAATATAATTAACTGGTATCCGGGTAACTGACTAATTCCCACTGATTCGAACGTCGGCGTTCACGGTAGATACTGCGAATTATACATTGACTCAAGGTGAATATTATAATATAATCATATTATATTCAAGTCTAGTGTACAATCGGTATCTCGAAAATCACAATGTAGAATATAATAATAATGATGATAATATATATATATATATTTTATAAGATGACTGATGTTGCTTTCAAATTTCATTAATGAACGATCAATTATTAATATATACTATATATATTAAAGTAATATGATTGTATATATTATATAATTAATCGATGATAACGTAGGAAAGTCATTTTAAATTTAAAAAATACTACATTGACTTGCACACGCAATGTTTATCGACGAATCGACTAGCGGTAATTTAGTTATTTATACAATGTGTTATATTATTATTACACATGACAACTGTGTGAATTGACAACGTTTCTTGTGTTGATTTCGAAATAAAAAAAATTCTGCACATAGATACCTATGCGATAAGAGGAAAAGTATAGTATAGTATAGTAGACCTATTATTACAGCAGCGTTGCGCATTGTGGAAATAGAGAAAATTAATAATACATCAAACATAAACAATGTTAAACGTCAAGTTAACAATAATAATAATTGTAGTCCTCATGGTGCGTTATTATTTTATAGGCATATAAAGGGTATATAGGTATAGGTAGCAGAAGACGTACGCGTACTGATTAATTAACGATCAACTTATAACTACGCAGAGACAACTGTTGACAAGCATAACTCCGTTCTCGGTATGTCAGTTTGACGATATTGAGGTCGTCTCTGATGCTTCCGATATGTCCTATAAAATAATATATGTATATAATAGCGTATATATCCGAGACAATTCATGCCGATTTCAAAACGATGAATTTGCTATAAAAAAAAAAAAAAATTTAGTCCTTTATCGAAATAATAATAATAAACCGTCATCTCGTGTTGTAAAAAAAAAGTTCGAGGGATTGTATGTCATTCTTGAATAGTAAATAATAGACTTGCGTAGCCAAGACTTCATTAGGAGTCCATTATTAATAGATCACATGCACATCAATAATAATAATAGGTATTGCGACGCAAACGCATCACTGTGTCATGGATAACATCACAACATGATACAGTCTTATTTGGTAATAAAAAAGATAATAATACTGTGCAATCATTGTCATTATAACTAGAGTGTTACAGTGCGATGGACATTTTCCGACGGTTAAAGTTATTTTATTGACTTTAAAACACGTTTTAGTATTTAATCAGATACAATAATGTAACTGTACGAGGTCTAATACAATACGAACTTTTAAATGATTAAAATCATTTTTTTGATAGTATAATATAATAATTAAAGTAAACTTAGTAAACGTATGAAGATATACAAAATATATTATTTTGGTTGATGCAAATGTTATTTATTGTGTGAAATCATTAAATTAAAAAAAAATTAAAGTTATATATAATATACATATATAACGAATTATTTGATTATTTCGTAAAAATGTGTAAGTTTTATAATATAGGTAGATATAATAATACTATCGTAATTGTGCGAGAAATTTCGAATTCATTTTTATTACTTAACCTATCCACCATTACTTCACTGGAAAATGTCCAACTATATAACAATATGACTGTGCCGCATACAATGAGATTTATTTTGCCTAAACGAATCGTTTTTTTGACTATTGTATACTTGTATATCATACAGATGAGAATTAAAATAAAAACGCATATCATTGACGTATTTTCTGTTGTGTCAACTGTACAGAGTAATCGAAATAGATCGAAATATTAATTTCAAACCAAAAAAGCTAATAAAAGTTATATCATACTAATTTTATTTCCATTATTTTTTTGTAACGCGATATTCGCCCTGTATATAATATTATATTAAAAAGTGAAATAAATACGTTTTATTATATTGTTCTCTTGTGGTTTCCAATGTTTCTATAATAATATATACGTCATATATAGTTGATGAGTTAAGGTGAAATTTCCCGTGTCAGTTATGCCATTTTGTTGTACCTTGCGTAATAATTATTTATAATATTATTAAAAAAAAAAAAAAAAACGTTTCGACCGAACGGACGCGAATTTTTCGACAGCCTTTTCGACTAACCTAAACAATTGTTTATCGGTATATATATTTTTTTATATTGTACTCTTTTTATTTCCGTTGCGTGCGCTACTAATTGCAATTAAATGTGTGGTGCGCAAAGAAACAAAACATTTCCCGTGTGAAAGTTGTCTTGTACCTGCAGTGCGTAGTAATAGTTTTTGAACCGTTAGACGTTGAATTACAATAATTCGATTTTAGAGCAATCAAACATAGACGTTTATCCCATTTGATTTTCCAATATCGTGTCCCGGGAATTCTTCTAAAATGGCGTTTGGAAATATTAAACCTATGAATAATTTCATATTACCTATACACATTATTGGACTATAAAAAAGTTTGCTTACGTATATAACATTTTTCTCAAATTCGTATACTATTAAAGCGAGAAAATCGCTGTAACATTATAAAAGTTCGATCACCCCATGCAGAAAAAACACATTCATAATTTATGTACACGTACATATATAGTTTTCGGGTGATTCAATTGATTAACAAATTTAAAAGTGTATGATTTGAGTAAAAAATACAAAATGATATAATGCGTCCGCGGCAGACAAGGAATATATTATAGTATATTAACCGCAATGGCAATAAGAATATAACTAATAATATAATATTATAATTTGTGAAAGTAACTTGCGCTACGCGTTTCCCAATCAGAAAGCATAAAATAATTATATAGATAGTATAACTTTTAAAATATATTACATGTTTGCGTGAACGTGTTGACTAATTAACTTAGGTATATTATACCTATTGAGTGTGCGTATGACCGTATGTATTATAATGTACTATTTTATGCAAATTAATCACGTTACATAATATATTATATATATATATAAGTGTATAGTATGACAAATTTTAAATATAATAACAGTAACGCTAATTTTTTTATTAAAAAACTAATAATTTGTCTGTGAAATATCGATACAGGTATATTCAAAATATCGGATAATCGCAACAATATTCTTAAAACGCCACATATTTTAGGGATAATATTATTATTTTAGTTGCTTTACAATTTCCGACACGCCAAAAATCGTGTTCAGATAATTTATATTTTCCCAAAAATAATAAAAGAGCACGTGCACCCGATTCATGTCGAATTTCTTTGATCGGTGGTGCAATAACCGCGGGGTATACAGAATGATCAAATTTTGCACGTTACAAAAATGGTGGGGATTACACCGATGATTTCAACGTAATTTTCATTATTTTTCTAACACATTATTTTGATTATCCTGTATAATCTTATGATAATATAGCGACGTTATGGTTTGAATACGAACAAGTTACGTACTGAACAAATTAACTTTCCATAATTTAGTTTCCATTACAGTCATAGAGACGCGTCGAGTCTGTAATGAAAAAAAAAAATTATAATATTATAATAATCCTACGTCGTGATAGAAATTTAAAAAAAACAACTAGTACGATTAAATCTATAGGTATAGATCATGGAAGTAGTTAGTATAATAATAATTACCAACATTGTGTATTAGTGTATTAAATTATTATTACGAAGCAAATCGATTTCCATTTCATCGGCAGGCACCGTTTTATTCGATTTTGCTGATATATATAATATTTTATGTAAGCATAATGATGATAGTAAAAAAAAATTCAACCAGACCACTCTTTAACAATACCGTTTGTTTTTTTCTTCTCCGGAAAAATATATTCCTTCGCGATTACATGACCGTAAAGCATTTTTCCATTCACCATAATAATATAGGCAGGTATCAAACAATAACATTCAAGCCGAGATTGTTCGCCGTTACACAGACTGACCATACTAATAATATATAGTTTTTAAATTTATTTCATTTTATGTTACCGTCTCCGTTGTATATAATAACGGTCGTTGTTTTTATTTCAATTTCGTATTGTTGAATTTTCACCGCGCATCATCATAGTCTCTTTTTCTTTCCGTTTTCGCGCAGAGAACAGTCTGCGACAAAAGCGTTTATAATTTACACTCGTCATATTATTATGCTTTATATTTATATATTATAAAGGCTGTCAGTCCGGTTTTGTTCCGGTTCACGCACTATTGGCAAACCGGGTATGGAACCCGACCCGTCGGAGTTCAAAAACCCAAATATGGATATATACGTATAAGTATAAGACCCTCAAAGTTAGGGATAATAGTTCAAAGACAAAGAAAATTAGATATAAAACATGGAAATAAATAAATTTACCTACTTATGAAGAATTATAAATATTGTGATGTAGTATATCATGCATAGGCACAAGTAGATCTTTAAGTTAGGAGAACTTGAGCCCCAGCTATTTTTTTTTTTGCCTCGTGAGTTATAGTGGGTTCCATTCCCCAACACTACCTTAAAATTTAAATACTATTTATTTATAATAACAACATACATTGCATTTTTTGAAATATACAAGAACCTTATAATAATATTTGTATTAACATGTAGATTATCATTAGGTAATCGTATTATTTATTTTCAATTAGATTTAGATTTTAGTAAAATTCGTAAATAATAATTAAATTTTGAAAACATTTTTGGGGGCTGTAATTTATAATTGAGGTCTAAGCCCCATTATAATAAATGTATTCATTATAAGAAGGAGTGAAGAATCATTGGTATTTCTAAAAATGTATTAACTTTTCGCATTTTTTATATATTCATTTGATAGGAAACTATTCCTAATAAACTTAATTAGATATTTGTTTTAATTCAACCCAATTGAACTATATACTGGTAATATATGTGTCATTTTTTAAGGTATTAAGTTAAAACAAATTTAGAAAAAGTTGTTTTTCCATAGGATTTTCCAGTGACCTAACTGGAAGTCCACCGACCATATGGGTGGACAGGAATTGGGTGATCGACTCCACGGCTCCCGTTGGTACGGTGGTAGCGAGAGTTCGTGTATCCGACGTTGGCAACGAAACATCGCTTCTTTATGGGCTGGAACACTCGTCGGGATTCAATATCGTCCAAGAGAATGAAGAACCATTGCCGTTCGCCATTGACGAAAATGGAAAAGTCACCACGAACACGACCCTTACGAACAAAGTATGACTATATATATTATGTAATTCTAAATATAACATACATTTTAATATTAGTATATTTATTTAATACTTTTAAATGAGAAATTTCCGACCATTTAACTAAGCATCTTTGTCGTATGGTGCATACCGAACGACATAATATATATTTTCAGTCAACCACAAATTCACTTTACCCGACTAAAATATGTTTTGTGTTAAATGTATGTATTGTTTTATCTGTTACTTTTGAGAATAATAATTTATAACTTATGAGTACACGTTAAAAGAGATAAATAACCAGCTTTTTTAAAATTTAAAATTTCCTCAATATCATAAAGTTTCTGTAATCCTATAATTTAAACCGTCTGTTCTATATACATATATAATTCAAAGAAGAACAGCATAAAGTCAATAAAATTCAATATAAAAATGAGAACATTTTTTTCTATGTATACATATATGTATAAGACATATTATAATAGGAACATAATGTAATAATATTAATTTCATATAGGTACCTACACCTGTTTTTAAAATTAATGTCTCTTGTAAATCGATGTTTATTATGATATTATGATATTATGATATTATTTTAAATATGTATACAAGAAATATTGTTGTACATAATTTTTGACTCACCAGTCTTGTTAATTACTAAAAATTAATATTTTTGTAATATTTTTTATTTTAATATTATTATTTTTCTGGTCTTATTTATTATATATAAAATATTATATTATTTTTTCTAACGTTTGCGTAACTCTTGGTGAAATTATTTATATTATGGTACCACACGTACGTGAGAGTGTCTTTAATATTCCTGCTTGGTGATATCTATTATATTTTCGTACAATATACTATTATTATTATTATATTTATTTGTAAATAAATATTATAACTTCACAATAATGTAATGTCTATGTTATAATAATATTATGTATAGTATATTATATCTAACCTAACCTATACAGTATACACGTATTGAGAAAATTATTATTATTATTATTAACAATTCGACACGACGTATCATAAAATGTACAAATTATTTTTGTGATCTACCTATATGTAAATATTATTCCTATACTATATTATTATTAAAAAGAGGGTGTACAAAAAATTAAGATTATTATTTTTGGCTTACGGCCTTATGACCATCCCGTTAAATAAATACTTTTTAATCTAAATGTCTTCTGTATTTTCGGATGTTTCCTTATTACAATTGGTTCTTGGATCTACCGCTTTTATATTCATTTTTACATAGACGATCCATCTACAATGATACCCTATTAGCGGTCGTTTTCCTATTTATTTTTCTTCATTTACCATTTTTATTATAGTTAAATATTTCTGCCAAGGATGTCAGACCCATGGACAGTACTGAATTATGATCAAGTGGTTTAAAATATTGTTTCTGTCTATAAGTTTTAATTATAAGTTATCTGAAGATATACTTTTACTTTTAGTTTTAGGAGTGGTACGATAATTAAGGAGTAAGGAGAAGATTGGGTCTTCCAGGGTACATTGTGACTCGAATGTATGATTTCGAAAAAGATTTATTCTAAAGATTATTTCCTAACACAGATTCTTTTCTGTTTTATGACTTTTTATATATAATGTACCCTATAATACCCGCTATCACTTCTCTGTGTGATTTCCTAGGTAATACATAACATAATACATTAAATAATACAAAGTGTACATAATAATTAGAAAGACTATGGTAATAATAAAGACTAAACGAAATAATATGGTGTACAAGAATAATTTAAATTAAAACCAGTCGAAAGCGAAAAGACTGCCGAAATAAGGAATGAAATTGTTGAAAAATAATGATGCGAAATTTTAAATTAAATAGCAGCTTCAAAAAATATATATGTGTTCATATTTCTAAAAAAATTAAAAATAATATAATTAAAATATATTTAAAAACAAATTATAAACCTAACCTTCCGGCTTTTGTTGAATAATATATACCTACAATGTGATTATAGAAGACAATAATTAATTAAAACATGATTACTTATTCTTAAAACAGAATATCAGGTATATATAATTCAGTACTTATAAAAACTATGTTCATATATATTTTATGTATATTTGTATATTTTAATATTTATTAAGACATTTTTATATAATTAATTAATTAACGTACTATATTATATTATATGGAATAACTACCTATTATAATATTGATTCATGATTATGTATTTTAATATAATATTATGTATGATAAAAACATTGTAGTTACATTCCACAAAAATATTTAAAAAATGAAGAAACGCCTGTTTTAGATTTATAATTGATAGCATAGTATATGATTTACGATAATGATTTTTTTATTTTTAAACTGTACGTTATTAAATTATTGATGCAATACAATGCATGTTTGAATACATAGTTATTAAAGATCTATTTATAATTTTGATATTATCAACGAGAAAAACGAGATAAACTTGTATGGAATTCAAAATAAAAAAGACCATTTATTATTGTACAATAATATATGCAATGTATGATATAATTATATATATATATATTATAGATACTATTTAGGCATAATTTATGCACCTATTTGAATCTTCTCTTCGCGTGTACACAGGTATAAACTATAATGTATCCTTCGAATAGTGTTATAATAGCGTACATATAGATAATTTTTAATAACATTTTTCGTCCGTTGTAAAAATCTCCCAGAAGAATGTTGCTAGATCAATAGTATAAAAAAATATTTTAAACATTTTGTATTTATATAAGTATATAAAACAATATTCGTTAGCTAAACGACCGGTAATTATTATAATATAGTAATATATAATATATCCGAAATATAGTGGTGTTTTACAATAAACTAGAAATAGTCTAATTAGTATTAATAATATAATAATTATTATAACTAGGTTAGTTAAAACGCACAAAATAGCGAAATAATGTACCTACAACGAAATAACGTAACTGAAATAACTCGGTTTTCGTATATGAGACCCAAAAGTAGAACACGACATCATTTCTCTGCAAAGCGTGTATCTGTTATACATATGTAAAATATTACGTACACAATTGCAACTTATTTACTATTATTGTATTCGTTATACATGTTATGAGATATTGTAAAACTATAGACATGAATTGTAATTGTGATGTTAATGATTTCAATCAAATTTTATTTGACTGTTTAACTGTATAATATTATTATGCATAAACATATGTGAATATGGTATAATGTTAACAATTTATAGTAATGCAATTCAGATTAAATACATAATGTTAGTATAGTTTATTAGGTATTATTATTATTATTACTTATTATAGATGTGTGATCTTAGGAGCATGAGCGCAGATTTTTTTACAAGAAGGGACAAACATAACTTAAGAAAATACCCAAAATAATAAATCAACCTATAAAATAAACTTTTGTGTGTAACAAATTATTTTAAAATTTGATTAATGCGGTCATGGTACTATTGAACTAGATAGATTTGACTAATGAAAAATTAAATCTAGATTGGCAATCGCCCCGTCTTGCTTCCTCTAGGAACAACATGACTTGAAGTTTACATATTTTTCGGATAATCAGATAGAACAAGCATATAAATGTTTAATCAACTGTTTCTATCTTTCGGGAAGATCGATATTAATTAACTTCAAATTGACAAAATTGTCGTATCACGTATATTTCATGTATATTATTCATGTTTAAAAAAAAGTATATTCCTGGAAAATAAATTTATTATAAACAATTATAGAATACATATGTATAATTAAATATAATAATAAATACTATTAAAACAAACTATTGTTTTAAATTAAACACATAACCATTTTATATTATTATATATTATAGGTTAAAATTTGTTACTTATAGTAAGGGTATCTCTAAATATATTTTTACGAAAATTATAATTTCCAACAAATATAAATAATTTTTAATGTAGAAATTTGCATCCTTATTTAATTGTTTATTAAATAATACATTTTTATCTAATTTTAGGAGGGAAAAAACATTTATCTATACGTGACAATCAACGATGGACACTTGACGTCCAAAACACAGGTGTGGGCCAAAATAGAAGGGCCTGGCAGTGGTGGAGGTGGTAGAAAGCCGAATGGTGTTGGTAACGGTCTTCCGACCAATTTTTTGTCATCACAATTCCGACCCCCACCACCACCATCAATTCCAATCAACGGAATTGGATCAGGTTTTTCCGGCGCCGTGTTCACACCTCCAAATAAGTCATTGCCTCCAGCCAGAATACCGCCAAAGCCATCTTCCGCACCCACAAACAAAGTTCCTACAGCACGGCCACCCGCAGTTATCATCGCCACGCAAAAAGCGACCACGGTAACCACGGTATCCACCGTGGCTCCTGTGACCTTGGATACCGCCGCCCCGGTAGCCGAAGCATCCACGTCTCCGACGGCATCTAGTACCATCGTCGCGACTCCGGTAACCACGGTCACCGATTCGTCTGCGGTTACCTCTGCTCAACCTGATGAAAGAATAAGAAACGTGACAGAAATAGCGCTCACTCCTCCCACGGTAACCACTCAGCAACCCGCTCAGAACAACCTGGTTTTGGCCTTGGTACCCATTGTGGTCGCAGCTATTTTCCTAACTATGGCTGGGATATTAACTTGTTTGTTCCGGAAAAGACTGTTTTCTGGCAAAGTCAAGTCCAAAAAAGTTAATTCTATAGTGAGTACCTATATATATATATATACCTATGTTATTATTAGAGCTTAGATCTTAATGCAAAATTCATTTTTTTATACTCTAAAACAATGCAGTATTTTCAAGAATATAATTTAATTTATATAATACATTTTTTAGAAGTGAAACTTTTAGTTTGCATTTTTCTGCATTTTTTTTATATTATTTCAACGAAAGCATTTTTTCAGCATTTTAGGTTATTTTATTAATTTTCAGTGCAATAATTGACTTTAAATATTTTAAATTTGTTCCAATAATTATTAATAGTTTTTAATTAATTTTCTAATTATTATTATTATTATTATTATTATTATTATTATTATTTTTTTTTTTTTTGTTATAATTATTTTAACAAATTATATACATTTTATGTAATAAAAGTATAAAATCAACTTTTAAAAATATTTTGGTAATTTTATTAAAGGACAGGCATTATTGCGGTCAAAAAGGACATTTTAAAAAAAATTTAGAGCATTTAAATCCGAGCCTTATTTATTATAAACGTATATGATAAAAGTAGGAAATATATATAATATATCACTAACACATAAAAATCTACATGAAGTCATTATTGTAAATAAACTGTTTTTTTTTTTTATTCCAGGGCAAATTAAACAGCTCAAGATCGGACGATCCGATGGTCATGCATCACTGGAGTGGACCTCGGGCTTTCACTAGATACGAAAGTTGGGGTTCGGATCCGGCTGCTCATGGACAGTACATCGGCAAAGAGTCATCAATAAAAGAAGTTGATCCGTGGGAAATACCCCGACACCACGTGCGGGTGTGTTCGATTCTAGGTGAGGGAAGTTTTGGACAAGTTTGGAAGTGTGAAGCATACAACATTATGGGTAAGAATCATCATGATTTAAGTCGTGTATTTAGAATTTTTTAATAACTCTAAATAAGAAACAAAATATCCGATATCCTCAAATTAAGGGCATAGTTATTATACTTTCATTTATATTAAATGTAAATTAAGTAATACAATTTTAGTAGGTAGTTATATTCTACAAATTTGTAACTTGCATACCATAAATTATGCATCTTGGACTAATTTTATTTATTTATTTATTAAAATATACCGGACAAGTCTCAAAATACATGAAAAATAAGAATAATGTATATAAATTAAAGAGTTTAAAAACAAAAAGAGTGTAAGAAACTTCTTTGACCACGTTTAATCATAGCATTAGTGTCAACACAAATCACAAATTATAAGAATTTCATAATTAGTAGAGTTTTAATTGAATTAAATTTGAATTTTTAAACAGATATTAAACTATTTTACTTACAATCTTTAAGTTTATATCAATTAATCACTCGTTTTAAAGTAACTGCATGTTTGTTATACTTTATTTATTATTACATATGCCTAATTTTCTTATAGTTGATATATTGAACGATTTTAATAATATTATTATTAGGTATATAATAATTTAAATGTTTAACTGTTAATTTTTCATTTCTAATAAAATAAAATATAAAACATGATTAACATTTGCAAGTCTACCGTTATTATAATATTAACTAGCTTTATTTTCTAACCTTAACTAATCTGATTTAAACGTTATAAGCAATGTATTGAAGATACGAATACACGTACTATTTACTAGATACGATGATAATTAGACTCCATTCGTAGAATGTTTTTTTAAAAAAAAATTTAAAGTCATGTATTTTCTAATATATGTTTTGGACAATTATTATAATAATACTATTTTATTTCAGGGTTCAAGGGCACTATGGTGGTCGCAGTAAAAACTCTCAAGGACAACGCGGGTGAACGCGAACGACTTGACTTGGTACAGGAACTACAGGTTATGAAGTCGCTTGAACCGCATCCACACGTCGTCAAACTATTGGGATGTTGTTCTGAAAGAGGTATTGTACATTATTACAAACCATAAACTATATATAACAATATAATACATTAGTATGTTTATAATTTTATTAATTCAAATAGTTCAGATTAAGTTGAATATATCCGCGAATATTAAGAAAATGTTGTGAGGATTTTATTTTTGTGTTTGATTTATTGAAATTTTCATTATTTATAAGTTATTACTACGTATAATACGTGTATATTATCATATTGTCTAATAAACAAAACAACTTTATAATATGTAAAAATTATAATAAATAATATCATTTTTGTCCCTTTATCAGACCCCTTGTTCGTCGTCATGGAGTACGCAAAATTGGGCAAACTCCAGAGCGTGCTCAGGAACTCCCGCGGTGTTAACTACTACACGAACACGCACGGGACGAGTTCGTTGACATCACGCGAACTCATTATGTTTTGCTATCAAATCGCCAAAGGAATGGATTTCTTGTCATCTAAAGGGGTATGAATATTTAAATTTTATTATCATCACATCATATTATATAATTTAATATCATTATGATATTTATCATAATATTATATATAGTGTCTTTTTTTTTCGATTTAAATAATCGACTATATAATATAAAGATGCGCAATACTTTTTATGAAATATAATACGTCATTATTGCGTTATTCCCTCTGTCATAAAAAAAAAATTATTTGTAATATGATGTTTTTAACATAAAATCGTATATTCGAATACATTGAAAATTTGGAAATCAAACGATTATGTGCCACCGACCGCCGACTTATAGTGAAAGCTATGATTTTAATAATTGGTTTATCGTATCGAATTGAAAATGACGATTTTGAAATCAATATCATTTTTCTACAAATTATAACAAATCATAGTTAGTTCATAACTTCATTGAATCAATAAATTCATATAATTTGTTTCTAAAAAATGATTTCAAAATTTGTTTTAAACATAAAACATATACAATATTATGTACTCATCGAAATTAACTTGTTTCCTTAAAATTTGAAATTATAATCTCCCATACTCCTAAATATTGACCATTTAAAAATTTAAGTAAATTACATAATTATAGTGTCGTATACTTCGTCGTTAAATATTTACAAAATGTCTCAAATTACCAAGACATAAAACTTAAATAAACAAATATACAAAAATACCAATATTATTATAATATTCATACATATTCTCCAATATTTCATAAATATAATTTAAGAAACAAAATGATGTTAAAGTGCTATCGTCTCACTTGCTAAAAACTCACTCACCGTTTACTTAGTAGAGTGTTATATTATGTTAAGCTTGAACATAACAGCATTTTTATAATAATTAATTATCTCAGATATATTATTGCGTCATTGATTCTAAAAAATATGTTTACATTCTATTTTCTTAAATATTAATAAAACTCCGTAGTACATATAATAATAGTAATTTCATCAACTAGAATTACAAATATTCGTAATTATAATTTAATCGCCTTGTTGAATACAATATAATAGAGGTTGTTGACCTCGGTAAATCAGAAACTCTAGAAATTTAACTATCCGTGGACGAATTTTGATTTGTGTTTATTGTTTCCGTTACAGCAACCTGAACAATCGCTTCTAATTATTAATTTAATTTAATTTTGATTGTTTTTTTTTTTTTTATTATCGCGTTTAGATGCTTGATCAATTTCACTATACTTGAATGGTCAACTTGAATTTAAAGTTATCTAAATCGGCCGAATTAACTATAACATTATATTATATAGTATAAACTACAATAAGTTATTTTACATTTCAAACTTACATTAAATTTAAAAATTAGGATATAATGTTTCTGTAAATTTCACGATAAATAATAACAAAAATACTTTTTTTTTTTCCTATCCTACTTGTCTTCAATACAATTTTGTCCATTTTAAAACAAATTAATAACAGTATTTAATCGTTTAACAATATTATTTGTATAAATATAATATTTGTTTTATTATTCATACTTTGTGCGAAGAATCGAATTCATGCGGTATATTTTTGATTAGATAAAATAAGTACCTATCTAATTCAGTAGTAAAAACTGAAAAATTATTTTTGTTGGTTATTCATTCCTAGCATACTGCATATTTTGATGCGGGTTCAAATGTTGGTATTGTGTCCAACGTATTATGCGTTAACTGTTAAACGTTCCATTTACAAAAATATATCCAAAATAACAAGATCCGTAAAACACATACCCAATAGTACTACACTATTACTATTGTAGTCTAGGTTTGGAAATACTTCTAAAATATACTCTGGCAGATTGTTGCGTTTTTGTGCGAAATCATTCATAATAGCGTTCGGAGGCAATGCCCGGTAAAATCGTGTGACGGCTGCACGACGTAGCGAATTATTACAATAAATTCATAATGGCGAAAGCCCACTCCACAAAACGCATAGCGCTTAAACAATAATATTTATAATAATAAAAAACGATCTACTCGCATAAATTTGAGTGTTCAAGTCTCAAGAGACATATAATATAATACGAGGTAAACTATTGACATAAAAATCCACTGCAAGTATTAAAATATCATGTACTTCCGTATAACATGTATAGTAGATACTAAATAGGTAATAGCGTAGGGAACCCTACGCGATTCGAGCAAAATTCTAAAATTCCATTTACATAATATGTAGAAAACAACGTTTATTCTTTAAGATTGTTTACGTTTATTATAATAATTATTTATTGAATTATTATAATATTTTAATACAACGGATCTTGTATCAAGCTGCTTACGGTCAAGCTCGGATTAAGATAATTTGAGACCCTAGGGCTATCATTTCCCACAAGACCCCATTGCTCCAATATAAAAAAGTAGGTAAAGTTCCATAAAGTAGGTAAAGTTTAATTTTAATTTTTAAAGACAACAATATTAAAATTATTTTCTTGCTTTACATTTGGCGAACTCAATAAATAATTTCATAACTCATAATTTGTACAATTTAATACTACTATAAAAAAAAAATGCATAAAATCCGAGGCCCCTAAAAAACTCAAGTATCCTGAGGCCCTAGGTTATACCACCCCTTAAACCGTGCCTGCCTACGGTGTATAAATCGAATAAACTAACCGATTTACCAATTCGAACACGAAAATATTAGATTTTAGATCAATATTGTATACGCATATTTTGCGATCCATTGTTTTCGAAATTAGTCAATAAGAATGCATTAACCGCAAATTACTATCCCATCTAGTCGGAATCAAAATTCCGAGATCTTACACACATCAATCACTTTAGTAGAAAAACGTTGTTTGTGAAAATTAACAATTCGTTTTAAGTTTATCTACTCATCAGTGATCAACCTTTATAAATCAAAGTAAATGTTAAAAATAATTGTAATATTTACATAATATAGTTAATACATGTTTGACAAAACATATTTTATCAAAACATTATTATTTATTTGATATCTACTATTATACTATAATGTATAATATAATATGCGTATACAATAAATTATAGTTTCTATTTGATTTGGATACGTCTTTAATTATCCAAATCAAATAACATTGAATATAATTAATTACAAATCTTTCCGATCTAACAACGTGTAAATACGAGAATGACTCACGTACAACAAATCCCGCCATGTTGACTATCTAGTGGGCTGCAAATAAATTTCGCATAACCATATAGTCCGTCAGCGTTCAAAGACCCCTTATAATAAATTATGCACATCTGAATACACAATAGCCTGGAAACAGACATTAATATTTCAATAAAAGTATTTTGACTAAACTTAATCAGTATTTTTATTTAGTTTCAGAATACTTTTATTTTATTTCATACGTATTTTTTTATCTCAACACTATAAACATAGTAGTTATAGTTTATAAATTAATCAATAAACATTTTCAAATTGATTTAAAAAAAAAAATAATTGTTTGATGCCGATATTTAAAAATTGGTTATAATTTAATATATAAATAAACATTAATTATAAATTTTAAAATATAGATAAACGAACAATATAGACTAACGAGTATAAAATATACTTAATTAAAACACAAAAACATATTAAATATGTTTTTGTTAAATTATTAAGCTCAAATTAAAATTTAATTTGAGCTTAATAAATTATATTATAATTTATTTTATTACGTTGACAAGTATTTTAAATAAAGTGTCAAAATGTCAAAATATTTATTAGATATATCCATCATAACATTTCAATAACAATTAATATTATGGAATATAAATTATTTATGATTATAATGGCTTTGTTTAATATGAGAGACTGGCTATAAAGTGAATACGACAGTGATTATAATATGAATTGTAAAACATTTTAAAATACATTATGATTTAAACAAAGTGCGCTAAAATATTAATGTAATGCATATTAAAGAACGGTGCTAAAAAATAAATCAATAATTTTATGTATTTTTCACAAAACAAATAATAAATTGATTTACTATCGATAAAAATAATATAACACGCAATATTAAAATATATTATTCACTAAATAATACGGTGTTAAACATTTGATTTTACTTATGGATAACGTACAAACTTGGAAAATATTCGTATAAAAGTGTCTTAATTTTTATTTGCATTATCATACTATTCTAAATACATTTTTACAATTATTTATATATATATATATAAGTGTGTATTCTAAATTTCTAAATAAAAGAAATTACTAATTTGAATTAAGATTTAAGATTACATTTTTCTCTGAAATTTTAGTTTATTTATTAGTCATTAAAAATTTCCAATTTGGTATGAAACATAAAATAATGTTTAGTTTCAATATTAAACAATTTATTTATATAATTGTAAACGCCATATCTCATATTATTATCTCAATAATTAGAAATTTAAAATAAAATGTATGTTTAATGTAATTGTTCATTAAAAAATAGATAAATTTTTCCATTTGAGTAAAAAAATATCTAATCGATTCGAAGCTATATCCATTGTGAAGGTATAACGAAAATGAATAATCAATCAATTCTGAAAAGTATAGTTATTGAAGTTATTATACCATGTTGTTAAATTATCTTACTCGTAATAATAATAGCTTCACACATTTCAGAATAATCGAATCCGGATATAATAAAAAAAAAAAAAAATATATTTAACAACTATAATATATTTTAGTGGGTCGTATTTTAACAGTCCGTCCGTGTTTTCGTTATAGATCATTCATCGCGACCTGGCCGCCAGGAACATACTGGTGACAGAGGAACGGGCGTGCAAGATCTCGGACTTTGGGTTCGCGCGGGACGTGGCCACTAGCCGTGTGTACGAGCGCAAGTCCGAGGGACGGCTGCCCATACGGTGGATGTCCCCGGAGTCGCTGTTCGACAACATGTACTCGGCCAAGTCGGACGTGTGGTCGTTCGGCGTGCTCATGTGGGAAATCGTCACGCTGGGCTCGACCCCGTATCCAGGGATGGCGGCCGCGGACGTCATGAAACGCATCAGGGACGGGTACCGGCTGGACAAGCCCCAACACTGCCGGCGCGAGGTGTACAACATCATGTTCTACTGCTGGGACAAGAGCCCGGACGGCCGGCCGGACTTTGGCGAGCTGCTCGAACTGCTCGACAAGTTGCTCGTCGACGAGACCGACTACATACAGCTGGACAGGTTTCCGGATAACGCGTACTACAACATCACCACTTGCATAAGTGGCGAACGGCTGTGATGGCGATGAAGATATATATATATATATATATTTTTTTTTTAATTTTTTATTACGAATCTATGTATGGGTATCCAACCCTTTCGTTTTAGTACACGAGGTCTGTTCAAAAAGTAATGCGAGAACATTATTCTATGTTCGTCGACGCCAAAATTACGAATATATTTTAATAAGTTTCACTGAAATTCATTTCGTGTTACTCGTCAAAATAATCACTATTTTATATTTATGTTATACAAGGCGGTAAAATTATGGGCTAGTGTCTGACTCACAATGTTTTACAAATGTTGTTAAATACCTTTATTGATAATAGATTCGCATGTTAGATGTTAGAACTTTAGAAGATCTACGCCCATCATAATGTCTCTTTTGCATCAAAATTCACTTGACAAAGAAGAAAAATCATATACTTAATAAAAGCCAATCTAACCGTGATTTCACTAATAATGATGTAATTTATATGCAACTCTTCTTTATTACCTAATAATAATATTATTATTATTATGTTTATGTTTAATAGTGTGTATATACATGTCAATTCGAAAATACATTTTTGTACAAAATATGTGTATATTTTAAGAGAAAAAAACACTAGTCTTTTATTAAGTATTTGTACTATTTGAGTGCCTTTTTATTTATGTTTTGTTAATTATTATTATTATTTTTTTTTTTAATATATTACGTACGACTGTTATATTATGATAAATCTAACGTCATATTGTAAATAAATAATATTGTAATATTGTAATAGTACCAAAAATATGTCTACCTATGCATAAACAATATAATATTTTATCAATATTAAATACAAATATATAATACATATATTTTAAAAAAATTTCGTTTTTATTTCAATGTCAATTTAATTTTCGCAAATCTTGTTGTCCAAATTTCAGTGGAAAGGGTAAACATTAGAAAAAGAAATAAAATAACTCTAAATATAGTTTAATTTTTAAAAATTATACCTAATTACTTTAACTTAAAGAATATTAATAACTAATTTTGTAATAATATGCAGTTAATTTAAATATGAGATAAAATTTAAAAAATTATAATAATATTTGCTTAGATTTGGTAATTACCTTTGAAACATTCCTAAAATATATTCTTTAACGCGTCAAAAGTAATAAAAAGAGTAGTAAACCTTTTTTTATGATAATAAAGTAACTTTGTTTTTTTATTTCCCTTATTTATTAGTTTTTTATTTAAATAATACCCGAACAAATAGTAAAAATAATATAGATATTAGAAAATAAATAATTTTTATGAATATTTAAAAATAATAATAGTTTCTACTTTAATTTATAACACATTTTTTAGTTTAATAAATCAAAATATTAATAAACCATTAATTTTATTAATTACAATAAGGTTTTACCAAAAAATATAATTTCTTTATTTAACGTAAATGATCGAATAAAAACAAAAAATTACTCGAGGATAAAATTAATATGTACGATATAGACGGCGAAACGAGTATGCAATTCGAGATATTTCCGTGCGATTGTCTATGATTATTGATTAGTGCAAAATAATAGTAAACGTCGATCGAGAAAAATCCAAACTAGAACGAAATATTTTTAAATAATTATTTTTTTAATTTCTATTTCAGATACTTCATATTGGATATATCGTTGTAACACTCACAAAAACTTTTCATAACTATATATTTTAAATACTAATTAATGTAGATATTTTTACATTTTTTTAAGATTTGTTATATTGATTGCGTAATATTATAAATATATATAATAATATTTTATCAATTTTTTTTTTATACAATTAAATTTAGTAGGTATTATTTAATTTTAATCGTCCTGTGACTTGTACAGTTTTTATAAAAAATTTGGTCAGGGATAATGTTTTACGGGTAAGTGAACTTGATAGGGAAATGTCCAACGGATAAATTTATGACGAGGACGTGCCCGACAGAGATGTAACCTGTTAACCTAACCTAACTTAAATTGCTTTTTTCAAATAGTATCATAAGTAAGTATTCTACAACTTTTCGGTCATTATAAATAGCGAGTTTTTTATGATATATGACAGCAGTAGCGATTATGCTTGATGCATAAGAGAGGGAGGGGCTAATTTATTATCACCTTTACGTGTTCTATTATTAAAAAAAAAGTGGAAAGATCGATTTTGGATGTTCCTCTTTCGCCACTTTGGTTCTCGGAGAAATTAGTGATTTATTATAATTAAGATTTGATTGCAATGATATTGCATTAGAAATTTGATTCTGTAAAGGACTCTGCGAAACTTAATATAATATACTGATAGGTCATTCCATAAATTAACCACATATGTAAACTACTTATGAAAAAACTCAAAAAAATTTTAAAGTATCTGCATTCAAAATTGCATTAGTTATCATGAAAGACCAAAAATCAATTTGACAATTTCACTACCCAAAAAAGTGTCTTCAGACATTAAAAAAAAAAAAATATTATAATATTCAATTTTACAAAAATATTAAAATTTTAGGAGGTTATAAAAAAAATTGTCAACTACGATTTTAAAAACATTTTGGAAATATATTAAGTAGTATTTTAGTTGGCCTCTATAAAATTTTCAACCCGTTAAACACAAAAGAACATGTAATGTTAAACATTTTTGGAAAAAATTTCAAAGCTCTATACTTAGTCAGAAAATCAACCAATCGTTTCCAATTTTTTTTCTCTAATGTAGAACACCTATATAAAAACTCAAAAAAATGTCAAGTACCTATGCTCAAAACCTAATTAGTTATTATGAAATAAATAAATTTTAAATAACGGAAACCGTAATTTTGCCGATTTTCGGTATTTTTAACTTTTAAAGTATATAAAAAAAATTGTCAGTCACGATTTTCAAAATATTATGTTAAAAGATTAAGTAATATATGATTAGATTTCGATAAAATTTCGTTCCAAAATTTTACCACACTGGTTAATCACCTATGTAAATACTCAATAAAATTTTCAAATCCCTACGATTAAAACTTAATTAGTTATCACGAAAAAATTAAAAATAACAGAAACCGTAATTTTGCCGATTTTCCGCCATTTTTTGGTAGTTTTTTTCTCCCAAGGAATAATTTTTGAAAAATTCGAAAAATGAACTAAATAAAGTACCAACTAGACGCAATTTTCTACGGAAAGTATACCCTATTCGAGGTATCGGACCATTATTTCTACCCAAAATCGTGTTTTCAGACATAAAGAAAAAAAATCTTTGTAAAACCAATACATTCCTCGTTTCGTTCAGAATCTAAAATTGTTATTTTAAATATTTTTTTAAATTTTTAAATTTTGCCGCCTACATCCTTAAGATTGATCATCCGCCCCACGATTATCTTCCTATCCTACAATATTTAAGGCTGAATAGTCTAGCCGACCGTAGAATTAATGCCAACCTCAGTTTTCTTCATAATCTCTTAAATAATTCCATTGATGCTCCTGAATTACTATCCGAAATTAACTTTAGAATTCCTAATGTTCTCTCTCGCACATCAGCTACTTTCTATATCCCTTTCCATAACACAAATTATGGACGAAACCAACCTATACATCGCATGATGCGTTTAACCAATATCTATCCAATTTAATTATTAATACTATTATCTGTTATTATTTGTTTTATGTTTTTATTAAATTTAAATTTAGTTTATTAAGTTTAGTTTTTTTTTTTTTTTTTTTTTTTATTAAGAAATGTTAATTTAATTTTATCTGTACCTTGGGCTTGCCTGTAATAAATGTAAAATAAATAAATAAATAAATAAATAAATATGTATTTAAAATTTTTATTGAATATGTTTTTGCTTCTTTATATTGACTAATTGGCAATGTTCAATCTTTAATATACGATTTAAATTGTAAAAATATATCAAATATATGTAGTACCTATATATATATATATATATATATTTTAAAAGAAATAATAAAATCATGTACTTCTTTTATATATATATATATATACAAACAGAGCCCAAGAAGGGGAAACAAATTAGTCCCCACCATATTACTGCCACTGGTATATGATGCGGTGTCGTTAAAACATGTTTTATCGTACACACACACACAAATGTATATAAACTTCAAATAAATTATTAATGCGTCGGACGTATAATTATCATTATACAGAGTGATTAAAATATTACAGAAATTATGGGAATAACGTATAAAACGTAAGTGTCCATAAAATTATGTACATTTTCACTGTTTTTAAACTGTGATTCTTCTGTATGAATGATGACAAATTGACGTTTAATTTAATTATTTTCAATATTGTTATTAAATTTAAATGGGTACGTATAATGTTGCTTTTTGCCATCGTATAGGTACATTGTATGTCTCAATCTTTTGTTTTATGAATACACTATTATATACAGTGTCACAGATAATTTTTTAAACATATTTTTTGTGTCGCGATGACCCCCTCCCCAGGTTTATATCATGTAGTTGACATTAATATACTTATATTATAATTTCGCATTTATTTTATATAAATTGCATATAAAAACATTTTAAAAACGGTTAAAAACATGGTTTAGATTTACAATAGGTCACATGGACTAAGCGGATTAGCTTTGTTACATGTGCATAGATCAATTACTATAGTAATATTTATCGAATTATCGGTAAATTTTCACATTTGAAAAAAATAAATGGTGATTTCATATTTTAATAAATATTTACTATTATTTGAGTTATAATATTTTCTTTACCTCCTCAAAAGTTGTGTAAGAGATGCAAGTACAAAATGAACCACTAGGTATGTATAGTATATACCTAACAGCGTAGGCATATTTAATAAAAATAAAAAGCAATATGTACGAATGTGCAGTGTATAATTAATAAAATAAATAAAACTCATACATTTAGTATCACCCCCCTCCCATAAAATTAAGTCAAATACGTCACTGCCAAAACGTAGGTTTATAATCATGTCATACCACCGTTTTTGTATGTGATGCGTACAGAATGATCGGAAAACTCGATATTTTTTATTACCTATTGAATTACGAAAGTAACCAATAATATAATATATTTTAGTGTTTCAAACGTTTTTTATGTTCCTATACTCTCAATATCGATATCAAAGTCCAATAATAATAAACTAACCTAATAAATACATTAATTTTACGATAATTCAAACCTGGTGCAACACCCTGTATTTTTATATAATATATTATTGTTATATAATTTTAATAAACGCGATAACGATTTTCGTTGGCACTAGCGAAATAACGTGAATAAATAATACGTATCAATAATACAGAATGATATCATGTTAAAAATATGGTAGGAATTGCCAACGATAATCGTATGTGACGTCATAAAACACCGTTTTTCAATACTGTGCATTAAAATATCAAAATCTAATTTAATTTTAACTCTTTAATTAAAGAATCAACTTTTCGCATTCAAATTCGGTATTTTAGTCTTAAAACTTATAGATTTGTTTTTTTCTTTAGTTTTAATTTTACTTTTAGTACCTAAA
This sequence comes from Eriosoma lanigerum, assembly GCA_013282895.1. Lineage (NCBI taxonomy): Eukaryota > Metazoa > Arthropoda > Insecta > Hemiptera > Aphididae > Eriosoma > Eriosoma lanigerum. Next base: position 24,312,281 of record CM023358.1, on the reverse strand, counting down.
TAACGATTGTTATTTGGAACAATATTTCAGTTAAGTCAATAATTTTAATATATCTATTTTAAAATATTGTTTTCAACATTTAAAACCAATTCCCTAATGATGATAGTATTAATTGATTTCAATAAGTAACACAAAGTACTATTTTAAGGCCGTTATATTTCTTATATATATTAATATGGACATTTAAATTTAAACTTAAAGGCCAATAGTGTATGTTATATAAATAATACGATTACATTTGTAAAAAGTAAAAACTATATAAAGTAGCAAAAAATTGCTTAACTATGGTTACAGATTGGTGTGACAATAATAATTTGCAATTGAATTTAAGTAAATCAAAATATATTACTTTCAATATTACTAATAATACGTGTTATTAAAAATTTTAAACCCTTATTAAATCACTGTATAAGTACCCATAAATTCTTTTAATTGTACATTTATAAATCAACCTTGTAATTATATACCTCTAAAATAATTAATAATATTAATACACTGGTGTAATTTTTGATTATAGATTAAAATTCGTAAAACACTTTTATTTTGTAAATAATTTAATAAGAAAATTATTTTACACGTTTAAAATTTTAAGGAATGTTTTAGATGTAAAAGCTCTCATAATTGTTTATTTGTCTTTTCTCTTTAGCACTATCTAAAGTATATCTACCTACCTATTTTTTTTTTATATAATTATATATATTGCTATGCCGCTATGGTATGGCATTATGACTCAAGCTGCATTAATGTTTTATCTATATAACTAATAATTCTTTATTTAAAATTATTCAAACAAACCTAGATTATATTCAACAAATTTCAATATATATATATATAGGCTGATCATAATATTTAAGCTTTTTATTTGTTATAAATGTTATAATTAAATTATTTATATAAAATGTATTAATGAATATCAACTATAATACTTTATATTAAAAAATAACTTATTTGCTCCTTTTAATTGTACAAATTTTAGAAATACAAATTATATTTCAATAAAATTAAAATCAAACTTAACTTGTAATGCGTTTATGGTATATTTTTTTCTTTATACTTAAGACTTAACTTAATGTATGTTGATAAAACAATGAATTTACTATATATTGACTTTGATGAGATCGAATTTTTTAAAATTTTAATTAGATTGAAATTATCTATATAATTAAATTTTATCTATAGTTAATAGGTAAATACAAATAATCGTTATGTACCTAATGTATCAATATAGCGTCCTCTAGCGTTTGATCATTATCATTATTATTATCTATTTCGATGAAATCAGTAAAATGTTTTTAAACTTTCTACCCAAGAATGATTTTCCCCTCAAATCCACAACTGCTTTGACATTTGAAGTTTGTTTTTTCCTATTCATTTTAATTCGACCTTGTACAAAATGAGAAGTTAGTCATTAACTTGACGTTTTTGTAAGAATACTTTTTTTATCACCCTGTATATCATATTTATATATAATATGCATTTTACGAACCTACTGTATTATATTATATTATAATATAACTATGATATTATTGTAATGTACCTATTCGGTTTTCATTTCTTGTCCGACGATTCGCTGGCCGCATTCGTGACGGCGCAAGTAAATTTCTTTTCGGTCGACGATTTTGTTGTATTATTCTTTGACGGCAGCACATTATAAACACGATAATAATATAATATAATATGTTTCCACCGTAAAATAACGTATAATATAAACGTTATCCTAATATTAAATAGTCTCACTATATACGAACAACGGAAAAATTGTAAAAATTGCACTCGAAACTACTTTCTATCCGTTCGTGACCTGTCTGCTTAGGTCGTAATACATAATATGCATACAGGGTGTTCCGCGTGTCGACCATTTTTTCTTCCAAAAACGTTTAGAATAATAGTTTTTTCTTCGGACAATATAGTTTTATTGGTATATATCATAATATTTTTCATGTGATTTTATGCTTAAAGTTTCCAATTCTCCATGCAATAATGTTCTTGTTTTTATTTTCATTCTTATATTTTCAAAAAAAACATCAAAATAACCGCAATGTTAAATGTTAATATTTTTCGTATTATAATATAATTCTATCTATAGATAGGAATTAAAATATTAAACTTTTAAGGTTATTTTAGATTATCTACTCCTGTTTTTCATTTTTAAACCTAACCTAAACCAACTAGGCTTATTCCAAATTTCAATATTTCGAGTTGCAAACGTTGATGTACTTAAAGTTAAAGTATTGAATCTATAAAAATACTAGGTATAAAAAATATTTAGTTAAAGACACACCATGAATTATTATAAAAGTATTTTTTTATTTTTCATCGTATTATTTAAGTTTAAATAGCTTAACGCGCAGATAATAGTTGCATATTAACAAGGACGTTGCCCATACTTGCAATATTCAAAATTCACTAGTTTTTTAGCTAGTTAAATTTAATTATTCTAGAAACGTTTAGTTAAATTAAAAGTTGAAAGTTACATTTAATTGTGTCTAACTAAAAAAGTTAAAAATATAATGAAAATAAAAATAATTTAACTTGATTAAAATATTTAAAATGTTTAAATTTAATTAAATATATAAAAATATATATTCGTTTTACTTTATTTTTCATCGCAATTTTTTTAAGTTTAGTTAAATAAAAAACAATATTTTCTATAAAAGTACATTATTTAACTTAACTTCATGAATAAATTTAAAATTAAGTTAATTATAATTAAGTTAGGTAGGTTTAAAACGAGTTTTTTTGTAAGTATTAACTTTAAATTAAATTTTTTCTAACTATTTTTCAGATATGTATTTATTTAGGAAATTTTTATAATAATATACTCCCCTCGTAAAAATTTTTTCAGCATTCTTATTGATATTATTAAAAATAAATTAATAACAATTATCTGTCCTCCCTTAATTTTTCCATATAATAATATGTTTAGAATATTTTTAAATTAATTACAATTTTAGTAGAGTAGTAACTTGTAGATACACCTTTTCGGTTGCCTATCCGGATCTTGAAAGGACTGTGCGATGTTAGTGATCCTAACAGTTAAGTATTCAACGAACAATCATAATTTATAACATAATTTTTAGATTCTGAGCAAAGCAAGAAATGTGTTGGTTTAACAAAGATGATTTTTTTTTTTTTTGTCTAAAAGCTCAATTTTTGGTAGAATTAATGATCCAATTACTTCGAATAGGATATGCTTTCGATAGCAAATTGCCTTTAGTAGATATTTTATTTAGCTCATTTTTTTTAACTTCTCAAAAATTTTTCCTTGAGAGAAGAAAAACTACCAAAATATGGTGGAAAATCGGTAAAATTACAGTTTCTGTTATTTTAAATTTTTTTTATTTCGTGATAACTAATTGAGTTTTGGGACTTGAGACTAGGACATAGAGACTTAAAATTTTTTTAAGTATTAACATAGGTAATATTACAAATGTGGTAAAATTTTGGAACGGATCGGTTGATTTTTTGATAAAGTATAGAGATTTGAACTTTTTTTCAAAAATGTTTAATATTATATACAATTTTGTGTTTAACGATTTGAAAATTTTATAGAAGCCTACTCAAATGCTCTTAATCTATTTCCAAAATGTTTTTAAAATCGTAGTTAACAATTTTTTTATAAGCTTCTAAAATTTAAATATTTTTGTAGAATTAAATATTATGATATATTTTTTTTCAGGTACTTTTTCAGGTAGTAATAATATTCTGATTACATATATACTGTATGTATAAACTATACAGTATAATTTGTATAAAGGTTATAACTCTGCAGATCTGTTTAGTATTTACCAGTTGTAATATCTCCAATGATAATTTTAAAACGCAGTTTTTTAAAAATATTCAGACAATAATATTATAATTTTTTTAAACGTTTAATAAAAAATTTTTAAAAATATAAATGTATTATTAACAATAATTTAATATATAATTCAAACCATAATACAAACTGTTGTGATCGGGTTCCGGAGAGGGGGCAAGCTCATAAGATCCATATCCGGATAAATCTTTCCGCTCAGGAACCTAACTTTACCTAACTTAACCGCACACACATAACACTGTATTGTTTTCAGAAAGTTGTATTTTACTGTGCAAACACAAGATAATGATTAACTGAGGGTAGGTACCTACCTAAAAAAAATTAATAATTAAAAATATAGATTTAATATTACAAATGTAATTATACAGTATACATAGATTATGTGATTTTCACAGTAGGTTGTTAAATAAAACGCTCTGTATATATAATATTGTATAATATTATAATTTTGTATAATATTATATCGTAAACATTCGACCGGGCGTGAAACGTGACGTCGCTTACTTTAGCGAGCAAGAAGAGTTCGTAGATTTTGGTTGCGAATTCCTGTACTGATGATTCATCCGTCAGTGCTGAACAATGTTGAATATTGTAATATTTTTTGTACGGTATAATGTTATGATGTTATTTAAAAATTATTAATAATAATCATATAATTTATCAATGTCACATTAAACGATTTATCATAATATTATAAGATATATTGATAAAATAATTGCGGTTGTTTTTATTTGTCTATTAATTAGGCACCGAACAAATCACGAAACGACATTTTTTTTCTTACTTTTTAATAATTATAAATTAATATATATCCCTATAAATATATACTGAGAGTCTCAGATCTATTTACTAATATTTATTTGATTAGATTAAGAGATAGACTCTTCAAAATTTTCATATAAATATTACTATTTCAAATGGCTATCTTCAAATTTTACATAACTTAAAAATTATAGAATTTATTTTTATTTTTTTATGATACGCATTTTTTTTAAAAACAAGTAATAAAGGTAATATTATATAGTCCATTGCCTAAATAATAATTTGAAAATAACTGCATTCAAAAATTTTAATTTTTCGCGGAGATATTACAATTAGTAAATAGATATGCGACTTTCTGTATTGGTATTGATACAAATGTCTGTGCCTAAAATAAACGTAAGTTTGCAAATAGAATCGATTTTTGGATTTTCATTATGTTTAGACTCTATGTCATTTTGTTTTGTAAGTTGTAGCATATAATATACTCTGATCACTCTGTAGTCTGTATGTATTGAACAGTGCGGTTAAAAAATGAAAAAAATCACCCTATATATATATATACAACGAATATGTTAAGTTGAATAATATAATAATAAAAAAAAAATCCACGGTGGCCTCTTGTTTACCATTTGTATGGTATCTTACTGTAGTATAATGAGTACTTAGAAATGTAGAATTATTTAGACGAGCTCATACGCGAAATGTGGAAATATAAAAAAAAAATAACGTTTGAAATTTTAACTCTATTTTGCGTTATTATTATAATATTCGATTTAAGTACGTACACATTTTTTTTACCCAACCTAACTTTAAATTTAACGAATTTAAATTATTTTCTTTTTTTAACTATTTGTTTCAATCGAAACTTTAGTACTGTATACTATGTTGATATTCTACATTTATGTACTAAAATATTGTAAACACAAATATAATATCATACGTCTGCAAATAATTTCTTTCGTAAGCAAAATCCCCCGTCTATCACTTATTTTTTACTACGCTTTATTATTTTATCGATTGTATTATGTTTGAAAAATGTGTACTGAACGGTTACTACGAGTCTAGTCTAGTCTAGTCTCTTGCCTTTACTACAACGATAACGGCCATTAAAAATAATATTTAACGAGTTATGTATGACAAACTCGTTCACGTTCGTATTTTATTATGATACGTTAGCGTATTTTATTGGCGAATATAAAATATAATTCATCTATTTATTATAATATAACTTTTTTACGCGTGCACATTTCAGTGTATAAAATATTTGCCTTTATTGTTGACAAATGGTCAAGGTTAATTCAATTGACCCAATGTCTCAATGTATGGACAATGTATATGCGCAATAAAATATCCTTGTATAACTAGGGCTGAGAAATCTAGAGATTTAAAAAATATTTCATAAAAATTTCGAAAAATTCATAAACGGCTTAATAATTTAAGAGAAACAATGCTCTAGAGAAATACATTTAAAATATAATATTTAGGTGTAAGGGTGTAACTATATTTAGTTTTTAAAAAATGCATGTTTTTATATGTTTTCAATAATTATCAACAATTTATACATATTAGTATTAAAAATGTAATACGTATTAAAACATACTATTAAAATAGTATTTTTCCTGACTTCTGAACTTGAAATAATTTTTTTTTCAAATATACATTTTATTATACTAGTTTCCCACCAATTTTATGTATCATTAAATTATCATTTTATCGCAGCGATACTTTTTGAACACTAATAATATTATTACCTAATTATGATGGTGTCAGTTAAAAAGTAGGTATTACTATAATTATTTTATTCTTTATAATTAATATAATACTATTATATAGAAGAAAAATTGTATATTTATGAAAAATATTTTAAAACGTTTAATTTTTTTAAAAAATAGAAAATACTATTTATTATATTAAAATAATTAACAAAACACATTTTCCATTTACGTATATCTACCATCTCGTAATACAAATAATGTTGTTAATTACAAAACAATACACAAAATTGTACTCTAAAAATATTGCGAACGTTATTATTATAAGTTTGTTTTGTATTTTCTGATCACTTAAACGTATAATATATAATATAATATATATTATAATGAAGGTACTATACGTTTAACTTTATAGTTATGTTTTCAACAGGAAATACTCGAAAATCGATCGAATTTACCACGTGTTCATGTTCAAGTAGTAATAAATGTTGGATTAGTTGAATTATCGAAAAAAGTTACATAAAGTTAGAAAAACTTACTAGTTTTTATTTTTGTAAATTATTAAAACCAATTGTTTTAACATGATATATAATATATTAATAAATATTTTATATATACATCATATTGTTATAAAAACATTAGAGAAATAAATCGTGAAATTTTTCTATAGATTGTATACCTTATACTTACCTACAAACACGATTTATTAGTTGAGTATTTGTTTCTAATTCAAGGTCGTAATGGTTTTTATTTAACAAATTATTTCGTTGATTTGTAATTCAATAAAACCATATAAAATTTAAAAACTCAAATTTTATGGGTTATATAAAATGTATTCAATACTCAATATCATTCGTTAACTTGATAAAACTATTTTTTCAATGATACCTAGTCATTTAAATGTATACATTTAATTTTTACAATAACGACTTGTGGATAAAATGTAAGAATTCATCGTTTTTATCTTATAATAATATAACTTTATTAATTAATAATTATATGATACCAAACAAATATAAATTAAAACTTTTCTTTTTATATATCGAATGTACTTATGTAAGTACTATCTTTATATTTAATAATGATATAAATGTTAAGATGTTACTTTTAAATATTGAATTGTTTGAAATTGACATAATATATATATATATAAGAGACTAAAATGTAGTCAGGATATTCGACAGCGGCATAGATACATAGATACATTTACTATATTATAATATTATTATCCCGTCTTACTCTTTTAGTGACCAATTCTGTCAGGTTGTGTAATTTAAAATTTTCTATACCAAATTTAGATATCTTCTTGCAGTATTAATTGACAGCTGTTGTCAGTTTTCAGTTTTCAATTAACGATCGCATTATTATTTATTATTATATTTAAACGATATTATTTTCAAATCAATTATATTGTATAAGTATAATATCATTATTTAAAATGATGAACTCTATATTCAAACATATTTCAAACAGTAGATAATTTTTGATAATAAAAAAACTTGTAATGTATTTTACCAGCTAGCGTCCACTTGCACGGTCTCTATAGTATAGGGCTAAGGTCTAGATTTATTTTTTAATTATATTTATGTTTTTTTACCAATATAACAATAGGAAGTCTTTTTTGCCTTACCTCTCAACTATATGGGCTCGGGCACCCTAGTCCTACACCTTAATACAACAGTAACCAGTAGGTATAAAATTAGGTAAACATCTAATACCAAATTAAAGCGAAACATATTTTAGACATAATTTGTTTTGATAATCTGTTTAGGCAAAAAGTTATATAGTATTAAGTTTTTTATTTTTTTAAATACTTCTAAAAGTTAGTATTTCTTTTCAGACGATAAATAAATTTATAAATATAATTTCGGAATATTAATATGTTAAAATATAGGTGTGCAAAATATTATGTTGATATTTGAATAAGTTTATCATGAAATGAAATTCTACCTAAGAATACTTGCAATAGGATACAGGATAACGCAAACAAATGTAAAACCATAAACCTAATTATAACACGTTTTAATAATATTATGGTAACCGTACACATGTTTCCATACAGGTACTAATATTACAGATTAGATAAAATAACTTCGATTTATCGGATTATGTAAAAAATTGATATCAGACTACCATCATAATTAATAACTGAGATACATGTGTATGACTGAAAATCGAACACGGATAATAAAATATAGTTAAAAACTACAAAAAACATGACTATTTCATATTATAATTTAGTAGTCCACAGCAAGAAGAAAAAATTATTACCTGTAATAAAAAAATTAAAAAAACTATACAATGTTAAATTACAACAACATAAACTGTAAACTATACTTACTATTAAATCATATAATAATGTATACTTATATAAATATATACAGAGCGATATAATAATATTTTAGAAACGTATAACTAATTTTTATCATTTTTATATCATGAAATTCTAATCACTCTGTACGCAATTTACATACTAAATATGTAATATTATTATATTATATGGTAGGTATTTAATATTTATGTTATATTGTTATTATAAAATGAGGCTAAGAAAAATGTTAATTACCTATTCTATTATTTTTTTTTTTCACTCCAACAGGTCGACACTCAAGCTCTTCATTTTATTACGTATAATGTCCGCGTTTAATATACTTAATTTTAATAATAACGCATAACAGTTATAATATTATGTTGAATGTTATAGTATATAAATCAGGAACTGAAACCGGTATTTGTACCAGAAAAAATATAAAGATAAAAAGTAATAAAAAAAAAAAAAAAATTGATCATTTTTTGTCATGAATCACCAGTCATTACTGTCTGTTTTCATAATTTTTCATTATTATAAACTTATATTTGAACGTAATGCTAAAAATAATGGTAAAATTACAGTCGAAATTTCTCACATATTATAGTATAGTAGGTATGTTCAATCCTTCAAGGACGTCCGCAGAAATTTTTCAAGGGTGGCAAAATATTTTCATTGATCAATTTTTAGTTTTACTGTCAGAGTATTGCTAAATTATGTGAACTGTTTTATTTCATAGATTTAGGTAATTTGAGAACCTAAAAATACATTTCACCCCTTATATTTCCGCCTTGCTGTTAAAAAAATATAAAACTTAATTCTTCTTTGCTAGATGATATTTTACAAAACGGATACGTATGACATTCCTCATAGAATATGTTTCTCTTTAAACTTGCAAATAGATGTTTACACTTTAAGTTCGACTTAAACATCAAAATTTAAGTTTTGCGTTGCTGTGATTTTGCTTTATTATTACCGTTAGATACAGAGCGTGAGGGCTTAACGTCCTCTTATTACACTTTGTATATAAGTATTTAATAATTTGATACTTTACACCTATTCTCGACTGCGTCGAGGCGTATTTACATGGAGGGGGTCTATCAGGTTTAAACCCCCCCATGAAAAAATAAAAAAATTCTATTAATAATATTGTTTTGCCACCTGTTTTACATTTTGCACTATAATGTATATATAGAAACAGAACATGTTTAATTTTATATTTTTTGTAATTAATTTTTTTACATTATAAAACGGTGAGGAAGGGGAGGGGGTTTCGGCTTCATGAACGCTTCCAAAAAAAAAAAAAAAAATTCAATCCCCCCCCTTTAATAAATTGCTAAATAAGCCTCTGCATCGACTCCGGAAACCGCCAACAGCAGCAGTAACGAAAATATTGTTGTTATTATTATACTTTAATACAATTCAGGTACTTAATATTGTTAGTAAACGTAAACCAGGTAACAGCTAGGTAACATTATTCAACGAAACGCGCGTGCAACGTGTGCGGCTGCGGCGGTTTTACCGTTATCACGTAGAAAATGTTGCCGGCGGTGTTGGCTTACGGTAGGAGCGGGTGGGACGGGGGAAAATTCGCGTCCTTGATGTGGCTACACGTCGTCGCAACAACTCCAGCGGACGGGCGTAGAATGGTAGCCGCGCGCGCCAGTCAGCACTCATCCGACCGGTTGTTGGTCGTTTGTCGGTCCGCGGTCGTAAGAAAACTCGAAATAAATATATCTAGAAAACGTTTAACGGCGGCAAAAGACGGTAGTTACGACTTAGTAGAGCGTTTCTGTCGTCTTCAACAATATCTTTTCGGCTACAACGGGAGTGGGAGGAAAAACAAATCCATTCGGATATTATAAAGAAATTCGAGTATGGACGACGTTCGGATTCGTAGCGTACTATCGTCGTAGCCGGACCGAGAAATAGGCATTATTATATTATCATTGACACCTACGCGCAGAGGTACGTAATAATATTTAGCGTTGTCGGTCGTCACCGGCGATAAAACAACGCGAAAACAGAAACAACAATTATAAACCGTGGGTCGCGGAGCGTTGGCAACAATAATAATTAAGTATCGAAATAACTGTGAAACGATATCGTTGTCGCGGGCATGATCTCATCGCCGTCACCGCCGTTGCGGCGAACGTCGTCGTAGCAACACGCACACGCACGCACGACAACGGAGTGCCGTCGACGCGTTCACATCCTTCGCGCGGATTCGCCCGTCATGACGTGCCGTCGCCGCCGCCGCCGTTGCTGCTGCTGCTGCTGTTGCCTGTATTCCGACAGATGAGAAACGCCATCGGCCGTTTGCTTTTGTAGTGTTTGTACGCACTGTGCGACCACCGACGGCAAATGGGTAAGTCAACTGGCCAAGTTGTGTCGGATACATAGGTACATGAACTGTACGCGTTATTGCCTGCGTTACGCAACGGCGTACGTGTGCCGCCTACGCGACCGTTTCGTCGACGCTATTTTTTTAAAATTATTTTGTGTGCAGAGGCTGTGGTCCAGTTCGACTACGCGGCCCGCGAGCCGGACGAGTTGACGTTGAAGAAAGGTGACGTGATCACCGACGTGAAACCCATGCCCGACGGATGGATGGAAGGATGTAAGGACGGCACCAAAGGAATGTTCCCCGACAATTACGTCAAGGTATGTAGTCATGTCACCGTCACTAGAAAACCTATATCATACTCTAATATTATGTATCGTTACAGATCGTTCACACTTCTACCAGTGTCGTTTTGAGAAAAAGTAAGTACTCGTGCGCTGTAACGTGTGCGTTATTCAAGTTCTAACAACGAGCACGTTTCTTTAGAAAATCCAAGGAAATGTAAAGTGTTGTTCAGTTACAAGCCCGCAAATAGGGATGAACTCGAGCTGAATATCGATGATGTAATTGAAGTTCTTGGCGAAGTCGAAGAAGGTTGGTGGAAAGGAGAGCTCAGGAATGAAGTGAGTGCCAATTACATATTAACAAAATAATCATTAAATTCTTTATCTTTTTCTAAAATATTTTATGTCTTTAACATTTATGGTTTTTTAATTTTTATAAACATTTTTTTTATAATATCTCCAAAAAATATCCCTATTAAGATTATATTGTTATCAATACATGTTAGTATATTGTATTTAGTTAAATCATTTTGTTTTCAAAAGTAGTTTATATTGCAATCATTGTTGAAACAAAATTGTATTCTTAATAGGTACAAATTAAAATGGTTTTTGTTTAGATGAGATAATTAATTTTATTAGGCTGTAAATAATTAGTATTTAGTACACATGTCCTATTTCAATTGTACATTGTAAATGTTTATGAAAATTATATAATTGACTAAGTTTAGAGATTAAACAAACTTTGATGCTAAAAAATTATAGAAATATTAATGTTTTGTAGATTTTTCAAACTTATAAAATATATAATTATAATATATTTTTAAATTCAGATACTTTTTATATAATTATTTTCATGACATTCAATATAAACAGAATAATATTATATTATTTCGATTTTTCAGTGTATAAAAAAAACTGTTTATAAATTCATAAATTGTATCATACAAGAAACTACATGTCATATGGAATTAGTCCTCAAAAAGTCATGCTTACATAAATAAATCATGTATAGTATAACACTATAGCATATTTGTGTGTAAAAAAGATGTTAGGTATTTGTATTTCCATTATTGATTACATTGGGTACAAAATGTATATTTGATATTAGCTATGCGCAATAAACATATAATTTAAGTAATCATTTCATGGAATATTTTTTTTTTTAATAAAATATAAAAACCATTGTATTGTATTTATTATATTGATTAAGTAAACTTTAATTTATAATTGCTTTTATGGTGTTTATACTAGTGGCCATAGGAGTAATGAGGAATAATAAAAGGAAGGCACACTAAATAAAATGTCAAATAAATAATACATAATTAAATTAAAATATCTATAATTAGTCAAGTAAAGATACAGCATCATATTATTTTGTTTGTAACATATTAGATATACATTATTAATCATAATTCAAGCACATATTTAAAGGGAGGGCTCAGTGGGGTAAATTCCCCAATTTTTCCTTCAGTGCAGCAAAAAAATGTGCCAATTTGTGTATATTTTAATGGGAGTTTTATATTGGACATAATTTATAGCTTGTAAAATTTTTAGCTATTAAAATAAAATTAACAAAACTAAATTATATGTATTGTTTACCTAAAGGTTTTAAAAAAAAAATTGTATGCAATTTGTATATACATTAATCTATTTTTTCATTCAATATGTTAATGAACACTGAAGTAATAATATATATCTGTCTGATGTGTTTATTAAGGAAGTATTAGGAAGTATAAAATTATAAAAAATTTTTTTTTTTGATAATACACAACATTTAATTTTAATAATACTTATGATAACAAATAACTTTTAAATTTTAATGAAAAATAGATGTTACCACCACATGTTTCAATAAATTTAATATTAAATGAAATAGCTAATGTAAATACCCTTTAATGTTCCAAAATTAAGACACGAAATATAGGGAAAATCCTGTATATTATTTCATTCTATATTCTATATTTTAGTTTACAGAGTAATGTAAATATATTATAATGTAAAATAAAGACAGTACACACACATTGTAGCCATTATTCTACTTTATCATTCTATTAATAATTAATTTTGTAAAAAAAAAATCATTTTTTATCCTAAGTCTGTATTATTTTTTTAGTACCCCTGCTGCAAATAATAAAAATATAAAGCAAGGGCCCTTTGTCAACTCTCCAAAAATACACTACTGTCTGTGGTTTATGTCCTATTATTTAAAAGTTTGCACACCAAGTTTACAATATTATAATAATCAATATCTGATATTAACTAATGTATTATCTTTCAATTTTATTCAGTTTAAAATTAAAAGTGTTTTTTTAATATAACAAATTGTGTTTATTATTATTATTATTATAATACACTTAAAATTAATTTAAAAAATTTACCTTTGCCACCTATATACTTATTTCCTAGACTAAATTTATAACCCAATACATTTCTATTTCTATATTATTTAGAAATTAGTAAAAAAAAATTTTAAATTAACATTATTTAAAAAACAATACATAATATTATATACTAGTTTTCATACATGAATATTGACATTTAAAAATTTTTACTTAAACTTTAACTTTAACTATGTGAATTAAATTTTTTCTTTGGTTATAATCACTAAATAGTTCTTGTTTTGATTAAACTTATTTTTAACTTGTATTATTACATTTTGATTTATCAATAATTTTTATTTATACTTATTATGTATTGTGTGTAGATGTTTAATGGAATAATAATCTCTAATAAATAATAATAATAAATCATTTTCAATAACAATATATATATAATATAATTATAAATTTGTTGTTTACATTCAAAACAATAAAAACATTTTTTTTTTTTTTAAATGTAATACTATTTTTGTTAAAACTAACATAATTATATAATTATAGTATAATGTTTATGTAATAAATAATAATTATTAAAACAATTAATAGAATGCCTCACAATTTGCCGTCATGTAGTATTTGCAAAATTATCTTATCTTATGTAAAACAAAAATTATGATATTTGTGTTAAATGTAGAGCTAAAGTATTTATTATAATTAAGAAGTTATTTTTGAAGGATTGACATATCCATTTTATGAAGTATTTATTAAAAAAGAAGTTATTACTTACAGCTATTTTAAAAATTTAAAAATCAAACTCTCTTAATTTTTTTTTCTAAATGGATAATATGTTGATCTCTCATCAATATTATATTTTTAATTTTGACAGTAAGTGTTTGAGCTTTAAATGTATTTATTGTTCTACATATGGTTATTTTTCTATATTGCACGTTTGACACAGAGACACCAAATTATGCACTAACATAATAAAAAAACAATATGTATGAAACACAAAAAAATAATGTCTACGTATTACATTTTACATATATTCATTTACTGCTGTTCAATTACACAGCTGATGTCAAAAAAAAAAAAAAAAAAAAATGCTAGAATGATATGTATTTTATGTTATGATATAATATTATACAAATAAACATTTTTTACATTAGTTCATTTGTATTTAATAGTATATTCATAAATAGCTGAATAAATAAAATTAGGTAACATATACTTTAACATAAATATATAATATACAAATTATTTAAATTTAAGATCGGTGTGTTTCCATCTAACTACGTCACAGAAATATCAGATTCTAAGAGCGTCAGTAGAAGTGACTCTAAAACTTCAACAGAATCTCTAAAAAAAGAAGAAAGCATTAATAAAGGTATTTTATAATTTTATATTTAATTATGTTCATTATAAACATTTGTAATATATAGATGATCAGAATTTCATGTTAAAAATGATGGAACTATATATATTTTAAATATTCTGATCATTCTTCTTTTAAAGACATAGTCAATATAGTAATTATTTTTTTAGAATCTATTATGGATAATATTAATACTATAGATAATTCAGAAGTTAATGCTCCGATTTTGCCTCCAAAACCAAGTAAATATATTAATTGTTACTAACTGTTATTAACATTGTTTGGTAAAATTATTTAATTAATAAATATTTAATACGGAGTGTTATATCCTAAATTGATAAAAACTGTCAAATATGATACTACTTGTCAATTACTTTAATGATAAATGTATTTGAGATAATTATGTTTTTTTTTAAATTGCATCATTTTATTGACATTCAAGTTATGTATTTAAATATGATCATTGGTTATATTATAATATGTTTTGAGATTTTTTGTAAAACATTACACAAATAAAAAATTGTTTATTATAACTTTAACCAATTAACCAATTAAAAATAGAATTCATTAAAAAGAGATTGACTCGTCTGTCCTATTGTAAGTGCTTATTATAAAATATATTATAAACAAGCATTTATTTATAATATTTTATTTAAAGTAATTTAATTATTTATGTTTTTTAATGGTCACTAATTTATTACTTAAATGAGCTGTTTTAATATTAATTTTAAGTTTTTATTTTAAACAATTGAAATAAATACTGTAAATTCCATGAAGGTCGTTGTAATTAAATGAGTACTTTTAATTAATTCACTACAAATGATCAAGCTGTATAAAGATTTAAATTGATTTTAAAATATTATTGGCTACAGTAATAGTGTACCCCTGAAGTAAAAAAAGTCCAATTTGTAAATTGGTATTTTACTATGTATTATATTATAACTGTTTATATTATCTTTTATTCAATTTAAACCACATACACATATAAAAATGTAACTAAGTGAGATACACCTATTAACACATTAAGCGCCATGCGACCGTCGGCGGTCATACTGCTATGTATTATTTGACCCCCGTGATACTTATCGCTGTTGATTCCAAAAATTTTGAGATTAATATTTATGGAACTGTTTACCGGAAAATCATCACATTGATATCATTTTTTATATTTTTATCTCATTTATAATAATATTGTATTTATTACGTATGGTCGCCGGTAACCACGTGGCGCTTTGTGCATATTATTATTACTTATACGCCATATGACCGCCGGTGGTCATACTGTTTTTTATTATTTTTCCTCTGTGAACGTATTGTTGTTGATTTCTATCTATAACTATGGCTTTTGTTTCTAAAAGAGCAAGTGAAAAAAAAAGTAAAAACATTCTGCTTCTAATGCAAAGAATTTACATGTTTGTAAAATTTCAATAATAAGCACATAAATAAATTATTTTCTTATAATAACTTATTAATTCATACAGTATTTTTTATACTATTATTTTTATTGTAAATTTAAGGTTACTTATATTTATATTTATTTATATTATACTTATACTTATATTAAATTAATAAATTTCATTAAAAAGGAAATATACTAAATCAATTTTTAAAACATATTGTATATTTGTGTATTGTTTTCTGAAAGTAAAATAATACCTATAGTTATATTATATATATATCAATAGAATCAAAATTTTCTTCTCTACGCTATAGTGCTATTTTAAATGTAATTTATGTAGCGTCATGAAAATTATGCCTATTTAAAATAATATAAGATTTTGGTTGCTGGTAGTCATAAAAATCCAGAATTTGTATCTAGTAGTTTAACTGCCGGCGGTCACACGGCGCTTAACGTGTTTAATAATAAATATATCAGACACATGATATAGATAATAGATACATAGTGATTTTAGTTTTTTACTGCTAAAATCTTTACTAGAATGTATTACATTTTATATATATTTAATATTTATCTACTATTTATAATTTTATATTGTTTATATTGTTTATATGTTCTAATAGGTAAAGAAATGTGTGTTGCACTTTTCCCATATGATGCAGTCAATTGTGATGAATTGACATTAGTTGAGGGTGATATAGTTACAATTTTATCGAGAGATGTAGAAGATAAAGGATGGTGGAAAGGAGAACTAAAAGGAAAAATTGGTGTATTCCCTGACAATTTTGTTCAACTAGTAAATCAAGATGAAGTAATTATATATTTTTATTTATATATGCCATCAAATTTTTTCCCATTATTTTAATAATTTTTTATTTATTCAGTTGGTGGCAACTAAAACTGAAAAGACCGTCAGTAATCCACGTAGCAGTACGACTGCTTCTCTTCGCAAAGTTTTTCAAAGTCAAATTGAAAATAAATCTTTGGGTCCTATAGTGAGTAAAAAACCAGCACTGCCACCACCACCACCCACAACTAAAAAACCACCAACTGCTAAAAGTTCTTCAACATCTTCCTTATCTAAAACTTTGAGTGGCATTAAATCCATGTTAAATTCTGATCAGAATTTAACGGACAAGATAAAACATACAGTAACCGAAATGGGTGATTCTAAACAATATGGCTCTATAGCTGTAAAACGTTCAGAATCTGTGGGTTCCATGAAAAAAACACCTGACTCACCAGATGGATCATGTATGAGTAAATCATCGTATCATGTAACACCAACATCTGTTCCAGAATCATCTCCTTCATCATTAGTATTTACAAATGTATAATTACTTTATAAATGCAAACCTTTCTTGTTTTTAATTGTATTGATACATATTATCTCCCTTAGCATGATGATAATATCGTTGAGCTTAAGAGTCCTGATTTTGATCAAATAGAGAGAACTGCCATGCTTAGTCACCCAACAGCATCTCGAGCTAAAGCTCCAAGAAGAAGACCACCATCTGCAGCATTCAGTTTACCCAGTGAAGATGACCCTACTTTGGACCCTATTCCAACAAATGGAATTCCAGGTGTGGATAAAGAAAAAGCCCCTTGGGTTCAGGAATTAAAGATGAACCAGGCCAAAAAAACATCAACATCTAATTCAGTAATCGGTATGTTTATTATTTTTAGTTAAATTTTAATTGTTAATAATATTTATGACTCTAAGGAGGTGGTAGAACACGAGTAATGATTAACCCATCTACAACTACCATAACTTCAGAAACTTTAGAAACCACTACTGTTACGTCTAAGTCAGGTTTGACTTCAGTGGGTGTAGGTGGTGTAGTTTTCAAACCTATTGGCTATGTACCACCTCTATCTACACCTGAATCTGTCACTGTAAGCACACCCACCAGTCCTGTCGCACCCACATCTACTGATTTCAGCCTTTCTACACAGTTAATGGAGAGAAATCAGATAGCGGTGCTTAATGAAAAAGTAAATCATTGTATTGTATATTATCTATTTTTCTTAATTATTCCCATATGTTATTAGGTGAAACGATTGGAATCGACTGTACAATTACAAAATAATTTACTTGAAAAATTATCTACAAAATTAGATGTAGAAGTAGAAAAGCGAATATTAATGGAAAAAGAAATGAAAAAAATAATGGAACTCGTAACAAGAGTGTAACATAGATAACATGTTTTTTTTTATAAAAATGTATAATATAGTAAACATAATCAAACAAGTATTTAGGGCTTTTACCAATTATTTTTAATTGATTTCCATTTACAAGTAGATATTATGTATTTCATATTAAGGTTATACCTATATATAAATACCAAATCAGTATCCATAAACTTCCTTTCAGAAGATTGTTATTTATAATAATTATTAGTTATTACAATTCAAATTTCCTGATATCTATCTATATTGATTATTATTAGTTAATAATTTATTACTTATTATATTATATAAAGGTGATTCATATAACTTACAATACTCATTTTCTTCATTAAATTTTCAGATTTAAAATTTTTTCCTATCTATTGTAACACTATGTGTATCTTCTTAATTTTTTTTTTTTTAATGTTAAATAGCTTACTACCTATATGTTTTCCTATATAAATAAAATAATATTAATTTAAAAAATAAATACTATAAAGAAATATTTTAATTTTGATTATTAACTTGTTTTATAATAATGATGTTTGAATACATAATACAGTAGATGAAAGGAAGTTTAGATGTTTTTGTTATGGTTGACACTTCATACATTTAATAATAACAATGGTTTACACTTTATATTTTCTAGACTATATTAATATTGTTCTTGTTATTATATTAAAAATTAAATTACTATCGGAAAAAATAGAGCATGTTATTTAACATAATTATAAAGATAATGTGATAAAAAATTAGTAAAAATATATTGTTTTTAATTTGTGTAAATTAAGAAGAAGAAAAATTTAAATCTCAATAATAGAAGAAATTGAGTATAGGTTAAGTAGTTATACTGTTAGGTAGGTTGTTCTGTACATTGTACATAAAACATTATCTATTTTTTTTTTTTTTTTTTAATTTTTAATCTTCTAGTCTTCAAAATAAAATTTGTTCTTAATGTTCATTAATATTATCTTTTAAGTATTATTATTGTTTTATATTTTATAGTATTAATCATTCCTTGCAATTTGTATTTCATTCTGAAAACTGTGATAAATAATAGCATTTCCGACAGTATTGATTGATTTGATTGACTATTTAATTTTCAACTCATTGATAAAAATTATTAATATTGTTAATCTAAACTTTAAATAATCTAGATTAACTATATCAATAACATTTAACATTATTGTTTTAACAATATTAAATTAAGTTTTTATTAACATTTCAAAAACATCTTTCAGACCAATAAGTCAAAACATTTGTCAACTGTGTCATGTCACCTAAGCTCATTACTCTAATAAATTGTGAAACTATTATTTTATACTTTTTTTGCATTCCTTAAGGGGATTACTATGTATAAATATATATTATGCATTTTAACCCAAAACAATTTGTACTTACCTGGAATTGTTTTTAATAATTTAAAATTAGTTAGTACACCTAAGTTTTCTTATGTATATTAAGATTCCACTAAATTTATAGTATCTATGGTGTTAGGTGAATTGGATCTAAGGATAAATTAATTTGTTAATCGGATATTCAGTTGTAATTTAATAAAACCAATTTAATGTGTATGTGGCCATAAAAATCTATACAGGTTTCTACAAACTCCTATGAATTATTTTTTAATGTCTATTAATTCTTATTTTTATACCGCTAAATTTGTATTGCGCAGTATATATATATTTTTTTATTATATATATACAGATTATTTAGTCATTGCTTAATCATTTATATCTACCATCATATTATTTTAGTCTATAATACTTTATTTTTTTTATAATATAGAAATCATTATTTTTATAATTTTTTTTTTTTATTAGACAAATGTTTAGTTTATTTTTCTTTCAACGAATTGTGTATGTTATGCAATGTATTTAATTTATTTGGTAGTATTTATAACAAATATATTATGTGTGCTTAAAAAAAATTGATAATTGACTGATTTTGCACATATGCTTCACGACATTATTTATATATTAATATGAAATTATACATGTTCTTTTTTTTTCCAAACTAAGTACTAAATATTTTATATACTAACCGTCCCTTGAGCTAACTTGTAATATTTATTTAATGTTTTTATATTCATAAATTTTCATAGTTATAATAAAAATATGTTAAAACGATTATTCACAAAAAAATTTTAAAATTGTGTATGTTACTTTAATAACTTTGAAGTTGACAACAAAAATGTTATACGATTATAATATACCATTGATTATTATAAATTATTTTTATCTTAGAAAAATATTATTAATTATTGTAAGTTGTCCAATGGTGTCATATATATTTTATAAATTGTTAATTTTTATTTTCAATAAAAGTATTAAAAATCAAAATGTATAGAAATTGTATTGTATTATAACACACAGAGAGGAAGTTATGTGTTCATAACTCCCCCCCCCTCCTTGAAATGTATTTTTTTATTCAATTTGTATTTAAAATCCAGCATACATTTATGCAACAAAGCCCACAGTGACATAATATTTTGCAGTATACAAATATATTATGAAATTTTTACCATATTACTGCATAAAGATCTACAAAGTTCCCCTCTTTAGGAAATTTGTATAAGCACAACCTCCTCTGAAAAAATCCTATGTGCGCCACTGATAAAAAATATCATATCCTTCCTACTGGTTCATTCAACTATCGATCCACAAAATAAAAATAAAATGTGTATGCTTGATACAATATCAGTTTATAAGGAAAGAATGTATTTGTTTTACAAAAATGTTTTTTTTTTTTTTTGATATCTGAAAATATTTTTTCGGGTATAAATAACAGTCCGATCATCACAAGTAGGGTATTCTTTCAGTTTTCGAATTGTATCTACTTGGACTTTATTTTGCTTATTTTTCGATTTTCTAAAAAGTTAATTCTGGGAGAAAATAAACTATCAAAAAATGACGAAAAATCAGCAAATTACGGTTAGAGTCAATTTGATTTTAAATATTTTGTGATAACTAATTCAGTTTTGACTTCAAAATTTTAAAGTCTCATATTAAAATCTCATAGGTAATTTACACACATGGTAAAATTTTGGAATGGATGGATCAGTATGTCTGAGTTTCGCTCAGAATCGTATTTTCGAATGCAATATTATTGCATTCAAATATTAATTTAAATAAACAACTAATTTCTTCAAGAACCAAAAGAACGAATATTACAGAAACACTTAGAAAAAAATATTAAAAAGCATCTTTGTAAAATCAATATAAACCTCGTTTCGCTCAAAATCTAAAGTACAAAGTTATAACAATTTAGGACAAATGTATTACATTAAATTATTCGATTATAATGAGCCTATTAATATTACAGCCTAAACGTTTATTACACTGTTTTATTTGTTAAGAAAAACAACATGTAGATATTTGAAAATATGTTATTTGTTCAAGTTTTCAATACGTGGCGAAGTATGATTGTGTAAACCATGAAATATTTGAAACATATTTTATAACGTAGTACGATCGTAATACGCATACTATATATATATATATATATATATATATATATAACGTTCGTTTAAAAAAAAGTAATTATAAAGAGTATGTGGGGTACATGTTGGTTATAGTTTTTTTGGAGAGAGGAATAAGATAGGAGAAGAAGTTCTTGATTTTGCACAGACGTATAAGAAGGCAGTTATGATACCCATTATAAGAAGAGAGAAGAGAATATAATTGTAAAGGGGAAATAAATAGATCACTAATATATTGTTTGACGTGGAGAAATGAGAATATAAAGGAATGTAAAGATTGTAAAGTAAATCCTGGTGAAAATATAGAAGTATTTTACTTCAGGTAAAAGTCAGCATGGTTAATTATTAAACTTTCTGGAATTCTCTATAAATTTTGAAAAAAATTATTTAATTAACTATTAAAATTGTAATAAATGAATTGAGTTTTATGAAAAACGCCATAAGAATAATGACAATTCGGAAATGTATACCTACTATACCGTACATTTATTATTCGATTTGATTGATTGATTAAATGAGTAATAAATTCTGTTTCTTCAGAAACCGAACATACAACGTTGTAAAATAATAAGTTTAAAATTGTTTATAACTGTTAACTATAAAAAAATTTTAAAAAAATATTTACGTAAATATTTAAAACTCTATATATAGTCAGAAAATTAATCCGTTCCAAAATTGTTTCTCAAAATACATAGAACTCCTTTATGAATTTACAAAAAAACATTTAAGTCTTTACGTTCAAACCTGAATGATTTGTCACAAAATACTTATAAAATAATACTATACAAAATACAAATCAAATAAACGGCAACCGTAATATTGGGAAAATCGAAAAATGAGCTAAATAAAGTTCCAAGTAAATGCAATTTTATTTTTAACCGAAAGAAAATTTGTGAAAATATAACTATTATTTGGACACGAAAAAATATTTTCAGGCATCAGAAAAAATAAAAACGTTTTTGTAAAACAAAAACAATGTGTACATTGCTCGCTTCGCTCGGAATTTAAAATACATAGAATATAAAAAGAACATTATTAAGCAACTATATGGCATAAAATTATACGATTTTAATAAAAAAATTTTAATATCATAGCCGAAACGTTTATTATGCAGTTTTCATTATTAAAAACAACAACATTTAGATATGTGAAAATATGTTATTTGTTCAAGTTTTGAATACGTGGCGAAGTATGATTGTGTAAACTATGAAATATTTGAAATATATTATTTTATAACGTAGTACTTTTGGCTTCTGTAAATACAGAACGTATTATTAAATGATGCGAATAATAAATGTTCGATATGTGTATACGATCATTTCTGAATTGCGATTACCATATCATTGGAATCGTCATTATTATTATGGCATTTTTCATAAAACTCAATTCATTTATATAATATTTATAGTTAATTAAATATATAGAGTATAATAATTAACCATTCTGCGTTTAATCTTGGTCTATTTTTTAGTTATGGTTATGATTTAGATGAAGAAAAAAAATTTTTTTAAACATTCATTAATTTGAAAATAATCATAACATTTTATGGACAATTTAAGGGAATGTAGATAAATGTTTATATTTTATTTTGAAGGACCTCAAATGTTCCGAATAAATTTTGCGAATGGGGTAGTTCTTAAAAACGTGATTATGATTATGGTGAAGAAAAAATAATTTATAGTTTTTATTATTATATACAGTTTGGATACTATTCAGGTTCGATTTGTTTCCACAAATCTCGTGGAAATCATAGAAATGTATATACTTTGTAAGCATGTTTTCTTGGAGTTGGTGCATAATATTTGCAGATAAAGTATTGGGCGAGACTTCGGACGAATTAGTTGAGAAGCTTAAATTGTTAAGATCGGCATTTAATGGTAAATGACATTAAGGACGAGTAGGTGTATATATGAGGTATTCGTTTATGATTTCAAAGGAAGTCGATGAAAAAATGAATTATGATGTTCCGGTAGTACACATTCACTGTGACATTGCGAGGGCAGTTGTGCGCGACGTCGACGTCTCGACTCGGCGAATGTGTACTGTCGGCAAAGGCGGTTTGATCATGCATTTTGTGGTTCACTGAACCACCAATAATTTTGGGGTGGGTGTCATTTTAATAGATGTGGACTTGGTCTAGGTGGTAATATGAAAATGATAATTTGATAGCCAAGTCATCGCTAGCAGCAAATAGATACAATCACCAAAGATTGAATAGCATACATTAACTGTATTAACGATTAACTTATATACAGCTTTATAATGAAAATATAGTCACGTATTAACCAGTAGCGGATCTAGAGTTAAATTCTAGAGGAGCCTTCAAAATAAATTATTACTAAGCAAAATAAAAAAAAATCTAGTTTTGAAAATAGCTTCTTTAAAAATAGTTTTTAAATTATTTTAAACTATATTATTACTTATATATAATTATATATTTTTATTTCTAATGTTAAATTGTTTGATTGGTTATTTACAATTCGGTACTCAAAAACATTGAAATTTCTTAGCAAGTTTTAGTATAAATAATAATCGTCAAAAAATTATAAAATTAAGTAAGGTTATGTAGTTTGACTTTTTTGTAGGTGGGTGGGTGGTATTTACTAATTTTGAACCACCAACTGAAAAATGTCAAACCGCCTCTGACTGTCGGCCAACTGTTTCAGACAGATATAAGTTTCAGTACTTACTTATGAATAGAAGGTACGAATACAGTGCCGTAACTAAATTATTGAGATTCCGCGTGCAAACTATTGTTTTGATATAATATCCATTTATATTTGATTGCCTCGTATCGAGTGGTTTAGGTCCTCAAGATGGATTGTTTTGCACCCCTGTCGTTGAAAAATTGTCTTACAATAGGTTATTTCTAAATCATTCCTTATATTTTAATTTCATATATTATCCTCTCTATTCATTTCGTCCACGTTCGCAGAAATATTATACAAGAATTTAATCAAATTTACGGGGGTGACATTAATTTATATTATATTTATATTTAAGAATTCCATATACTATATTTTTATTTTTAGTCGGTAGATGATTATAAACCCTAAACGTTAATGAAATTGATAACCAGAGTGGCAGAGTACCATACTCATAGAAATAAAACATAATAGTTTCTTAATTTTGTCACAGTTTGTTGAATCGACATCTGTGTTATTGAATTAAAAAATAATTAATTTGTAAAATTATTCATGGACTTTTATATCAATACTTTTGTTTAGACGACAATACTTATTCACATAACTAGCGTTTTAAAAATTATAATGTTAGTTTTAATATATTATGTACGAAATGTTCCAGTTGATGCAACTATTGATTTTAAACCCGCCCGATATGATTTATTTTTTTTTTTTTTTTAAACATGGTTATTTGGCAAAAATACTCATCAGTGTGCTGAATTTCAAATAAATCAGTTTATATTATGTAGTACCTTATATGTACCACTTCGGTCTATTTGGATATGTTTTTATACGTCGTATAAGTATTTCATGTCCAAATTTTAGCAATTTTTTTTCATCGTAAAACTTATAATTTTATATTCGTCTGACATTATGAAGAAGTTATTTCAAGTCACTACATATCCACCTCTCCCCTCACGTATTATTTTTTTAATAAATATCTTAATTAATTGAGGTGGTGTTTTAGTAGGAATTTTTTTCATTTATTGGAAAAAACTTTAAATTTTGGACGTAACTTTTTGTAATTATTATATTATAATGTGTAATTAAATATTCATGTTATCATTGTTTAAAGTATTAGAAATGAAATGTTTGTAGGGCCTGATTGGGTAAATTCGTCCAACTGCAAATATTTTAATATTATTCTGCCCAAATCGAATAATAATATTATTATAATATTTTGAACACTGGGCTTTGAGCGATATTAATACGTTACCAATCATATTTCTCAGTTTTACAGAAAAACGTTTTCTTTTTTTTTAAATGTTAGTATGTTTATTGTTAGCTTATTTTGTTTTATTGATCGCTGTAAATTTCATATATTTTTTATTTAATATTAAATTGAAATAAATAAAAAGACAAATGAAAAAGACTTTAAACAATTTACTTAATTATTTAAAAAAAAAAAAACAAATTGTGTCTGATGGTGATCTTGAAGAAGTAGATGCATATCATTATAAGATAAAACCATTGATTATAGAATCTATTCTATAATCAACGATAAAACTAAAAAAATTAAATAGGTACCCCCTTAAAAAAAAAAAATTCTGGCTACGGTTAGGTTAGAAGCTCACGATTTGACCGCCCGATAATCGTACATAATTGTACCATCCCGATCTCGCGACTCATTGTTTGAGTGTTCATAAATAATAAATATTGTTTTCTACACAATAAACCTCCTTCAACACAAAGTTGTGTTTACTTTATTTATTTATCATGTTGGTGGACGCTGGTTAGGTTACATTTGAATATTCTTATTCTTACAGTTGAATATAAAAACGGTAATAGTAATATAGTAATAAAGAAAATTTCACGCTAATTATTAATAATGACAATTGAAATATTATTTATTTACATTGTCTTGAAATAACAAATATTTTATTTATTATTTGGTATTTTATTTGAAATTTTTTATCCAGTACAATATTTTCATTTTTGACTCTTCAGTAAGAAGTTGAAAATATCAACCAATGTATTATTAAAAAATAACATTTATATTACTTATAATTTTGGTTTTTATTTTTTAATTTCTAGCTGTTTCTCAAGGCAAGTCAAATTACTTCACGAATTGTCAATATTTAATTGATAAGTTTTTTTTTAACAAAAGTATATCCAATATTATGAATTTTTTTGCTGGTAATAGATTAGCCTAAATATTTTTTTCCTTATTTTAATATAGGTTAGGTTACATTGAATTTTAGTATTATTTATTTTTCTGTATATGACAGTGGTGTTATTTGGTGGTGGGGGTGGTCAATAATACATTTGCCGTAGTCTATAATTATCCAAATCCTAAGTCGGCAGATTTTAAATCCCTAAATACAACCCATTAATTGATTATTGCTTACAATAAAATAAAAAAAAATAAAAAAAATGACCTTTCCCACTTCTGTTTATAAAAACAGTCGGCAAATTTATGGGTCTGTCCTAGTCTAGTAAAAACTGAAATGACGCCACTGGTATATGGTAATATGGTATATTGATATAGCTATAAAATATCACACAATCACGAGTCCACGACCCACAAACAAATAATACACATGACAGTGGCGAACCCAGGATTTTAGTACTGTGGGTCTGCCTCACTTATGAGAGGCCAATGTGTAAAACGTTTAAACAACTATGCATTACAAAATTACCTTATTTATATATAAATATTATTAAGAGATAAGGCATAAGTCATAACTAATTTTTTAGTAAAATTTAAAACTTACTTACACATTATTATTGTATTATTAATTAATTCAAATTTAATCGTTACTTTTATTTGTTGCATTAAAATTGATATTCAATTAACATACTTACCTGGAATATTTAAATAAATTTGGGTATTTTAGGTTTGAGAAGAGATTATACATATTTATTATTACATAGTTGCAGTATACTCAGGGGTTAAAGTGGGGGGGACGCAAGGGGACTCAGTCCCCCTACCTCTAATGGTGGTTTAAAAGCGTCCCCTTTAACAAATTACACGTTACAAAACGTTCTGGAGACATAAAATTATATATGGAACGCTTAAAACTATATGGAGACATTAGTCCCCCCCTGGAATTTTTTTCCACTTTAAGCCCTGAGTATACTGCAGTATAAATTACCTATTACACCCCTATTATTATTTTATATTATTTCTGTTTCAATTATTGCAGTATTGTATATATTTATGCAGTTTGTCATTTTGAGGGGCCACATTTCTCTAAAAATAAAACTGTGGGCCAGTTGACCTCCCAAACCCCCCCTGACACATCAATTATCACTAGTTATTCATTATCTAGAATAGTGTGTGTATTATCTTCCGAACCTGCCGAATGCTACGACGTTTCTCCAAAACAACTTTAATCAAATCAATTAACTTTGAATAAAACAATAGTTATTTATTTCCATCTATTTGTCTAAATTTTTCTTTTCAATGGGCGAAACGTTCACAAACACACAACACAAAACAACCTAAATCCCTATTGAAATATTTAGAATAAGAAAATACCTGTAACAACAAAAACTTAAATAGTTTTTTTCTCAAAAAATCATATTGGATAAATTTATTGTTTTTTCCATACTGTAAATGATAAAATAGTTACTAGAAATTAGTAATTACCTTTTCTCGTCTATCTTTCGAGATTAAAAAAAAGAACAAGCAACATCGCGATATTATGATGGTTGGTTGTTGGATCTTGTAAGGGAGTATACAATGTGTTGGTTCACTATTCGGTACGTAACAAACACAACAACCGAATAGTGAATGCCACGGCCGACGCTCGCCACGCCATCTGTTAACAAAAATTACAAAAAAACCACAGAAACGATTGTCGCGATCAACAAAGCGACAATAGAGAGCGCGCATTGCAAGAAATGTTTAAACTCATGGCCATAAGATAACGTTTGTATCAACCAAGAGAGTGTCACACCATTTTGAGGGATAAAACGAAGCTATAACGAATCAAGACAACAAAGTGGAACGGACTGGTGGCAACGGGATGGGACGAAAAGGAGGGATCAGCCCAACGCGAGAACTAGGGAAACACCGGAGCGGCGTCTGACTACGAAGACTACACTAACCACTAGGTTACCGACAAACCCTTTCTCCAAGTGTCTACGGATGTCGGGCCCAGCAGGTCGAAACGCCGCCCGTCAATGAGAGCTCAATGGCTCATGAACTATGTCGTTCCACGTCGACGACCTCGGTAGGAAACCGACGATCCAGCTACGGTGCGATAACTACTACCAGTGGCGTGCCCGGCTTCAAAATTATACGAAGCCAAATAATAATCAGTATACCTACCACCCACGTCTCATACAGTGGCGTACCGAGGGCCAAACCCTTAGACTGGAGGGTTATGAATTCATATCCATTATATTTCAAACAATTTACGAATTAAATTATTTCAACAATTTCTTAGTGTATTTCTTGGCGTTTGGCCTACATAGCTGTAACAATACTCTAGTATTCTATTTATCATAATATTATTTTATTTTCAGACGATAAATGTTATTGAAATTTTATACATGTACACCTAACGTGCAGACCCACCCCTTATAAACTTGTTGCCTAGGCATCATTCAAAGCTATCTTCGGCACGCCACTGAGTCTACGACAACAACAAACTAGCGCCGATTTGAGCACCAGCCCGAGGCTGCGTGAGAATCAACTTCGGTCGAATTTTTTTTAAACACAAAAAATCTAATATAGTTATTTATATCATATCATATTTCCACGTTTATCTTTTTTTTATAGAAATCGCTAAAAACATTTTATCTTATGTATATTTAGATCATTGTATGTAAAATAAATCAACTTCTTATTTTTTAATTTTATTAGTATAAAATATGAGGATTTTAAATAAATTATACTTATTGATAACGGTTGAATCGATGTACATAAAATAACTTGTATACAATCTTTACACTTATAACTATATATAAAACTACAATTATTTTAATATGAGTTATATAAATTATTAATATTACAATATAGTATATAAAAAGGTTGTCGTATTAATTTTTAAATAATATATTAATATAATTCTTATAAATTAATTAAAATCAAATGATAAAAGAACACGTTGATCATAACTTGCAACCTATATGTAAGTATGATTTTTAATTTAAGAATACAATACAACTTAACTGGTTTGGGTGACGGCATTCCCAGTGACAAAAATTTTATAAGCCAGCTCTCGAGGTTTTGCTCCTGGCAGTTAGAGTCAGCCTCTCTGCGCAGTTGTGCATGTTTATTTTCGCCTACAGATTGTGTAGCTTCATATGATTCATATTTATATTCGATCTGCCATTTTCATATGTGTGATAGTTTTTCGTTTGCTATAACGTTATATACATTAAATTTTAAGAAATAAACGTCTACTTACGCGTAATGTGAAAATAGTACATGTGTTTTTCATCATGTCTTGAATAATGAACAGATAATAGCAGATTATAATAATTTAAGAGTTATAGGAGTTTGAATATAATATTTATTATTTATATTTTATTTGTCATCCTGGTTTTATTGCAAGCTGTGATTCATCAGGAACAACAACTCATTGGGAGCTTCTGGCGTATAAAATACAACTTTATGATATCAAATAACTTTTTAAATAAATTAATGATAATGTAAATGTTTTATATGTTAAATTGTAATATAAAATAATGTTTGTTTCTATTTGTTTCATTCAGTACATAGAATATTTGTCTATGACAATGAAACTCGATAAAGTTTTATTCAGTCCAATACCGCGCATTTTCTGTTTCCCGCAAATAAGTGTACAACGTAAACGTGCCCAACGTGAAATTGTGAAATGGACGATCCATGTCATATAAGTTTATCATTTAAATATTTAAATATAAATTTAAATGTATTGAAGTAAAAAGAAGTATTTGTATTTATATTTAAATACTTTTAAAAAATATATTTAAATATGTATTTTAAATACAATTTACACAAGTATTTAACAATGTATTCTGAATACATTTGAAAAGTATTTTTAACAACACTGGCTATATAATATTATGAATATTTACAAATTAATAAAAAATTTTTAATTTGTATTTTGTCTTCAACCAATTCATAAAGACGTCTGAAAAATAAATGCAAATTATTATACTCTCTGAAATTTTCTACAAATTATGAAAAAAATAATTTAATAAAATATTAATATCATATAAATGAATTGAATTTTATGAAAAATTTCATAAGAATAATGACGATTCCAATGATATGGTAATCGCAATTCAGAAATGATCGTATACATAGATACCGTACATTAATTATTCCATCATTTAATAATACGTTCTGTGTTTAAAGAAGCCGAAAGTACTACGTTATAAAATAATACGATTTAAATATTTCGTTGTTTAGACATTCGTACTTTGCCACGTATTCAAAACTTGAACAAATAACACATTTTCAGATATCTACATGTTGTTGTTCTTAATAATAACTGCGTAATAATGGTTCAAAATTGTTATTAAAATCGTATAATTTTATGACATATAGTTGCCCAATAATATTCTTTCTATATTCTATGTATTTAGATTCTGAGCAAAGCGAGCAAGGTATATGTTTTTTTTTTATGTCTGAAAATATTTTTCGTGTGCAAATAATGGTTATATTTTCACAAGTAGAATTTTCTATCGGTTAAAAGTATAATTGCATTTACTTGAAACTTTATTTAGCTCATTTTTCGATTTTTCCAATATGACAGTTACCATTTATTTGATTTTAAATATTTTGTGAAAAAAAATTCAGTTTTGAACGTAGAGATTTAAAATTGTTTTTGAGAATTCATGTATCTGTTTTACATATTTAGAAAAAATATTTTAAAACAGATTAATTTTCTGAATATATATAGAGTCATAAAATACACCCAAAAATGTTTATTATAGTAAGCGTATTATATTCGAGAATACTACGTTTTAAATTTTCCTTTGTTTACACAATCATACTTCGCCACATATTAAAAATATGAACAAATAACACATTTTTAGATATCTACATGTTGTTGTTCTTAATAATGAAAACTGCGTAATAAACGTTTTGGCTATTGTAAAACGCTTTTTTAATTTTTAATTATATTATATAATGGAGTGTGTCATTAAATTTATTCCGATAAAACATTTTCTTAAAGAAAGAGCCTTTATATTCATTGTCAAAAATTCCATAATACAGACGTATTATCATTAAAAGATTTTTAATGTAAATTTGCAGTATCAAATTTTCAAATTAAAAAACGTTAAATGTTCATTTAAATTGATACAAATCCAATAAATATTGATTTAGGAGCACCAAGCCATGAATATATATTATTTAAAGCAATTAGTAAATCATTTATAAATGTTAAAATGCATAATTTTTAAAAATAATATAATATGCATGAGATACTAAAACATAAATCATCTTTGAGAACAAAATTGACAAAATTAATTTTGTTTATAAATTAGTACCATTTATTTTTGTATATTATTATACACTTTTTATTATAATAATAATTTTATATAAATTGTGTGTACATATTTCAAATAATTATAATTATTATTTATTAGCAAATAAATATTTTTAATGACTTATTTTAATGAATTATTTCTATATAGATAAGTACTATTAATTTTCGCATATTTCCTATTTATACCTAATTATTTTTTGTAAGTAAGTTGTGAATATAGAACATCTTTATGTAAAATCAATTTAGAATACAATATATAAAATAATATTATTAATTAGTTCATATATTTAAAAAAATTGACCGTAATAGAGCTTTTTAATGCTACATCCTAATTAGTTATTATACCTAATTATTAACATTTAAATCTTAGTTGTACGAAAGATACATCCAAATTTGTATATATAGTTATAACCTGTATCAATTTTTTATACTGTAGATTTATTATTTATGTTTTAATTATTTTATTGCCATATTAAATTTTAATATTATAAATTATTATATATAATTATTTTTATTATTAATTATGATATTATAATGTTGTAAAATGTGTTTTTTCATTAAATAATAGAATTTGAAATGAAATTTTGATATCTAATATGACATTATAGGACTAGTTATTCTTGAAATACCCGTTAAAATGTTAAAAAATTTAAAATATGTAACATTTTGTATTATTACCACAGCTAAAGATATCTATTATGTGATTATTAATCAGTAAAATACTAACGTAATCCTTGACATCTAGGCGGCGCTGCGGCCGTGGTTCTAGATGCCAAAAATCATGCTGCTGCGAAGCTCTCGTCATTTGTTCCATGTATTCAGTTTAGCAGTTTAAGTAGTAGTTCAAGTTAGTGAGACAGAATTCAAAAAAAAAAAATTCTATTAGAAAAAACCATATTTAAAAACTATTTTCTGTTACTAATCCTTTGATAATTGGATAATATTAATACTACTCAATAAGTATTTGTTTTACAATATGGAAACTTTTTTCAAAATTAAAGTAATATTCAGTTTATTGATCATAGTACACATTATTTCCGATCGTGTCTATGCTGTAAAATGTAAGTTTCAAGTTTCTTATAAAAAAGTATATAATTATGTTGTAATTTATTCACAAGTTATTTGTAATCAACAAAATTACTATGTATTGTGTTTTTATAGATTTTAACTATTTCATAGATATTTTATTAATTAAATAACTATAATTATTTATTTTTAAAATATGACCATAGTAAACTCAGATTATTAATTATAACATTATTCTGTCATACTAGTTGATGAAGATTATGAGGCTTGTGTCAGTAAGTTTAATAAGATATAAACATAAATGTATGAAATTCCAATTAAAGGACAATTTAATAATGCTGACAAATTGTAACGTGACTTTGTTCAAATAATTATTTTTATAATACTGATATTCCTTATAATTGTATATACGACATTAAATTCAGGAGCGTATCTATGACGTATTCTAGAGGGAAGGGGTGAATCAATTTTAAAAAAAAATTATTACATAACTAAATATCGAAAATTATTTAATAATTGTTAATTATGAAAGTGATAATATGAATAATATTTTTCTTAAATTTGTTACTTTATTATTATAATTATAATTTAAAGTCGTTCCTAAATGGTTCAATGTTAAGAAAATACGTCAAAATTATTATCCAGGGTGGGCGATCCCCGATTGCCTTTGGTTTTATAACATATGGCAATATTATTATTTTTAATTATAAAACGTAACACATTATTAATTCTATTATATATTGCATATGTATTCCAAAAGATGAAATCAAATCAAGTATTGTGAACTGTAAGTTGATTTTTGTTACAATGTTACCCATTCAACACAAGTATATTAAAATATAATAAATTAACAAATAAATATATTTTTTATTTCATATCTTAGACTCATACGGTAAAAAATTATATTACAACATTTATATAGAAATATAAATATAATTGGCAAAAATACTTGACTGTTTTATAACTAATGAATGTTAAACAAAACAGGAAAGAAGCTTATAATAATACAAATAATAATAATAATTTTCCTCTAGGTATTATTATATAAATATTACAGTATGTTCAGTAGGAAATTAACTATACCATGTGTTGTGCAAGGAGTAAAAACAAACAAGAAGAAATTATATATTCCTAAAGTGTTTCTTTGTGGCTTATTATTTGATATAGAAAGTAAAATCGGGACGGAATACTTAAAAGAAAATAAATTTCATATAATTTTTTTAAAGTACTTAAAGTTTATTTCAATACTTTTATTACGTTTTTGAGATGACAATATTAATCGTCATATATTTTAGGAGAAAAAGAGGGTAACTCTTATTAGATAACTGGTACATTTCTGGGAAAATGATAGTACATTTATTTTTATTAATAGTTTTTATTAATCGTTTTTTTATTAAAAGACAATATATTATTTTAATTTATTTTATTAGGTGGCATCAACATGACAGATCTTAATTCATTCTCTGGTATGAATTATGCCCATCATGCATTAAATAACATGGGTATGTAACTAATTTTTTTTTTTCAATAAATCTATATTTTAAAACTGTATAATTAAACACCAAATCAAACATAATTTTTTTAAAATCTCAAAACATGATTTTGAAGCAGTTTGAACCTGTATTAAAAAATATTTTACAATATATAGTATAGTATATTTTACAATATTTAGTATACGGTGATTTTCAAAGTATGTATACAATTTTCATGTATCTATTTCTATGTTTAATATTTACTTAGTTACAGGGCTGAATTTTGACTTTTACCTTTTCTGGGTATCACGATTTTGCCGACTCATTCCTCCTCATGAATCCAACAAATATTTTTTTAATTATAACAGAAATAGTCAAACAGGAAAAAAATATACCCTTATTTAATTAAAATATAGGTAGATATAGCCACATAATAAAATCATGAAATTGACAAAAGATTTAAAAATTATAAAAGAATATTATATTTAAAACCATCAATAATTTTTTTATAATTAAATGTCGACTATTCACACGATAGCTGATTTAGCTACATTAGTTCTACATAAAAAAAAAAAAAAATATTAGATGAAATTTGCTGGCCGAGTAAAAATTTACAAAAAATACCTGTGAAGGTTAAAAAAAACGGACCTAAGGTTTCATAGACTCACGTCCAAAATTCTTTCAATTATTCTGGTACCATACAAATCGAGTTTACCTATGTTAAGTTCATAAAATTTCACCGTTTTCGGCAAAATCATTTGAAGACAACCTCAGGAACAACCCGTAGAGGTACATACCACCCACGCGCTCACGATAGAGTACTCTTGATTTGGACATGCGTAAGCACACGCGGTCATTTCCATTACTATATGACATATTCTTCTAGTGGTATTCGCAGTGGTGTATTGGAGGCTATACGTGAATATACACCGTATACTCATAAGCACATTTCCGAAGTTTTGCGTATACTTAGAGAAAAGTATAATTTTATGGGTATACGCTACATGCTATAATATAAAAAAAATTACTGAAAATAAATACCTATTTATTTAAACCTTCTTCTGAGAAATATTCTAATAAAACATTATTTTGTTATGATTTTTTTTTTTGTATTATTATTATATATTTATACAACTTCATTAATCGTACTATCAAACGACTAAATGGGTGAACGACTGTTATATTATACTATAATAGTATAAACTATAATAGTATAATATTACACTATAATACTATAAACCTGGTAAGCCGCTGTGGGGTCAGCCAAGACTTTGCTTACTCGTGTGCTAGGCATCCATAATCCTACTTTAGAAGAAAAGTCCATAATCCTATGTAGAATTGAATCCGTTCTTAACTCTCAACCATTAACATCGATATCTATCACCTTTAGATCTCGATTATTTGTCACTGACAAATTGTCGCCCGGTCATTTCTTGATAAGACAACCATTATTAGCTGTGTCTCAACTGGATGTATCTGGGTCAATACCAAGTACAATTACTCGATGGAAATTACTCCATCAGTGTTTTCAAGGTTTTTGGCATAGGTGGTCATCAGAATAGTTGTGTACCCTCCAGGCTAGAGTGAAATAGACCACCGACCAATCTATCATGAAAATTGGTGATATGGTGGTAATAAAGGATAGTCAGAGTCCACCCCTATCATGGCGTCTGGGTCGCGGTTGCAAGTTATGCCTGGTGATGATGGAATAGTGCAGGTAGCCAAAGTGCTGACTAAGCATGGTGAAATTACCAGGCCGGTTGTAAAATTAATTCTACCTATGGAATAACTTAGGATAAGAATAAAATAGTTTTTTTTTCTTGATTTATTTTTTTTTCCTCCTGCATTTTCACCTCTTGCTGGTCTTATTTTTAGTTTTAATTAGTGTAACCATTGTTTATCATGCTCATTGGTGGTACGGCGCACTTGGATATGTTTTTTTAGAGTTCTATCATTTATTAAGTTTTATTTTTATATACCATTTTTGAGGTGTTCAAAAGAAAATAATGTATATTATTATTATATTTGTAAATCTCTAGTCGATATAACACCTCAAAATTGTTATCCCTATGTTTTTCTGTTCTTATTTTCAGTTTTTTGTATTGTATAATTATTGATATTTTTTAATTAAAAATGTATTATCTCTTGATACTTGTGCCGTCCTTGTAGCTCAATGAAAATTTCAATTATAGCAGTCACCGCAAATTACTCAAGATCTGTAGTTTTTAACATGTTCAAATTTATTGTGATGCTTCCCATCCTAATGGAGGAGTATGTTTATGCGTTATTTAAATGTACGGTTATGGTCATACTCTTTTACCCCTCCCGCAAATAATTGTTATCACTGAGTTTGAACAACAATCTGATTAAATCACAACCATCATGTGAAAAGGTATCATCTATATCTTTTAACAGAAACCAAATTTGTACAAAATTATGATTTTACAATCTCAATGTACGTAATATTATCATAATTTTGAGTGGTTTCATGTGTATGTAAAATATGTAAATATTTAAAAATAGTCTACAACAGTTAGATTTAACATAATGGACTTCTCATTTTAACAAATTTCCCTCTATGACATTTGGAATAATTTATCTTCTCTATGTTTAATTGTAGGTGGATCTAGTATATCTATATCTATAAGTAGTATAAATATATCTAAATTTATTAATTTTAAAAAGAGACAGATGTATTATAGATTATTTTTATATCCATTATATAGTCTATACACAGAAAATTGTAATTTCGAAGAATAAGAGGTTTGTGTTTCCTAATCAAAAATACTATTTTTTAAAAACAAGCAGCGATCAAAGTGGGTAGATACAGTGATATGGCAACCCTCCACTATCTTTATAGTTCACATTTTTGACATTTTTCATTACCTCAAAATTGTTATCCCTATGTTTTTCTGTTCTTATTTTCAGTTTTTTGTATTGTATAATTATTGATATTTTTTAATTAAAAATGTATTATCTCTTGATACTTGTGCCGTCCTTGTAGCTCAATGAAAATTTCAATTATAGCAGTCACCGCAAATTACTCAAGATCTGTAGTTTTTAACATGTTCAAATTTATTGTGATGCTTCCCATCCTAATGGAGGAGTATGTTCATGCGTTATTTAAATGTACGGTTATGGTCATACTCTTTTACCCCTCCCGCAAATAATTGTTATCATTGAGTTTGAACAACAAAACGGAAATCCATTTAGGCATAATTGAATTAGAATATATTTATTAATATTATAGATTTATTGTCTATCATTATTGTTATTCATTTTGATCATCATCCTTATTTAGAAATTTTACTGAAGCATATGCAAGTGCGTCGTGCAAACTACTAGATAAGAGCATGTCGTGCGTTAACAAGATTTCTATTTTCTTGCATTGCAACATAGTTCTAACGTTTCAAGTAGCTTTTATTCTCCAATTCGTAATACTTCTTTCTCCTACAGTAGGCCACACCCGGAGTTGCGAACGAAGAACTATTCTCTATACTATAATAATATCATTATGTTGCGGAATCCCTTTTTTTTGTCAGTCTTTCGTATTTTAAAAACAGCAGGAATCATTATAATTCGGTACAATAGTTGGAGCTCTACATTAATATCAATGATTATTTTATTTTAAAATACACAAATTGCAAAAATTTGTGTTTTGCGTTACAGATTCTGATTCAATTAAGTTATATAAAATCATATTAATATCTCTATAAATTTAAATAAAAATCTAGGTACCAACTGATAAAAGAATAATCAATATCTTATTGATTCAATTAAAAAAAAAAAAAATATTTTTTATAATTCCTTTTTGGATAATAAGTTATAATATTTAAAATAAAATTATGTTAAACTCTTGAAATTTCTATCACAAACTACTGATAAAATAATAATTAATATATTAATTAAATCGTAATTGGTTCAATAGAAAACTAAAATACTATTACTTTATACAATACTTATTGGAATAATAAGTAATAATTAAGGTTTCTCGTTATTGTTTGTGATAAATTTGGTATAAAAAGAAAACGTATAGAAAAGTTATTAGAATAAACTCATTATTTTTTTTTTTTAATCGAATTATTTATTTGCTCATGTTTGATATGCAGAATACAGCTGGTTCTCCTAAAATGTAATTACATGTTATTGCTGTTTTATGTCTTTGTTATTAAATAGGCAATTTGGTATTTTGTACCAAACATTTAATAAAATATATATAACACGTTTTTATAAAAATTCGTTTCTAGAAACTCCAAAAACATTTAAGAAATATATTTATTACATAAAAGTTTTGTTAATATTCTTGATAAATTAATTCGCTTAAATCCCTAAATATTTATACCTTAATATTTTAAAATATATAAACTTAATGAAAACAAATTGTGAAATATTTAAATTAATTTTATAAGGTACTTGACAGGAGCGCCATTTAGGGGGAAAAGGGTAGGCCATGGCTCCCCTATTTTTTCTGTGTTTTATCGCGCTCATACATAATATGCAAACACCATCTTCATAATCTACAATAATATGGACTTATCATACTTTTATATATTTTGTACCATTTTGTATTCTTGTGGTTTGTTTAGCAATGAATAATAATATAATATATTAAATATAATTATAACTAAAAAACTTTGTACATTCCCAAAATATGTATCGCAAATGATGCTGTCAATTACTAACATAATTTTAATATCGATCAAAATTGGCCTGATGGGCATAAAATTTGGCCTGCTTCAATTTTCGCTCCTCCTATAAAAATACTGAAAGGGCGTCTCTGGTACTTGATGGATTCTATATTTTATAACCTAGTTGATTTTTATGTGCTAACTCTTATGTGAGAATATGTTAGTTAAAGATTGGTAGAGTATGTCCAAAAAATGGAAAAGAAAAAAGAAGTGTTTCGAATTGGATTTTATTAAATTTTAACACTATATTAAACATATATTATTTGTTTCTGCTTCGAGTGGATGGTTTGCTGTTAATTAAAATTACAGAATACTCCAGTCACTCAACTCTAATCATAACATAAACCTCTTATCTTAATATTTATCGAATGATGACAAATATTTTTTATTGAATTGCTTATCATGCGTTTAATTACTACAAGCTCTTATTATATTTTTTTCTTACTCAAAAATTATAAATAAATTTAATTAAATAATGCAAATTGTATAAATAATTATTTTATATTAATAATAATTAATAATTATTATAATATTTCTTCAAGTCTATTAAAAACTACTGATAAAAAAGTAATCAATATATTAATTAATTCAGTCGAAAACCAAAACTATTTTTTTATATATATTATCTTTTCGAGTAATAAGTAAATTACTTATCACATTCTTCGTGATGTCATTAAATACATAAGAAAACGTATAGGTAAACTTAGTCTGTTTTGAGTCAACACATTATTTTTTAAAGTCTTATCGTTTATTTGTTCATGTTCGACGTTCAATGTGCAGATGTTGTTTTAAATCCTGTAAACATGTTATTGCAGTTTTATATCGTTGTTCATAAATAGGCTATAGTAATTTAGTACTAAACAATATAATATATAAAACATAGTTGGTTTCTAGAAATTTTAGAAATATATAAAAAAAATGTACAAATTGTATTATATTTTTGTATATAATCTTGACTAATAATTAAGTAACTTAAACAACCATTGTAGTATATAATTCACAAATAATGATATATTTGTTATAACTTAATGCACATTCTGTCTTTTATGATTTTAAAAATGGTTTTTTAAATGAAACATTATACCTTTTTTTTCGCTAAATTGTGCTCTCAGACATACATACAGTTCATATCATTGTAAAACTAATATATTCACTCGATTCATTCAGAATCTGAAATATATTAATTTTTTTTTATTGTGTACTGATAAATATTTACCTGTCCCTCAAACTTACAATATTCGCACCGTTACTGATGTATATCAATACATAATAATCAGAGGCGTGCTTAGGATTTTTTTATGAGGAAAGGGTTCAGCATAAATATTTTAGGTACACAAAAAGGGGGGTGGGAAATTATTTTTAATAAAATTTTAAAAAATATTTGATTCTGAAGCAAATATGTTATATTATTTTTAAAACTTTAAATTTATATCCGAAGCTTATCATAAAATAGTAACTAATTTAGTTATTTAAATAATAACTTATTTCTTACAAATGTTGTTCATGATGTCGTATTAGATTACATAGATAGTACTGTAATAGTGGCGACGAATGCTTTTGAGGCGAATTTTTAAACATAAAAAAATCATAAATTCAATTATAATTTTTTTTAATGTTTTAAAATATAAGAACCATAAAATTAATTATAACTTTTTTTATTGATTAATGCTGATTGATTTTTTGTTTGTATTTTTATTTTCCTCACAATACGAATAAATAATATTATATAAAACACAACTCAAAAAATTGCGTATTTTGAATTATGTGTAATACATAGTACTTTTATTTTTATTAATGACTAATTATAAGCAATAATTTTATTCTCTAACAAATACTACTATACATCAAAATAATAACAGTCTTCCATTAGATAACTAATTTGAAAACTTTCCAACAAAATACTTTGTTGTTTTACCAATTGGCAAATCAAGCATTTGCTTTTAAAAATATATTTAAAATTCTAATATAATAATTGAATATATCATTTTATAAATTTGTGAACATATTTTCAGATTATATCCAAACTTATAGTTATATGTTACATCTCAAAAATATAATTATTTTTAATGGTATGTTAATTAATAATTAAAGTATGTGTGATAAGTAGATTAATTTTAACTATTAATTATGTAGGTTCATATAACTACAATTATTTTTATTTAAAATACTATTGTTTAAATAATGATTGATATGCCCCTATTTTTAAATAGAGAAAAATGTTATTAAAAAAATCAATATTTATATACATACGACCTACCCATTATCAGTAGCGTATTTTCATTTTTTTTCTAAAAATTATTTAAGTATAATATAATATTATAATTAATACTTAAAAGTTATCAATTAATAATTATAAAAAAAGAATATTTGTAATTGTGTTTTGCCAATTGTTAAAATTTATTTTTATTTTTCATCGTAGACGCACATTGGGGTGTGAATTTAGGGGCTGCTAGAATTATACGAGAATAACTAAGGAAACAACATTTGTTTCACAAAATTTATTTTTATTTATCAACACATTCGATACAACCATTCCAACGCTTTTCTAACTTTTCGATACCATGTTTGTAAAAAGATTTGTACTTGTCCTCAAAACAAGCTTCAGTTGGAGCGATTACTTTCATATTCAAATCAAATCGTTTTCCCAGGATAATATTTTTGAAATCAGCAAAGAACCAATAGTCGCTGAGGACTAGATCAAGAAATTATAGTGTTGAGGAAGCAGAAACCCAACTAGGTAAATTTGGCTATGTTTACATTATCTCGAGGCAAAGTTCATTTTTTTGACGACAGATAAAACTCTTCCTAATACGGGTTCGTGCAACTTTGTTCTTCAAATGCACCAATAACTCAATGTAATAGTTGCTGTTGATCGGTTTTCTCTTTGTATGGTAGTCGTTATAAATTAAACCATGCACATTCCAAAAAACTGACGCCATGACTTTGCCAGGTAACAGTTCTATAGTGTGAAGTGAAT
Organism: Eriosoma lanigerum; assembly: GCA_013282895.1. Lineage (NCBI taxonomy): Eukaryota > Metazoa > Arthropoda > Insecta > Hemiptera > Aphididae > Eriosoma > Eriosoma lanigerum. The sequence goes on along the minus strand of CM023358.1, from coordinate 24,270,035 downwards.
ATGATATTACTAAAGCCATCTGTGGGTTACTCCCAGTACTTATCGATAAAAATAAACATTTCTAAATTTCTAAAATTAAACCTAACCTAACCTAATCTAACCTAAACCTGTTAAAAATGTTTCCAAAGTTTGATATTTGAAAATCGAATTTAATTATTTTATTGTATAAGTAGTGTTACAATTATTATTATGAATTTGATCCAAATTAAACAAAAATTTCTCGAATATGGTTGAAGTCTTTATTATATTTTATATTCTATATGATACCATTGATACCAATCATTAAAAACATTAAATATAATAAAATATAAAACATTTTTAGTCAATAATATATATTGTTTTTATAATATAAAGATTATAAAAAATTACCAGAACATTATTGTTTTGAAATTGGATGTAAGTGAATGTGTTTATAATATAAATAAGTTACTATGTTAGTACTATATATTTTAGAATAAAAATAATGAGTTTGAAAAAAAAATATTTCCAAAATGCAAATCAATCAAAATATTATTCCAAATTATATTTTACGATGTATAAAAAATAAAGAAAAAAATAGTTATAATAGTAATATTAAAATTGCCAAAAAAATTTGTAATATCCTTATAATCATATATAATTGAATAATATTGTTTATCAACTACCTTCAAAAGTATATAATATCTCTATCAAGCAAGTGCTATATTAATTTAAAAATTATATTTTTTCTAGTTGAAAAATATAATATTCAATATACTTATACTGGTCTCTGAATTAAATACATAGAACGTGCATTGCATAAAATTCCCAATCTGCCATTTTAATTTTGTAAGTGGTATATAAATGCAAAATATCTATATCTATATCCCTATTGTATTCATTTATTTCCATGACATTATTACATAATATAAATATTGTTTCTTCCATGCAAATGGAATGAATTTGGCGACGCCCGATAATAAGTCTACTATTGCCGATCCTATATGCGTTACAAGTATTCAGTTCAGTATTACCGGTATACCGATTTGTGTTTAATTGCTTATTATCAATAAATATTAAATATTTTCTCAATTAATGGATTACAATAAACAAAAAGTTTATTTACAATACAATACATTTATTTTTAGGGGCCGCATACGAATTAAAAGAGGGTATATTTGATATTAAATATAAATTTAACATTTTATCAACCAAATGTGATATTTATTAAGTTTGGATTATCAGGAATTGATTGTATCCTATAATATACCAGATTTCCATACCTTATACAATTTTGAACGACTAACGTATTTGATTTCAAAAATTTTAATTAAACTTTAAAATACAAATTACATTTAGATTACCATATTCTATCCTACTGTTTTTTTGTTTTCGAAAACATTTATCTGTTTAATACTCTACAATTTTAAATGTTTTATTTTTAATTGTCAAATACTATGTGTTTCTATAATTATTTTTAAAATTAACTATTGAAGTTATATTTTATATACTTGGTAAAAAGAGTAATGCACATACGTTTTACAATAAATTTGTTTTGGGTCATAAAACATTTTTTTGGTTAGAAATAATGGTCTCATTATCTAAAGTAGGTTATGGGTTCGGTTGAAAATTGTATCTACTTGTTACTTTATTTTGTACACTTTTTGAATTTCCTTGGGAGAATAATAACTACCAAAAAATTACGGTAAAAAACAAAATTGCTGCCGTAAATTTGATTTTAAATATTTTGGTATACCTACCTAATGCAAACTATAACGTAGAGATTTTTACCTTTTTTAAAGCATTCTCATAGGTAGTTTATATACGTGATAAAATTTTAGAATGGATTATCAGTAATAATATATTTTATATAGTACGTCTGACTGAGTTTTACTTAGAATCGTACTTCCGAATAAACTATCATTGCATTTAAATCGTAATTATAATAAATCACTTATTTCTTCGAGGACCGAAGGGACGAAGGAGGAACGTCCGGAATCACCCTTCTCGTTTTTTTTTATATACGTATAGTAATGGGTATGAGGTACCCATGTTTTTGAATAAATTCCAGTCAATATTATAATATATTATTAAAACTCTAAACAAAATAGTATTTTAAAAATGATCACGAAAAGTATGTAAAATACATAAAATATTTTACATTTTCATAGTACATATATAAAGAAGTTAATATAAATAGAAGTGTTATAAACATTAATTTTAAATTAATATAATATTTGTGTTTCAAATGTTTCCAAATTTTATATGTCTAGTCTTAATGGTTTGAATAAGAAATGTAATAATGTAATAACATTTATTATATTCAGTGGTGCAAATAGGGGGCTTAAAGGGGCTTGCCCACTTAAAGTGTTATACAGCCCTCCTAGAAAAATATCAGGTCGCGAAATTGACCATTTTCATGGATCATAAAAATTAAATTAAATTTTCATAGTTTTTTTTAAATTATTAAAAAAAGAACCAAAAGGTCCAGACAATTTCATATGTTCAACATCAACTGGAGCAAGTGATTATAACATTATTAGTTTAGAGTTACCATAGCATTTTTGAGAAAAAAATTTATATTTTTATATACTTGATACTGTTATTCATGTAATGAGAGTTCGATTTTCTAAAGAAAGTCTTCAAATAATCTTCATCAGTTTATTTATGAAAACATAATTTTGAAAAATCTTCATTTTTAATAAAACATTTTAAAGTAAACGCAAATTGTAATATTTCATTTAATATATTGTACGATATTCATCTTAATGTTTTTGTATGGTTATGATTTATTTAGCATTCATACACTCATTGAAGTCTAAAATGTTGGTATTAAAAAACGTTTTAAATACAAAATTAAGTTTAGAACAAATTAAAGACCATTTATTATATGATGTATTTTCAAATTATAATAGAATCTTTTGAATTACCATCACACTGCTTGTTATCTATATTTTTGTTTTTAAATAGTGATTACAATTTTTTTTTTCTTATAAATTCGGAAATATGAATATTGATATGAAAAAATTTCATTTTGTATATTTAGAAAAAAATACTTGTGAACTTAAGCCCCCCATGACATATTTTACAATTTGCGCCACTGACTATATTATATTTAAATAAATATAACTATTTTACTTTTTTGTTAGGTAATAATGAAGAAAAAGGTACTTCTAATTTTATTGTTCTTTAACCCAAGTGGTGATCAACACTTTATTTAGCAAACACGATATTCTCTTCATTTAACTTTGTATTACATAATTAATCTTCTGTCGCTAATATTTTCCTCATAACATCAAACTTTTAATCTCCGTGGATAGTAGATACTTCATAAATTTCGTATTTTTTTTTTTTTTAAAGCTACTTAGTATCTTACTCTACAAAGAATATCTATGAATCATAAATATGTTTTTGGGGATATTAATTTTGTGTATAATACGAATAATAAATAATTAATTGGTATTTCAAAATTATTAAAACTAGTAATTGTAACGAAAACCCAAAAAAATCGACCTCGCAAAAAATAAAAAAAATTGTATACATCCTAATAACATATTATGTTAAAAATATTATTTTCAATAAACAAATTTAGTATTTATAATTCTCATAATTTATTTCTTTTGTTTTCTCATATTTTTTTAAAATTTTATAAGATATTAACGTGTTACAATTTTATAAAAAAATCCAACAATAACAAAATTAAAAAAAAATATTAATAAATTATTTTACTGAAATAAGTCCATAACAATATGTAATTAAATATATATATATATATATATATATATATATATATTTGTATATTTTCGTTTTTACAGAAGAATATCGATTCGGTAATATACTTGTAGTAATAAAAAATAAATTATCTATGTTATAATGAATAATAATAATAATTAAAATATTATTAATTTATACTCTCCTGAAATAACAAATTCTGTCTAAACCCAGTCGTCAACGAGAGTGTTAATTTATTTAGGTGCAACCTTATATTACAATATAATATATTAATATTTGGCTCTTCTGTACAGAGTTAAAAATGTCGTACATTATATTATTGTTAGTATTAGCCTTTCTATTCTATAAAATTATTAAATTTAATTTTCGTTTTTATTTTATATTTCATAGAAGTTTATATGTGTGAGTCAAATTATTACACAAATTGTTAACATTTAATTGATAAAATATTCTAAAAAATATATTAATAAATATTAGAGATATTTACCTCCTCTCGAAAGGACTTTAATTAAAACATATTTGAATAAAACAATAGCTATTTATTTCTTTTCATTATCTAAATTTGTTTTTATAATAGACAAAATATCTACAAAACTCAAAAAGTCTGTAACCCAATTGACGATATTTAGCATAAGACACAACCATCATAAGACATAAGAAATGATCTATAAATATAAAAACCTTTTAAGGTTATTCTCAAATAGTCAAATCGGATATATTTACTGCATTCTCCATATTTACTAAGGATGGGCCAATACCACTTTTTACTGATACCCGATCTTCCGATATATGCAACCGATATTAAACCGATAACCGATATATTAAAAAATTAATATTTTATTAATAAAATTATATTTCACTATAACAGTATTACACTTAACAAAAAAAAGCAATGACTGGAATTTAAATTTAAGTTGTAACGAGTACATATTATCTATAAACGAGTATAGTCGACTGTAAAGATAAATGATAACAATATTAGCTAAAATGCCTAAAATACATAATATTATTAATAATGAAATGTTTAACCGTGACTGCAGTCTTGTGTCATTTGTTGCTTTATCAATAATACACTATTTTTAGTTTTTACTACCCATATTTTGTGATGTTATTGATAATGATATTGTATGTACTAGTGGTTTTTTTTTCGGTATCAGTTCAAATATCGGTTTTGAAAAAAAACTGATACCGATAATACCGATACCTCTAATATCGGCCAATACCAAGTATTGGTTCTAGGATCGGCCCACCCCTAATATTTACTAGAAATACCTTTCCTTGTTTGTCTTTCAAATTTCAAAAAAGTGGGAATGTCGATTGTGGACGTTCCTTCTTTGTCCGTTCAGTCCTCGGAGATATTAGTGGTTTATTATACTAAAGATTTGAATGCATTAAAAAATATAATTCTGAGCGAAACTCAATATATTACAATATGCTATACTAATAATCCATTCCAAAATTTTTCCACGTGTGTAAATTACGAATGTAAATATTTAAAATCAATTTCAATTTCCTACGATCTAAACTTAATTAATTATCAAGAAATAAAATAATAAAACTGTAATTTTGCCGATTTTCAAGAACTTTTACTTTAAAAGCTTATGAAAAAAAATTGTCATTTACGATTATCAAAATATTTTGTAAAAAGTTTAGTTTACATTAAGTCGTATATGTCTAGACTTCGATAAAATTTTCAAACCAATAAACTAAAAAAGTGGGAATGTCGATTTTAGGCGTTCCTCCTTCGTCCCGTCGGTTCTCGGAGAAATTATAATTATGGTTTATTATAATTAAGATTTGAATGCAATAATATTGCATTAGAAAATACGATTCAGAGCGAAACTCAATATTTTACAATATATTACACTAATAATTTATTTCAAAATTTTACCTCACTTGCATACTACCTATGTTAATACTCAAAATAATTTTCAAGTCCCTACGATCAAAACTCATCAAGTTGTCACGAAATTTAAAATTTAAAATAACAAAAAACGTAATTTTGCCGATTTTCCAACATTTTTTTGGAATTTTTCCCCTCCCAAGGAAAAACTTTTGAGAAATTCGAAAAATGAGCTAAATAAAGTACCAATTAGATGCAATTTGCTACCTAAAACATAACCTACTTTTGGTAATTGGACCATTATTTCTACCCGAAAAAGTGTCTTCATACAAAAATAAATAAATAAATAAAAAAAAACATCTTTGTAATACCAAAACATTCTTCGCTTCACTCAGAATCTAAAACTACAGGCAACATATGTACCTAGTATGGAATCTTTTAATTATTACAAATATCAATACTGTGAAATTATTATATAATTTTTAAATATTATTTTATTTTATTTCTACACTAACTAGCATGTTATAGTAAGTTTATTATCTATTATTAGTTTTTATTTCAGTCATTACAATCTATGTTCTTAGATTTAAATTTGTATATTATCAGGTGCCTTTAATTTTTTTATTAAATAAATGTTCGATTTGTTTATTATTTTTAATTTAGATGCTATGGAAGAATATAATCTCGTAAACAGTAAGTTTTAAAATTTGAATTCTGTATCAACAGATTATAAACTATTATTATAATAAAATAATTACATTTAGTATATTGTAACATATTTTCATTGTGTAATGGGTATATTTCTTTAAGACCACAAATTATATAGGTACAGTTGTAATTTATATAATAATATTACATTTACATTTTTTTAGTTCCTTTTAAAGATGTTGTAGAATCAATATTTTTAAATTTAGGTATGAATAATGTATGAAAAATAAATCAATTTCTACGTTTATTAATTGTTATTATTGTTATAAATTATAAATATAAATATATTACATAATGTTATTTTTCAAAAAATATTTTTACTTTATAGAAACTAATAATTACATATACCTGTTTCAAATTTATTTTTTTTTTTATTCAGCAATTCCCAAAATCAGTAAGCTATATTTTATTATGATAACAGTTTTACAAACCGCTTAACTTAATATATTATTAATTTATAATTTTTTCGGGTTAATAAATTGGGTTTATCGATAAAATAAGAATAAATATACCTTTATATAAAATACCTAACTTATATATATATATGTATATATTATAAATGAAACTCAAATTATGGATAATATTAGAATATAATAAATATAAATAGGTTGTCATATTAATTTTTAAATTTAAATTTAAAATAATTCAATACTAATATTATTAATTTTTTTTTTTTAATTTAGAAAATGATATTATAAACGATATGAATGATATAAACTTGAAACCAAAGTGTAATAGCAATTATTGTGAAATATAATTTTAATTTATAATGCAACTTAATTACATTTAATCTTAATTGATACAAATAAATATAAATTTCATTTTTTGTTTATAAAAACGTTAATATATTCAATTTATAATCGTATTTTGTCCATATAGTTAATAATTTAAAATTACATCTATATGGACATCTGTGTTGCGTACCAACCAGATAAACGTGATCCGTATAAGAATGCATTTAGTTTACTCAATTACTAAAATGGTAATACAATTAAATTGTAGAAAAAAAGTATTACAATTTGATGTATTATATGACTTATTCTTCGGTATAGTCATCTGGGCTGGCATACAGTTGTCTGTCAGCCGTTTATGCTCTCTACCAGTGGTCTGAATTGTCCAGGTGTTTGTTTTCTCTTATATAGACTTTAGTTTTCCTGTTGAACGTTCTATTTGTGTGTTTTATTCATATCCACCATCCGTTACAATTATATTTCTAAGTAAACAGTCTCATCATTATCTCTTCGACATCTCATTCATGGCATTTCGTAAGGAAATTCGTAAATTTATATTGTTATATTTTTGATTGTCATCCTGATTTTGTTTCAAAGTTCGAATCATCGGCACCAACCGCTTCTCGGAAGTCTCTCTATAGTGCATACAATAGAAATATATTATTCCAAATAACTTTATGAATTAATGAATAATAGTTTAAACGGTTGAAAGTTAAATTTTAAAATAAAGTAATATTCTTTTTTAGATCATTTACTTAATTTTATAGAAGAATTGTCTAAAAAATTTGCATTTAAGACAATTTTTAATGAAGGTACCATTTATATTACAATAAAATATATCAGAATGTATACGTATGCTATTTACTATAGAATATAGACAAATTTAATATAATATTGTAAGTTGAACTGATAAAAAAAAAAAAAAATATAACATAATATTTGAAATTAAATTTTCTTCATTACCTTTTTTTAATTGAACTGTTATACCTATTTTCTAATAAACACACAATATATATACAAAATATATTGTTCACGACTAATAGTTTTTAGATTTCATAATAAATTTCAAAATTTTATTTTATAAATAATATGGTAAAATTTATATTTAAAATATCTACTTAATATTATTTTCTGATTTTTCATAAATATCATCGCGGACTCATAACATTTGTTTTGTGTAAACAAATTTCACGGTTTAATGTTTTTTTTTTTTTCTGGTTTATAGTTATGATCTGCATATTGAATATAATAAACCTAATACAAACTGTATTGAAAATAATTTTATTTTTATGTTGTATTTCTAGAAAGTGATTGCAAACCAGAAGAGTATTGTTACAATCAATGTATAACACTTTAAATTTAATTAATATAACTGTACAAATACTGTATCAATATAATATATACCTATTATACCTATTTATTATTTTATATTATTTTAATTAACATTTCAATATTTCATAACTACCGCCTACATTATTCTTGTTATTTACTCTAAATGCTCTTCTATTTCATGAGTCCTATTTGACAAATACTTTGTAGAGTGTCTTATGTATATATAAGGTATAGGTATTTAATCTATATTTTCATACATATTATATAATAATTTTAATATTACAATTACATGAATTCAGTATATTATTATAATAAAATATACATAAATTTTGTATCATTTAATAAACGAATATAAGTATAAAAAAAAAAAAAAACTTGTAAATTGTAATAGTGTACTAAATAGTATGTAGTGTACTGTAGCTAATATATTTCTATTAATATATTTATATATTTATTTACATTATATATTTTGGTAATACTGTAGTTCAATAGCACAAAATAATAATAATAATAATAAAGGGCATATATCAAGAGTACAAAAAAGAATAAATGGTGTTTACCCAATGGCTCTTATTTTCCATTGTGTAAGTCATCGTTTAAATTTGGTTATAAATGATTTAAACACTGTGACAAAAGTAACAAACTGCAGTTAAATGTATTGGAAAACTCAAAGAAACTATAATATTTTTTAGAGGTAGTGCTGTTCGTAAAAATATTATTGGTTGTGTTTTAACTAAATTATGTGAAACACGATTTGTTGAAAAACATAAAAGTGTCAAATAATTTTATAAACGATTTGTAACAATTGTAGAAGGTTTAGAAGAAATATCGAAATCAAATCATTTCAATAGTAAAACAAAACAGCGTAGCTACGAACTTTTAGCTGCGATAACTACTCCCATTTTTGTAGTCCTGCTATCAATAATATCAAAGTATTCTGCAAAATTTGAAATTATTTCAACAGTATTACAAGGCATTGATGTTGATTTGAAAAAAGATACTAGACACATTCAAGACCTCTTATCTATGTTATAAAAAGATCGTGATGACTGTAAGACTCAATTTAGTACAATATTTGAAAAAGTATTAGAAATTGCATCCAAAATAGATCTAGAGTTGACACTACCACGACGAATTGCACGACAGACACATCGTGGAAATTACTCAACTAATAATGCACTAGACTATTTTAGACAATCATTATTTATTCCATATATTAATTCAATTATTATGTCCATAAAAGAACGATTTTCTGATGAAAAATTGAAAATATTTGCATTATTTGACTTACATCCAAAAAAAAAAAAAAAAAAATGAAGCATATGAACCGTCAAACATTCATAAAGACACTTGACGTTATTAGTCAAGTTTATGTATCATTTCTTGAAAACTTTGAAGAACAAGCCTTATCGTGGTATCAATTATGGCAAGATAAACCACTCGAAAATAACATGGACCTGATTGATATTCTTGATTATGAAACATATTACCCAGCTGTATGTAACGTTATATAAATTGTCATTATTTTACCTGCAACTTCGTATTCAGTAGAAAGATCATTTAGGTAATATTTTCTATTTTTTTATATTATATTTCTCATTTATTCATACAAAATAATTTGTCATTATATTTTTAGTACTTTACGTCGTCTAAAGACATGGATGAGAAACAGAATGGGAAATGAAAGATTAAGTAGTTTAGCTCTGATTAATATTCATCGACAGAGGCACGAAAACAAAGAATTTTTCGAACAGCAAATAAATAACATTATTGAAAACTTTGGATTGAGCTCTAGGCGGTTGGCATTGCTTTTTAATGATTAATAATGTAAATACTAAATAAGTAAATAAATGTTATTTAAAAGAAATAAATAAAATTAGTCATGTACTCATCGATATATAAATATGTCATTAATTTAGTGTTCGGGGGGGCGCGGCTTTTATCGACGCCAAAATTATTTTGCACCTAGTGAGCTATTTCTCTACGGGCGTCCTTGGTATAAACTATTGTTTTTTGTATTATTATTATAAGTTTCCTTATAAGTGTTATAACATGGATTATATGGATTACATGGATTTAATTTCATAATAGGTATATAATATTATGTGGCATAAAATCGATTGATTTTGTTAATATTGTATATAGTAATAAAAATTGTGTAGATTGGTAGGAGCAAAGCCGTAATCGCGTATTTAATTGCACAATGTACAATGGCGCCGAAACAAGCCAGTTCAGTTTATTTTATTTGATACCCACCTCCACTATTTTTACCCATTAAATACTTCTTAGATATAATAATGCAAATTATTTATATTAGTATCAAGTGTGTTAGCAATTAAGACTAATTTTTAAAAGGGTATTTCTCTGGGGACCCACCCACCCCATTTTTAAGGAAGTTCATTTGAACTACCGGTTCGGTGTCACTGACATAAATATCAAACTATCAAGTAAAATTAATTGTATCATAAACTGATAAACTATAATATAATTCGTTTTATATTATGTTTGTGTCGATTTATTTATTTATCACATAAAATACAGTCCACAAACAAACAATGATAATGATATTATATATTATTACAACCAATATAATAATAATAGGTTCATACTGGAAAAATAAAAATTTGAAATTTTTTGTTTTGTTTTTTTTATATTAATGTGGCTTCAACGACATAGGTTATTACCTGGAGTTTTACAATAATTGAATAAGATTTGGTTATAATATTTACATAATTAGAGTTTGTTAAGTAGATTATATTTAGTGAGGAAATTAATTATTTTTTTTTGCTTGATATTCTTTGAGGGCTTCGTTAATTTTGTGTGGAATGTTGTTGATGGAGCGAGTTAGTGCGTATTTAGTACATTCTTCGAAGATATGTTTGATGGTCAATTTGTTGTTTACTAATAACGAATAATGTAATAGGTTTCATTTTATTGTTATAAAAATAACACGGGTGTTGAGTATTGGACTTATGGCTGGGTGGTGGACCGGGGAAGTAAACAATAATTAATAATTACACTCACACTAATAATCGTTTACCACTCATACAACCGCACTGTTAACACGTATAAAACAAGAAATTGCCTATACATGACTCCTGTAAAACTGTCGGAATCCAATGGCCAATAATAAAATCTGAAAATATTTTATTTGTTTTCAAGTTTTTAATACTTGGCACAATTATACAATTGTGTAAACTATGAAAAATTTGAAACGTTTTATTTTATTTTATAACGTAGTACGCTCGAATATTATACACTCATTATAATAGCCAAAACGTTTAGTTTTGTTTAAAAAACAATGATATTAAAGAGTATGTGGGGGTACATGTAGGTTATTGTTTTTTTGGAGACAGAAATTAGATAGGAGATCAATTTCTTGATTTTACACAGACGTATAAGATGACAATTATGAATAATCATTATAAAAAGAGATAATTGCATAGGTAATATAACTGTAAAAGTGAAATAAATAGAACACAAATATATTGTTTGATGTGGAGGAATGAGAATATAAAGAAGTGAAAAGATTTTAAAATAAATCCTGGTGAAAATATAGAAGTCTTAGACTTCTAGTAAAAAAGAAAAAAGAAAAACTAAAAAGTAGACTAAGATGAACGCAGTATAGTTAATTATTAAACTTTGTGAAATTCAATATAAATTATGTAAAAAATTATTTTTTATACAGTATATATATATCCTGTAAACTTATACAGAAATATCAGTATAATATATTGTATATCTGAGTATCTTCGTATATTCTAATGGAATATAATTACATCCAAATCTTAATTATAACAAACCACTAATTTCTCCGAAATCAAAATTCGAAAGGTCGGACTTGAACACAATACTTTGACCGATACATTCAGACCAGCCGAAGAACGTGTCCTAAAAATAGTACTTAATGGTATCCCAACATAGGTACATAACTGAGGACGAGGTAAATTCCGAATTTGACGTCAAAGCCGTAAAACGGTTCGGGAACGCTTCCAAACCCCTTCCAATCTCTTTAATCATTATATCTAAAGCAATAAAATCATACAAAATATTCGAAGTTAGCTTATTCTATCTAGCAATAAGGGTAGAAACATTCAGAAAATCAGGCCTTGCACAATGCTTTGCATGCCAAAGATTTGTGCACGGCTCCTAAAATTGCGACCACCCGCTCTGCTGCGTGTAATGTAGTGGAACCATACTGAAATATAATGCACTAAAAAATCCTGATAAAAACCCCGATGTGTTATAACTACCGTGAAGTTTATACCGTTATAACCGTGGCTGTCCATTCTACTAACATGTTATTTCTACTACTCCTTTTTTACCAATCAAAACGCAAAACTCTTTAACATCCTACGCAACCAGAATCCAACTCAAATTTTCAACCAAACAGCACCATATATCTTAAGCTATCCCACAAAAACCAAGCAATCGCTACCTACGCCAATGCAGTATAAGAAATAAGCCCGCCGTCATAAAAGAAATTCAATATTTCAAACATTCTCTATCTGTTAACTTATCTTTTTTTAGCTCCGGATCAAACCAAGATGTTTAATTAACTTTGGTATAAGTAATTATATATCAATATATGATGCCTACGGTGTCGAATAAAATATTTTATAAAGTAGTATATCCTTAAGCAGGGTACACACCTGAGCTTTTAGGTGTAATGTAACGCCGCAATGTAACAGAGTTCCTGCTCCCTACAATATACGATCAGTGTATTGGTCTAACGTTACAGGTCGAGCACTTATCAGTATCGATTGTTCGTCAGTCTATCCATCAGCTATTTACAGTTTGTACAGGTAAGTTAGGTTAGGTTTAGGCTAGGTTAGGATAGATATTGTACCTGGTAGGTGAAGCGACCCGGATCCGAGTCACGGTCCCGTTGAAAAGATTTAAGAAAACTGTACTAGCGTAAATCAATCAAAATCAGCAAAAAAAAAAATTTACGGAATAACGATTTTTTTTTTTTTTTTTTTAAGTTGGAAATTTTAATGAACATGATTTCGAATTATTTCTATTATATTATGTTACATTTTTAATTATTACGCCCGTTATTTATATGAATATGATTGAATCGATTGATCCAATAGTTAAAACTAATAATAATACAATTTTAAATCAATTTTAATAAAATATATTTTACATTATTGTAAATTAAATTCGTAAAGAAAACGTACAGAAAAAATATTAGAGTATCTCATTATTTTTGTTAAATCGATTGTCTATTTGCTCAAGTTTGATTTGCAGAATGCAGCTGGTTCTTCTAAAATTTAATTACTCTTTATTGTTTTTTTTATGTTTTTTTTTTTAAATATATAAAATATAATGTGTCTAGAAACTACAAAATCATATAAGAAATGTACTTTGTAGCATAAAATCGTTGTAAATATTCTTGATGAATATACTAATGTATAATATGTATATTAAATTACAATCGTGTTCGCGGTTCACTTATCAAAACGTCTTATCATTGTTCGGATAACAATTTATTTATTCTATGATTAAACTCTACTCTATTCTTATCTACTTTATCCTACTCCCTATTCTACTCTACTATAACTACACTCTAACGACGACTATTCGAACGAATCACTGACGTGTTCAGTAGTCTGACATTCCCAAAACAGTACATTATCTTTATACCGTGGTAGTAGTTCAAGTTAATGAGACGATGTTAAAAAAAATTCTATTAGAAAAAACCAAATTTAAAATTTGTTTTCTATTACCTACACATTCTTTGATAATCGGATAATATCAATACTACTTAATAAGTATTTATTTTGCAATTATGGAAAATTTTTCTAAAATTAAAATATTCAGCTTATTGATCATAGTACACATTATTTCCGACCGTGTCTATGTTGTAGGAAGTAAGTTTCAAGTTTCTTATAAAAAAGTATACACTTATGTTGTAATTTATACACAAGTATTTGTTATCAACAAAATTACTAGGTATTATGTTTTTATAGATTTGTATTATTCCATAGATATTTTACTAATTAAATAACTAAAATTATATATTTGTAAAATGTGACTACAGTAAATACAGATTATTAATTATAACATTATTCTGTCAAACTTGCAAATGAAGATAATGAAGTTTGTGTCAGTAAGTTTAGTAACGTATAAACATAAATGTATACAATTCCATTTAAAGTTTAATTTATTAATACTGACAAAATGAAACTTGACTTTATCAAATAAAATTATTATTTTTATAATTTTGATGTGCCTTTTAATTGTATATTTGACATTTAATTGAGATGCGTATCTATGACGTATCATTGGTAACAGGGGGGGGGGGGGGGGTGAAGCAATATATAAAAATAATATCTTATAACATCTAAATTGTCGAAAATATGTTAATTATGAAAGCGATAAAATGCATAATGTTTTTCTTAAATTTGTTAGTTTATTATTATGATTATAATATATAGCAGGGGTCACCAATTAATTTCTATGGGGGTCCGTTTTGAAACTTACCAAACTTTCCGCGATCCAAACAGTTTCAATGACTTTCACACGTTAATAAATAGGTATTTATTTTATAAATTTGTATTTATACTTAGTTATTTATACAAATTGTATTTTACACACATTAATAAGTAGGTACATATATTTTTTAAATTTGTATTTAAAGTTTCTATATTTATATTATACAAATTTAAAAATTACTCCGTGGATAAGGGTCCATAAAAAAAGTGTTCGCGGTCCGCCAGTTGGTGACTTTTGACATATAGTATATATTATCCTAAATGGTAGAATATTAAGAAAGTACGTCCAAACCATTATTCAGGGTGAGCAATCACATCTATCGATACCCTTTTATACGCCTTTGGTTTTCTAATATATGACAATATTATTATTTTTAATTATAAAGTGTTATGCATTTTAAATTTTATTATGTATTGCATATTTATACTAAAAGATGAAATCAAATCAAAAATTGTGGAAAGTAAGTTGACTATTGTTATAACGTTACCAACTATGAACACAGCACCAATATATTATATAGTGTATTAACAAATGAAGATATATAATTTTTTATATTCTAGAATCATATGGTAAAAAATTATATTACATATTTATATATATATATTAATAGTGGGCAAAAATACTTGAGTGTTATATAACTAATGAATATTATAGAAAACAGCCAAACAGGATAGAATTTTATAATAATAATATTTTTTCCCTAGGTATTATTATACAAATATTGCAGTGTGTTTAGTAAAAAATTAACTATACGTCACCATGTATTGTACAAGAAGCAAAAAAAAAAAAAAAAAATAAAACAATAAGAAATAATATATTCTTAAACTGTTTCTTTGTGTTTTATTAATTGATATAGAAAGTAAAATCAGGACGAAATATACTTAATAGAAAATAAATTCTGGATTATTTTTTCAAAGTACTGAAAGTTCATGTTAATAATTTTACTATATTTTTGAGATGACAACGCAAATATTCCTGTATTTTAGGATAAAAAGAGCGTAATTTTTATATACTCTTGTCGAAATTAAATTTTATATTTTCTAAAGGACAAACTATTATTTTAATTTATTTTATTAGGTACCATTGATAAGGTTATTATTGATTCATACACTACCAAAGGATATATCTTTTATGCATTTAAAAACATGAGTATGTAACCAAATATAATTTTTTTCAATAAAATTATATTTTAAAAATGTATAATTAAACACCATAACAAGTGTTATTTTTTAAATTTACAAAACATGATTTAAAACAACCTGAAACGGTATTAATAAATATTTTACCACTTATAGTATACGATGATTTCCAAGGTATGTAAGTTTATTTATTTAAATTTCTTACGATCGTGATTCGCCTAAATGACATTTTTCTACTGCTAACATTTAAATAATCTAATGCCAGAGTTAACGATTTGAACAACTGAAAATACGTTGTAATGGACGTCTCTAGACGTTCATAGACAAATAAAAAACAACTTAATGTGAAAGGAATGAAATAGATTTATTAAAATGAACACACTAAAAATTATGTTATAAAATTAAGAAAAAGGTTCTGTATCAATGCTCTGAACAAATACTACTAATGACTACGACGGTCGTCCTTCGAATGTAATATACAAAAATGAAATTTACACTATACCAAAAAAAAAAGAAAATATGAAGTATTAAAAATAAGAAACACCGTCTTTTTTGTTGTACGTTGTAATAACACATTGTTATCTATTTAACAACATCATTTAATCATGTAAACAATATTGGGTTAATTCACTTTAAGTTAGTAAAATAATTAAGAAGCAACCCATAAAGTAACACAAGTTATTGCATGTCTTTGTTACTAGAAAAATAAGAAAACCAGGAAATATGAAATAAACTTATCACATCGATTTTTGTCATTATTGATGGTTTTCATGATAAGTGTAATACACAATAATTTGTATTTTGGTTTACAGGTTGTCAATTAGGTAAGTTATGTACAAATTATAATTACACAAATATTTTCAAATTAAAATTTTAAACTATTGGTAAAATAATAATCAACATAAATTATTAAATTATAATTGGTTCAATCGAACAAATGCGAATAGGTCGATTCTGGAATTTCTCTTTCGTCCCATCGGTCCTCGGAGAAATTAGTGGTTTATTATAAATAAGATTTTAATTTATATTATACCTCTTGGAATAATTACTAAAAATTACTTTTTCACGTCATTTGGGATGTATTAAATTATGTAAATAGGAAAACGTATAAATAAGCAATTAGATTATACTCATTATTTTTTAAAATCGAATCGCCTATTTGCTCCTGTCCTATATGCAGCTGGTGCTTTTAAAAATTATACATTTTATTATTGCTGTTTGATTTTGTTGTTATTAAATATGCCACCAGGTAGTTATAATAAATAATAAATAGATACATAAATAAAATAAATAAGTGCTTTACTTCTTTATTTTTTTAATACACATATGTTATTGATAGATGACATTTTACAAGAAACTCTAAAAAATGTTATACTATTTAAGTTTTGTAATATGTCATACGTTTTTAACCTGTAAGTTTTAAATTAAATGTCTCAATTTAAGTTATACGTGAGTTTGATTTCGCTATAATATTTTCCATTGAATCAGTGGAGATACTTATAATTCTAATCTTCTAATTCTTTTAATTCAGTGTTACAATTAACAAGTAGTTTTTTATACAGCACTATTAATTTAAACAAATTCACAAGATACCAAATATTATCTGATTAGTGATTAATGATTATAGAAAAAAACAAATCTATTAATTAGGTACCTAATTAGGTAGGTAACAAAATTTTCGTTTACCCATCACATATATGCTCAAATACACCACTGTAGTAGGATTTGAAAAATAAAAGGAAAAGTTTTATTGCCGACATTAACTATTATAGACTTACTTGGTTTTATTTCTGAACACCTAACTAAAACCTGTTCCTGTCCCTCCTGCTTTATTCGTGATGCTTTTAAAGACAGAATTTGAGTTGATTATATTTTCACAACATTTTTCTAAGGCATTCGACTCGGTAGATTATTGTAATCTTATTTACTCGTACATCTTAGATAAATTAGATATCGCGCGGAGAACCATTATTATCATGGTTTCAATCGTATTTACTATTTAGCTGAACGTAAGTTAGCCCCTTATATCGTCTCATATCCCCTCATAATAAAATAAGGATACAATTAAAATACAACTATTATACGGTTAATTACAATTTTAGTATGGTAGATTAAAAATTATATGTACAATATTTATAAATTAATATTTATTTTATCGAGAAAACTGGAGACTAGGGGCAACAATGATACATATTTAAAAAATGAAATTTTTTACAGGAAAAACAAAATAAACTATTTTAAAATTTAACAAAAATCATATTCTAATTCATTTATAATGTTATAATAGAAACTAGTACCTACTTTAAATGGTCAAAATATAATTTGCAATAACCAAAACCAAAAAATAAAATCTAGGAGATGTCAGGTTATTGTACCGTAATATTATTTAAAAAATTATATTAGATTATAATTATTTAATTAAATTATTATAAAATGTTTCTATTACATTGTTTAACTTAAATTTATATCTTTTGGGATTTGTGTTTCAAAATAACAAGAATTACCCAAGTTACAGAATATTCCCCCAAACGAGCGATAAAAATTAGAAAAGTTTATAAAAATGAACTAAAAAATAAAATAACGTCTTATACAGAAGACGAAGCGTTAGCATTTATAATTGATACTCGTATGACAAAAAAATGTGTATCATAAAACTCGAAAAGGGGCTAAACTACATTGAACATGCCGGATTAAAAATATGAGACGACGTGCCGGCGCTAAAAAATTATAACGCTGTACGATTACTTGGTAGTGTGCCCATCACTCGCCACTCGCCACAAAATGTATCAATAATTTATGTTTATAACTTTTATAATATAATATAGTAATTAATCAATTTTTTTAAATACGCATATGTTATTTTACAATGATATGTTAATAGCTCTGTTAATAGTCAAACTAAAGTCAATCCTAAAACACATACGTTTTGTCTTTTATTAGTCATGATTTATATTACATATACATTTCTAAAAAATAAATATATTATTTTGTAGGATGTAACTACACAGAGTGTCCCAGATTTATTTACTAATAGCATATATCTCGAAAGTTTAAAATTTTCGTATGCAATTTTTTCAAATTATTATTTAGGAAACGGACTATAATACTATATTTATTACTTATCTAAAATAAGACGTCTCATAAAAAAAAATAAACTCTTTTTAATTTTAAACAGTATTTTGTATTTAAATTGTATTTTGTATTCAGAATTATAATTATATTTATTATTCAAATGCCTATTATTAATTTTCTATAAAATATTTATTCGAGGAATTATAATAAAATAATTTCACTAAATTTAGTGTTCGAGTGTAATTTATAAAATTCACTTATTTGTATTTAGTTTATAGGGTATCCCAGATCTATTTACTAATTTCAATATGTCCGCGAAAAAAAAAATCTTGATTGCAAATTTTTTATATTATATTTAGTGTTTGAAAATTTCACGAAATATAAAATTGTGAAATATTTCATTATATGAAATATATTAACATGTTGACTGCGATCCAAGGTAATCTCTGGTGCTAAATTTTTTTGCTAAATTGGTTTTTTTTGCCTTACATTAATTATATCACGTATTGGTTTTTCCGATTTTTCGTTTTTTACTGGAAAAAATCGATGACGACAAATAGTCATCATCCGCATCACAATAATTATGGTATCACCATAATAATCTTGGCTCACCAAAATCAGAGGTTTAAATGAGGTTAAAACCATGAGGTTTCAGTATATTTTTAATATATTTAATTCATTTAATAACAATAAAAACAAAATTAATACTTTAGTATTTGGTATAATACCATGTGGAATCTCAAATAAAATATAAAGTACAGTATGTATGACATGTATAATTTATAAACCTATATTATATAGTATATTATACTATTTAAATATAATACGTATATTACTATTGGTATCACATAATAAATAAAACACATATAAAATATACAAGAAAACAATATAACAAATCACATAAGGTTGACAGATGAATGTGTAAAATAATAAGAAATAATATGATTATTTAGACATAGGTATATGATTCTGAGCGAAGCGAAGAATGTATTGGTTTTACAAAGATTTTTTTTTTTATGTATGTAAACATATTTTCGAGTAGAAATAATGGTCCGCTTACAATAATTAGGGTATGCTTTTGGTAGATAGTCTTGTCTAGTTGGTACTTTATTTAGCTCGTTTTTCGAATTTCTCAAGTTTTTTTCTTGGAATAGGAATACCTACCAAAAAATGGTGGAAAATTGGCATAATTATGGTTTCTTTTTATTTTAAATTTTTTAACTGTATGATAACTAATTGAGTTTTGATTGTAGGGAATTGATTTTTTTGAGTATTAATATAGATAATATTCAAGTATGGTAGAAATTTGAATGAATTAGTTGATTATTTGTCCAAGTATAGAAGTTTGAACTTTTTTCCAAAAATGTTGAATATTTCTAGCATTTTTTTGTTTATCGCTTTGAAAATTTTATCGGAGTCTAATAATATACTACTTAATCTTTTTACATAATATTTTGAAAATCGTGACTGATAATTTTTTTTTATAGGCTTTTAAAGTTAAAATTCCCGAAAATCGACAAAATAATGATTTCATTATTTTAAATTTTTTAATTTCGTGATAACTAATTGAGTTTTGTTCGTAGGGAATGAATTATTAATATAGTTTATTGTAATGTATTGAGTTTCGCTCAGAATCGTATTTCTAATGCAATATCATTGTATTCAAATCTTAAGTATAATAAACCACTAATTTTTCCGAGGATCAAAGGGTTGAAGGAGGAATGTTCACAATCTAAATTTCTACTTTTTCATATTGAAGTAGATTAGTGATTTTCAGATGCCTTGTAACGGATATTAATGTAGATGTAAAGAGGGATGGAAAAAAACAATTGAAAAATCTATAACTTTTTTAGAATTTTAGATATTTAAAAAATGGCTCCATAGTTGCACAAGTAAACTTGTCATCTATCTGGTGTAAAAATTTTGTGGCTTAAGTATTTCTGTAGCCTTTTGGGTTCTTTCCCGCGTAAAACACTTTTTTTGGTAAAAATAAAGAGTGGGTAGCATCCTCTTAAGACGAGGTAGTGATATTTAGGTAATTTAATTTAGTATTATTATTAAATAATTTATAAATCATACGAGTATTTAAAATTTAATTATTTATATAAATATATTACCTTGATAAATATTTATTTATATTTTGGTTGGTATGTTTTAAATGAATTATGTTCAATCCTAATTTTTTCAATTAAAAATATTGTAATAATAATAATATAAAATTTTGTAATAATAATAATATAAAATTTTGTAATAATAAAATGTTAAACAATATGTATAATACTTTCAATGATACCTATGTGAATTAATGTTTAAGGTATTTTTTAGATTCACAAGATTTTCAATTGTGACGTATTGTATATCACATTTTACTCAAACCATATTTTTGAATAAAATATCATTGCATATATTAATTGAAATAAGCTATTTAAAAGGAACGTCCGTAATCGACCTTGCCGTTTTTTTATATACATAATTGGCATATCATTTACAATATTATTCACATAAATGTACGTATTGCAATGTATTTTTCTAATTACTTAATGTTATTAGTAGATAAAATTATTTATTTATATTAATATTGTGCTTATTGTCATGATAGTCAATCACATGCCCTTCCCATCGACTATTCGAGTATTATAAAATATAAAAGTTTATACAGTCCACTTTAAAAAATTAATTTATTAAAATTATCATACTGCAACGTTTAATTTGACAGTTGTCTTCGATACTTCCGTATAACACCGTGCTCCCTACAAACTAGTAATATACCACTCCACATTCGACGGATATAAATAGAGCGAACATCTATTTTACAATATTCGTAAGTAAAATATTATCTATTATCTACTCAAAGTGTAAACATTTTTATTGAAATATATTGTATCATTAATTAATAAGTAAACAAATATATAATATATTAAATTATATTCGATGTACTGGCAAATTATATATAGATTCTTCAATTCAATAATACATAATAAAAAATTGCATTGAAACTTCTACATATAACTACAATTACTTTGCGCACAAAATTTCTGCGATTTATCCTAGTCATTTTGTTATTTTGCAATAATTCATTTCAATACACGATAAGGCATTAGAACTAAAAATATTTTGAATATAGAATATAATTTATATACTTGTGCGTTATGACCAGTGCTGGATTAAAAGTATAAGACAACTTGCTGACGCCAAAAAATTTAATACTGCATGTTTACTTTTTAATTCCCCACACACAATCACTTATCACTTACAAAATGTTACAATTTATATTTCTATCTTTTATAATATTATAGAGATTAATGTTTTTTATAATTCAATAACAGTGTTGTGCGTTATTTAGATAAAATATAGTTATATTTTTATCTTATATAGATAAATATATAGGCTATCTGAAAATAATTATCTAAATAATTATTCAATCAATTATTTAAAAAATATTGACACAAACCTATTTTAAACCGCGCTCTGTAAATACTATTTATAGTTTTAACTGGAGCATCAGATAGTTTATAATTAATAATAATAATATTTACAAACTAATCATGATAATAACAACTTTGGTTTATGCCGAGTATGAACTTTAGATCTACAATATTAAATAATATTTAATATTATTAATTATCTGTTTTTTTATCTAGATAAAATTGGTTGTCTATTATCTCTTATCTAGATAAAAAAATTAATTGTTATCTATTTATCTTATCTAGATAATTTTAAAACGAATTATCTGTCATCTTATCCAAGTGACTTGAAACAGACTCATTATTAATGACGCATGTATATCGTGCATGCGTGTACTAAAAAATAAGCCTTTAATATCAATATCTTAATTAGTATCACGAAATAAAAAACGTTTAAATAAAATAAGCCGCAATTTTTTTTATTATTATTCAACTCTCAATGATATATGAATAATACAATAAATAATAAAAAATAATGGGACAAATTCTAATAAATAACTATTAGAGGCCAGTAGACCTATACTGTTTAGAACGGATGTTTTACGATCATTAGGTTCGAAGGCAAAGATAAAGCAAGTTTTGTTTTTATATTATTCTAGTTTTTATTTTATA
>CM023358.1:24225198-24246543 GCA_013282895.1 Eriosoma lanigerum | reverse complement strand
TTTGGTGACTATATATATTACGATTGCCCATAAAATAGTTGTCATTCGCAGAAATTTGATGTAGGTGGATAATAAATAAAATATAAAATATACAAAATATGCTAACTAAATATAAGTTAAATATTTGTATTTTAATTGGTTATTACCTCCACAATTTTAATTGTATACTAAAACATTTATAGCACTCGTTGTCTTGGTTTACTCTACATAGAAATTAATAGGAAAATCTCTGGTTATGACCAATACCATATTAAAAGTCTAAGACGATGTACCGCGGCCGAAGCCAAAAAAATTTAATACTGCCCGTTTACTTTGTAATTACCCACACTTTATCGCTCACCACTTCCAAAATGCGTAAACAATTTATCTTTTATAATGTTATTGTAATCAATTTTTATAAATACGCATATTATGTTACTTTACTTTTATATATTAATAGCTGTGTTAATAGTCAAACTAATGTTTAATCCAAATTACATACGTTTTGTCTTATATTAATCATGTTTTATATTTTGGTTTTATTGTATAAAATTACTTTAAAATAAACAATACTTATATTTATTGTATACCAGCAGTATGTACCAATGCACTATTCAACGCTATTCAGAATTTTATACCAATAAAAACAATCAAAATTCCTTAATCACCCCGTTGGGTATCACCTTCCTTAATAATCAAAAAAATATGCACATAAATTGTTTAAAAAGTCAAACCTACTCTTTGCTATTTCATTTTTTCCCATTTTCGATCAAAATGTAATCAACTATTCTTAAATAACTATAGTTCTTACATCAGAAAAACTGAGTGCTTTCTTTACAAACCCTGCCAAATTCTGGAAATACGCCCGAGATCTTATGCAATATTTACAAATTATCTCCTCTGTCCATCTTTTCAATGAGGTAGCAACCTCACCATTAAATAACGCCAACATCTTCTCTATATTCTTTAACTTAGTTTTTAAACACCTTAAAAACCTTTTTTACCCCTTTTTCTACTCTTAATCAATCAAAAATTACCAATACAATCAACTATAAAATTGCTCTTTTTCATTATGCGATGTCCTCTCTGTTCTTGAAAATCTAAAAATCAACTACTCCAATAGCCCTTAAAATATTTATACCTGTCTACTTCATAGGCGTCGTAATTCCCTAGCTCATCATTTTTTACTCTTCATCCAACGATACTTATACAAAGGAGTTTTTCCTATTGTTAAAAAAATTGCTCTATAACCCCAATCCTTAAATTTAGGAACATTACAAATTACAGGCCTATATCCATTCTTCCCCATAAAACCCCCATAAAAATATTTTGAATCCCTGGTTTTTTCCTCCATCAAAGGAAGCGCGGTTATCACATTCCTAGTAACTGCCAATATGGCTTTCGTCCTGGTAAATCGGCTGATGCTAGCTGTTCGGTCTTTTCTTCTTATATTCTGGATAATATTGAAACAGGTTGACGTGGTATTAACTGACTTCAAAATGACCATTGTCACAGTTGACCACGGCACTTTTATTACAATTGATGAAATTGTATTGAAAAGATGAAATGCTTTCTGACTTTTGTGTCATATCTTCTGGAATTTTTCAGGTCGGCTATCTTGGCCCTCTCTTATTCATCCTTTTTTTTATCTTACTTTTCGAATTTATCCTGTATTCTAAAGTTCACTTTTTCGCCGACGGCATCAAATTTTTCCTTAATATAAATTCAACATCGGTCTGCCTACTCCTTCAATCTGACCCTGATTCATTATCTAATTGGGCCAAGCAGCTTAACCTTACACTCAACACAAAAAAATATCATGTTATGTCTTTTCCAGTTAACTATCTTCTATATTTCAAACCTACTCCTTCGAAGGTTAATATTCAACCGCGTATCCATAATTAAAGATCTAGTCATTTATTTCATCTCTTCCCTTTCTCTTGGCATAGCCAACTGCATTTATAATCGCGTGCACTCCGAAGCACTCTCCCTGATTATTATAAAATATAAAAGTTACTATAGTTCATTATTTTTATATTTATCAGCACATTAGGTTATAAGATAGTATACCGCATACTGTTATATAGAGTACTAGTAGATTTTTAATAGCTGAATAGAGCTGTGGTTAGTTGAAAATTACCAAATTAACATACTGTTCCTAATGTTAGGATTAAATATATGCATTCACATCCGTAAGGAACAAAGTATTATCGACTATACTATACTAATCGACTCTGGTTGAATTTTTGGGTTAAATAAAGAATGGATGACATTAGATATTTTGATATTTTGAGAGATAGAATATTTGGGTTTTGAACCCACCAATTATTATTAATAAATTGTAAATGGTATACTTAAAATTAAGTTTATTAATTTTTAGAAATGGATAACAATGGAAATTCCTCATGTCAAAATATTCATATTCGAAATGACCAATCAGTTTATCCCTATCAATTGCAACCTAACAGACTTTGCATCAATGTGAGAAATGTTCTAAATAAGTCATTTTTTAGTAAAAGATACGCATTGGCAGTATTGGCGCTTATAGGTAAGAATAATATATGTAAAATTGAATGATTTAAATATATACAATTAGCTCTATGTTGTGAACCTACATCAATAAAGTACTACGTTTATTAATTAAATTAATAATGAAAAAGCGGGAAGGTCGATTTTGGATGTTTCTCCTTCATCTATATGGTCCTCGGAGAAATGAGTAATTTAGTATAATTAAGATTTAAATGAAATTATATTGCATTAGAAAATACGATTCTGAGTAAATCTCATTATAATACATTATATTACCCTGATAAGCTATTCAAAAAGATTACTACTTATAAAAATTCTCAAAATATGTCGAGTACCTACGTTCAAAGTTTTATTAGTTATCATGAAAAATTTTGCTGTTTTTCCGTCATTTATTGGTAGTGAGTTTTTTTTCGTCGAAAAACATTTTAGAAATTTAAAAAATAAGTTGAATAAAGTAACAACCAGATGAAATTTACCACCAAAAACGTACCCTAATTAAAGTATTGGAACCAATATTTCTACCTGAGATCATACTTTCAGACTTTAATAAACACATAGTGCCTCTCTCTCAATCTTTTGTTTTCAATCCTGTGTTTGGTTTGTAGCAATACATCACTCTTCCCTATTTTTTGCTTTCTTTATTGTCTCTTTGTTAGAATTATCCCTTTGGTCCTTTATTTTTGTTGCATATATTCCATTCGTGGTCTTCTCCTAGAATTCTTACCTTCTATGCAACCTTCTATAATGACTCCCACTATCCCAACATGTCTCTTAATACTTATTTTAAGCATCCTTCTGTGGTACCACATCTCAAAAGCTACTATTCTTCTTTGTTCCTTTTTGGCAATCGTCTATGTTTCGCTACCATATAGCGTTACACTCCTTACATCTGTCTTTAGATGATTAATGTAGTGTGTATGTTGATATTTCTTAAAGTAAAGAGTCCTCTTTTTTTGTTAAAGACTATCTTTGCTTGGCATATTATTTTTATTATTTCTCTTTTACATCTGCCATCTTCACCTATTATTCTTCACAAATATTCAAACTCTTCTACTTGCTCATAGTTTGATTCATGCATGTGTATTCTTGCTCTAATATTATTGATTCTGCTACATACAAAAACTTTATTCATTATCGTATTTATTTTCATGTTAAATTCGTTGAGCAGAGTTTCTTCCATACATCTCAGAATCGTTTGCAACTCTACATCATTTTCGTCTATTACTGCTATAGTACTATAGCGTCTGCAAACCGTAGCATATCAATCTTCCTGCCATTCATCTTTATACCCAAATAAATTTTCTCTCTTAATATGTCAATTGCTTATTGAATGTATTTATTGAATATGCGAAACATATGCCAGTATTCTACATAAGAAAAAAGAATTTGAAAACTATAAGTTCATTTTTTGCTAAAATGATTCTTTAGCTAAATATAAAACTTTGAACTTTTTTCCAAATATGTTTAATATAACCTACAATTTTAGGTTAAACGATTTGAAAATTTTATACAAGTCTAATCATATACAATTTATAATGTTTTTAAGAAATATATTTTTTCAGAAAATCGTGAATAACAAAAGACAATTTTTTATTTAAACTTTTAACTTCAAAACTACTAAATTTGGCAAAATAACGGTTTCCGTCAATTTATTAATTTTTATTTCATGATAAATAATTGGGTTTGATCGTAAGGACTCGAAAATTGTTTTATTTTTGAGTATTCACATAGGTGTTTTAAACTTTTTTTAAAAAAAAAAATTAAAAACGATTGATTGATTTTCTGACTAAGTATAGAGATTTAAAATTTTTCCAAAATTGTTTATGATTACATACAATATTGGGTTTAACGGTTTGAACATTTTATAGAAGCCTACTCATCTAATACTTTATCAATTTCCAAAATATTGTGAAAATTGTAAGTCACAATATTTTTTTATTAACTTTTAAATTTGAATATGATTGGTAAAATTGAATATAATGTTTTTTTTTATGTATGCAGAGACTTTCAGATAGAAATAATTGTCCAATTGGCGATTACCAAAAAAAGGGTTTGCTTAATATAGCAATATGCATCTACCTGATAATTTTTTCATTTGAAATTGATTTTAGATTTTTCATGATAACAAATGAAATTTTGAACGTAGATATTTGAAATTTTTTGAGTTTTCCTCTAGGTAATTTACAGTGCTAAACTTATGGAACGATCTTTTGGTAAAATATATTGTTTTATATTGAGTTTCGCTCAGAATCATATTTTCTAATACAACATTATTGCATTCAAAGCTTAATTATAATAAACCACTAATTTCACCGAGGACCAAAGGAACGAAGAAAGAATGTCCAAAATTGACCTGATTTTTATAAACTACAAAAGAATTGTGTTGAATAATTTTTTTTTGTTTTTAGGCATAATAAATATGCAGTTGCAAAAAATATTGATATATGATGCATTGTCATTGTCTGAGGTAAAAAAAATAAAATTGAAATTATTTGAATATATAATTAAATGAATTAGTTAAAAAAAATATTAAAAAAATAATAACAATAAGACTAAAATAGGCTTCCCACGACTCGCATAGTACTTGACGAATATTCGCTATTTAGTAAACACGCGGGTCGTAGGATCGGCGTACTCATTCAATATATAGGCCAATAATATTTTATTGTACTAAAACGTATTCTAACTATACCAATACAATTATACTAAAACGTATCGCATATAATTTTTTATATTTTTAGCACCATTTTTGATTTATTGTGTATAATTTTCAAATAATAACAAATAATTTTATGAAAATTGTAGATATTAATTATATAAATATACAAAATACTATATTCTTGTATATTAAAATTTTGAATAAAAGTTCGATATTATATTATACATTCATAATAGTTCTCATACATTTTTGACAATGTTAATTAGAAATCTTAGTAATCTTTTTCTATAATGCCATTTTAAGTAATTTAATTTTCCAATATATTAATCAAATATAGACTTTGTTATAATACCCATTCGATTACTTATATAAAAAGAAATATCATTTAAAAGTTTACATGGGATTTCAGATTCCGTCACTTTTTCAAGAAAAAGAATAACATGACATATACACATTATAATCGTATTAATTCTTTATTTTATGTTTATATTTTTTTACAGCAAAACAATTTATTTATTCTGTATCTATTCTACGAAGAAACACATTTGGGATTCTATGCAAATATAATTTCTTACTTAACAGGCGGCATTTTAGCTTACGTTTATAAAGCGCACAAGTAATTTTGAAAAAAATTGTTAAAAATATATTAATAAATAAAAATAATATTTTATTTTAGTATTTTTAGATTATCTATAATTCTGTCTTCTACGTTATATATATTATTAATCGTCATCCTTGACATTGACAACAATCTATTAAATAATAAAATAATATTATGGCCTATTCTATTCTGTTATGAATGTGCAAAGGTAAAAATATACTCGTATTTTATTAAATTTCAGTATTCTTATTAAGTGTTATAATCTGTTTATCTGTATATCTGTAACAAGATGGATAACGAAAAACAACGAGTACAGTATAGAAAATGAATATTACAACGATCGGTCCTTCACGAAACAGAATTCAGAAATGAAAATTCAGTTTGGACTGTAGCATAATTATACACTATAACGTACATGTGACACAGAAGTTAAAACATACAAATTTAGACTTTTTACTTTTGAAAAACATTGACGACTAACTATTTACAACATAATAACATAAAACGTCTAACATAAAACATCTAACACAAATTTTTCTCTAAAATATTAATAAAACAATATTATTTTAATTGTTTTAGGGTGCAATTTTTCCAGCGAGTATTAGCATTTGGAAACACTTAGCTCCACAAAACGAACGACCAATACTTGCTACAATTGTGACGTTACATCAATTTTTTAATTTTATTCCATACTATTTTTTAGAGTTAGTTAGCACGCCTTATGTAAGCTACCTTAGAGAATTACTTTATTTGAGTGGTAATATTGTAAAATTGGGAACAAGGATAATTTTTTAAAAATTAACTTTTTTTCTTTAGGCATATTCGGATTGTTCTGGTACGTTTTATGGTCATATTTAGTACATAGCAATTTATTAAGACTACATTGCAACTATAATAGTATTACAAACACAAAAATGATGCTATTTAATATTCCTTGGAAGAAAATGTTAACATCTACATCTGTTTATGCAATAATTGTGGCATATATAGGCGGGTCTCTTGTAAAATACATATGTTCTTATTTACCGTATAGTATCATCTTGGTACGTATGATTTCTAATCGAATATAATATTATCATGTTTCAAATAATTATTGGCGTTTAACTATACGTTAACGGATCACTTCCCCTTTTATTACCAAATAAACAGTGGTATGTTCTAAAATGAAACTCAATTTAGCTCTAGTTAACTACGTGATTTTCTGGTAGATAGGAGGTTACTCAATACTAGAGTTCAATAACTTCGAGTTATTTACTCTTGATAAGTTATTATTACCCAGCCATTATAGGTAGGTTTAAACTTAGTCTATTGATATTGTAGTTTGTACCTTATCAATTAACAATTATCATAATATAAGTTAACAATCACTTTTAAAATTATTTATTATTTATTTATATTCTTAATTAATATTTAATAATTTAATAATTTGTTTAACTATTAATTAACTAATAATATGAAATTAACGGTTGAATTTAGGTAAATACCAAATCAAGGTTATCTATTCAGGTTAGCGACTGGTAGGCGTTCGTTCCTATGTTGCTAATGCATTGACTGATATGAAGTGGCGTTTATAGTGTATTAATGCGCTAGTAGTTGTTGAACCGATTTTAAATCGTAAATAATACGTAATGATATTAGAAAAAACAATTCTGAGCGAAACTCAATATATTACAATATACTATACTAATATTTCATTCCAAATATTACCACGTGTGTAAATTATTGATGTAAATATTTATAAAAATTTCAAGTTCCTACGATCAAATTTCAAGTAGTTAAAATGTTAAACTTAAACTTGCAGGTATTATCAACAATTTTTTGAAAAAATTCCAGAACTTAGAGGAAAACGAAATTTTTCTATTTTCAGCCATCCTTTGGTAATTTTTCTTTTGCCATGGAGAATGTTTTAGAGAAATTTGAAAAATGATCTAAATTACCAACAAGATCCAATTTGCTACCAAAAGCACATACTCTTCGTGATTTCGGACCATTATTTAATTTCGATAAAATGTCTTCAACATAAAAAACAATTACATTCTGATTGCTAAGAATCTAAAAAAAAATTTTCCGTTGTTAGTCAAAGTATTGTAAAAAAGATAGATTCCTAATTCTATCAGTTTATTCAGTTCACATTTAAATATTGCTTTCTTGAAATATAGAATATAACCATAATGAAAACAATTTTAATACTATCTAAATTTCAAAAGTTAAACGCCAAATTAAATAAAATTCGTAAACATTAATTATTATTATTATTAAATAGGAATTATATACCGAAGGAATGATTTCATTAGTGGGAGCAGTTATAATTGCATTCGGTGTAATTATGGCTAATTATTTTTGTTTTCAAAGAGGTTTGATCTCTACCACATTATTAAGGAAAACTTTGACTTGCTCCGGGTTCGTCATATGTAATGTCATAATTATTCTTTTCGCTTGCGATTACATTAAGGACACCAAGTATATCACAATTGTAGTGAATTTATCCCTATACGCAAGTACTTTTGGTAAGTCCATAAATCAAAGACTAATCAAATTATATTCGTTCATGTACTTAAATATACAGATCATACAAAAACAAAATGAACCAAATGAAGCCCAAACACGACTTTACACATTTTAATTTTTAGGATAAATATAATTTAAGTGTAAATTATATCAATAACATTGATGAAAAAAGTGGATCTAAAGTACGGCCGATGACTTTTCAGCATTAAATATTTCGTTGTTAACGTTAAAAAAAAAAATAAAAATATTATTAAAATATTTAAAACATTTATATACAAATTTATAAATTATTTACAAATTACGTAAATTAAATAACAATATTAATTATACTATGATACTATTAATATAAACATATTAATATTACTTATATTAAAATAAATAAATCAATAAATATAATAATATTAATAGTTTAAATAGTAAAATTTAAATTTAAAAATGTGGGAAGGTCAATTTAGGACGTACACAATATATTATATTGGTAAGCTGTTACAAAAGTTAAAAAGGTACCTACATTCAAAATTGCATTAGTTATCATGAAAAATTTTAAATCAATTTCATCAAAATTACGATTTCCTTGAAATTTGCAACTTTTTCATTTTTTTTTTGAAATTTTTTTTTCCTCGTGGAAACTTTTGAGTAGTTTAATAATAGAACTAAATAAAGTTCCAACTACATGCAAACGAGAATACTAAAATGACATGCACGTCTCGTCTAATGCACCGAATAGTGGATATTATGTTATGCCTGATTTTAACCACTTCCTTATGACTTTTTTTGGACACGAATATAGTATGGAAAACAAATTATGTACCGTTGATCGTGTGAAAATTATATCAAATCGTATTCAAGCGGAGATGAATGTATTTTTGAATATTTTTATCATAAGACTAGAGTACTAGATTGTGCTAATAAATAATCTAAATGATATATTGAGACGATATGTGTCTTAATATATAGATTATTACATAGTATCTTAATGTTCGTAGGCATGTAAATGAAGATGAGATATTGACTGATATTAATTATTGATTAAGAATTTTCAATAGAATCCTCTATTTCATTGTCCAACCATCCGATCCATACGATCATTTAACATTGAATATCATAACTCGATATCTATAGTGTCAAATAATAATAAGTCGTTAAGTAATGTCTAACAAATTCTAACAACGTCTAACAAGTCTTAAATAAGCTTGTTAGAGGAATTTGAAATATATGTGTTATAAGTGTAGTGTCAATTTCACGTACGTATGATTTTAATATAATATTTAAAAAGGGAAACTTTTTTCAAGCGACTGACTTTTTATAAATAAAATAAAAATATTTGTAATATTAATTTGTGGTGCAAAATAATTCAGTATCGGTGGTGTGATGTTGTTTCTCTCTCTATCAGACCCAGAAGCCGCTGCAATAATAATAATTAGCATAATGTTACGGAATATGCATATCCAATTTTTTTTATTCATCAAGTTTTCTAAATTACGAATTACCCCGTTCTTATTATGAATATTGATTATCGATAATAACTTTTATATCAATTGTAATAAAAGTTTTATTGTTATTTTTCATATGATTGTAAATTAAATTCTTTGTACCTATTCTAATAATATATAATGATAGTTCTATAGTAGGAGATGACAATCTATGTGCGATACGTGCTCATATGTTTTAACGATTCTTCCTATTATATTTTATTGTTTTAAAATTATATGCGTTATCTTCTAAACATTTTTTTCTATTTACAATTCCTAAAAAAAATTAAATTTCAGTATGGGGGGGGGGGGGGGGGGGGTGAACCACTCCGAATTGAGGGGCGCCAAATATGGTTGCCCTAGGGCTTAAATTAAAGTAGCACGGTACTATCCATACTAAAATAATAATAATACTTAATACCATTACAAGAACAATACGATTATTTATTTATTATTAATTCAATATTTCTATTAATTATTTTCTAGGTAGAATCTGAGCAAAGCGAATGTTTTTTTTTTCTGAAAACATGTTTTCTGGTGGAATGGTTCGATTATCACAATTAGTGTATGCGTTCAGTACCAAATCGCATTTACTGGGTACTTTATTTTGCTCATTTATCTTATTTCTCAAGTTTCCCCTTGGGATATAAAAAAAATACCAAAAAAATTATGGAAAATCGGCAAAGTTTTTGTAATAATATGTATTCGACATATGAGAAAAAATGTTGGAACGAATTATGATTATAATATATTGTGACTGATTGGGTTTCGCTTAAAATTGTATTTTCGAATGTATTATGTCATTGCATTCAAATTTTAATAAATAACTAATTTCTCCGTGGACCGGGGTGATGAAGTGGAAACGTCTGGAATCTACCATTTCGTTTTTTTTTCATTTCGATTTTTATCTATCGTAATATAGTTGATATTGAATTGAATATCGTCGTATGCGTAAGAACACAATTTAAAAATATAATATTTTTGTTTCAACGCCGGATTTGAAATATCAGATTTCTTAAAACATTCATTAAATTATGATACAATATCATTAAAAATAATGGATAATGTAATATTAAATACAGCTAATGGCACAAGTTTAAATTTACTCGGATATTGATATAGTTATTAAATTTCAAAATAATATTTTTCCAATGCAATGTATGGTGGTCAAAAATCTAGTAGGTCCTAGTTTATTAAGTACTGATTTTTTAGACTTTATAAAGCAAATAAATTTGGTTAATAACGATAAGTTATATTAGAATTTGACTAAAGATAATTTATTATTAAATATAGATAGTGAATTAATTAATAACAATAATATTAATAATGAAATCGAAAAATAACTGATATAATACAATAAATGACAAACAAAACTAATGAAAATGAATAACCTAACAACACATAATATTAATTACTTATAAGTAATAAGTATAATAATAGGAATAATATATAGTCTTTTTAGAATAACGTCATATATTTTTATCCCGGGATGTTATTTTACGTACAAGTTATGCCTGAGACAATGAGAATAAAAATGAAACATTTTCGAAAAAATCTAGCTAATTTTCACAAAAAAATTTATCTTATACATTTATCTAGATAAGTGAAATTTTTAGCCTAAATAAATACTTAGATAACTTATATTTATTTATCTAAATAAGATTAAATAAAAAAAATAAAAAACAGTCCCAACACTGGTTAAAATTATGTTTATTCAAATTATTATAATTCATAGCACTTCCAAAGAAAAAAAAAATCAAGCTTCCAGCATAGTTATTAACGTTCTCATATAAATAATGTAAAAATGAAATTAATCAACAAAATACTTCATAATATTAATAATTGATATAATTAAAATAGCATGGTAAAAATTTAATATTTAAATAATACCAAGATAACATTAATTGAAATAAATTCATACTTTTACCACATTTATTATACAAATAAATATTTCCAATAACATAAAATAATAATAATTTGTTGTCTAATGATATGGTATTATGTTCTATTCTATGGTACCTCAATATATATTTTATTAGAAGAATTATTATAACTTGATTCCTAATCTTAAAAGCGTTTTAAATGTATCATACCATTATAATTGTTTTAATAATAAATGTGTATCTATAAAATAATTATAATTTATAACGGAAAACAAAAATTAAATTAAATATTTTTTTTTAAAAAAAAACAATTAACCACTATTATAAAAAGTAGTTTTGGTTTTAATTAATACATTTATAATTTTGGGTTTTAGTCTTGTTATTGAAAACCTTTATTTTTACCCTAGATTTTCGGTTTTAGTTGAAGTACACACTAATTGTTAAAACTGGGTTTTAAACAATTATCATACCAGGTCATGGTGACAATGTTAATAATAATAAAGTGCAGTTAAATAGTATGATGTTTAATAATGGAATACATTTTTTTATTATATAGGGTATACTGTAAATCATTTAGACATTACTCCAAAATATGCTAGTATTTTACTGGGCATCACAATGACAATTAATAGTATTTTTATGAATGTATATGAAAATATGAAATATTATAGTGTAAGTATATAAAAAATATTTGATTCTGATGTATTTAAATTTTTTATTATTTTAAACTAAATTTTTAAACCTTAAATTATGTTATATTATATCTAACTTTTATTTGTAGACGGCTAATGAAATACAATGGACGATTTATCCCACCACCTATTTTGAGGTATTTAAATTTTATATTATTGTAAACTTAATTTTTAAACCTTAAATATATAGTATATTGAATATAGCATTTATTTATAGCCAACTAATGAAACACAATGGACAACCATTTCCACCATCGATTATGAGGTATTTAAATTTTATATAATTTTTAAACTAAATTTTGAAACCCTTTGTTATTGTATATTTATATCCATTTTTTATTTATAGTCAACTTATAAACAACAATTGCCGATCTTCTCCGTCATCGTAGTATTCTTAAGTGCGTTATTTTACGGAATTTTCGCTTCGGGAAAAATGCAACCATGGGCCGTAGAACATTAAATTGAGTTGTAATTCCAATAAGCAATCAAATCGATCTATTTTGACGTTATATAAACTAGAAAATAATGTATAAGTATTTTATATTTATTTTTCATTAGGAAAGAAGAAAGATCTAAAATTCTATTTTGTATTCAGAGTTCTAATTATAATTATTATTTAAATACCAATGACTTATTATATTTAAAATATTCATTTAAGGAATTAAAATGAAAATATTTCACAAAAATAAAAGTGTTTGAGTGCAATTCATAAAATTCAGTAATTTGAAATTAGTATACACAGTGTCCCAGATCTATTTACTAATTGCAATATCTCCACGAAAAACTTTTTAAGAAAAATATTTAAATTTTTCAATTATCTTTTTGAATATTTCGGAAAGCGAAATCAATATTATTTTGGTGTTATATATAACTATATAATTTCTATTCATTAATTACTTTTTCTTCTTTTTCTTACCTTCCAATATTTTGAGATCGCCATCCTACATCTCTATCTTGATTTCCTATATGATATTAACCAGCCAAACTAGTTATCTTTATATTAATTTCTATCTCATTGACTAACCACTTTTAAAATATAAGATAACTTATTAATAAACAATATAAACTTATTATGTACATGTTACAACGTATATGGTACATATTCATTTCTAAAATATTAATTTATATTTTGGTGATTTGTAACAACTAATGTTATTATATTATAACAGTATGCTATGAAATAATTAATATTCAAACATGCAGGTTCTTTAATTGATAATGACCCGGCCAATACTTGTAATATTTCTTTAAATAGTTAATTTATTAACGCGGCAGAATTGCTCTTTAATCACAATGTTTTTCTTTGTAATTATATTATTATTTGATAATGAATTTATACATACACGTGGATAAACTACACTAACATATCTTACAAAAATTAAAGTGTTCCAGTGCATTTTATTTAAAATTTCATATAAATGGGTTACGTATACTAATTACTACTATACAAATATGTATAATATACACAATAATGGAATATTTTATAATTATTAGAAAAATAATGTGAATTTTACGATAATTAATTTTACAGATTTGGACTCAGTAAGTAAATTTAATAAATATTATAAAAAAAAGTAGGAAGGTTGATTTTGGATGTTCTTTCTTCGTCCCTTCCGTCCTTGGAGAAATTGGAGGTTTATTATAATTTATAATTATTAAAAAATACGATTATGAGCGTAACTAAATATAATACATAAAAATATACTGATAGATCATTCCATAAGTTTATCACGCGTGTTAACTACCTATGAGAAAATTTAAAAAAATGTATTATACCTACGTTCATATTTGCATTAATTATCATGAAAAATCTAAAATAAAATTCATCTAAGTTACAATTTCCATAAATTTTGACGTTTTTAGTCATTTTATGGTAGTTTCCTTCTCCCAAAGAAAAACTTTTGATAAATTCGAGAAATGAGCTAATATATAAAGTACACAGTACATAAAATTAGCAAACGAAAGCGCACCTTATTTATGCTAATCTGACAACTATGATAGAAACTATTTCTACCCTAAAATTACCTTAAGACATAAAAAAAATATAATATTCAATTATACAAAAATATTCAAATTTTAGGACCTATAAAAAAATATTGTCATCTTCGAATTTAAAAATATTTTGGAAATCGATTATGTAGTATTTGAGACAGCTTCTATACCATTTTCAAACCGTTAAACCCAAAATTGCATGTAATATTAAACATTTTTTAAAAAAAATTCAAAGCTTTATACTTAGACAGAAAACCAACCAATCATTTCTAAACTTTTTTTCTCTAATGAAGAACACGTACGAAATATTCAGGAAAATTTTCAAGTCACTTTGATCAAAACCTAATTAGTTATCACGAAATTAAAAAATGTAAAATAACGGAAACTGTAATTTTGCCGAGTTTCAGTAGTTTTAATTTTAAAAACTTATAAAAAAAATTATCAGTCACGATTTTCAAAATATTTTGAAAAAAAAATTAAGTGTTATATGATTAGACTGATAAAATTTTCAAACCGATAAACCAAAAGTTGCAGGAAATTTTAAACATTTTTGGAAAAAAGTTCTAAGCTCTATACTTGGCCAAAAAATCAAACATTATATTCCGAAATATTACCACACTTGTATATTACTAATGTTTATACTCAAACAATTTTTAATGTCTCTGCTATTAAAACTCAATTAGTTATCAATGATAACTAATTGAGTTTTAATCTCGTGATAACTTATCACCAAATTAAAAACTTTAAAACGGCAAAAACCGTAATTTTGCCGATTTTCCGCAATTTTTTAGTAGTTCTTCCCCCAAAGAAAATTATTTAAGAAATTCCAAAAATGAGCTAAATAAAGTACCAAATAAATATTATTTTTATAATTATTTTATGTTTTTAAGTCAAGTAAAAAATGTAAAAATAAATACACTTTTTAATTTATATAATATGCCATATATTAGAAAAAACTATATTCATATTGGTTTTATTCAGTTCTTTTTTCTAAACAACATTCAGTTAAATAAAGATAAATTACTTGTTAGCAAACAATGTTCATTAAACTAATCATTAGGTAAAAATAAAAATCCATGAATATTTTGTATAAATATAATTTCACATTTATTAAATAAAAATAAAGAAAAAATAAACCTTTTTACCCGAAAAGTGTAAAAATATGCGTAAATATTTAAAATTCTTTAAATATGTCGATATCCCTAATATATGCATTTATACGCATTATAAAATTTTAATATTATAAATTATTTAAATATCACTAGTTTTCTATGTACCTACGACAGATTCATGATATCAATTGATCAAAAACGTAAAACTAATAATTATTAATTACTAAATAAAAAAAGGTATGTATTATATACAATACCTGAATACTGTATACCTAATTATAAACTTAATTGGTTTCATAAATGTTTACCTTTACATAATTTGATTAATTATGTATATTGTATAAAAACAGTGCTGAGTAATACAAATTTAATATTTCAGTTAAATATTAGAATAATAACTATTATTGTTATTTTCTTAAATAGTTTAGTTTTTTAATTTTAAT
The DNA here is from genome assembly GCA_013282895.1 of Eriosoma lanigerum. Classification (NCBI taxonomy): domain Eukaryota; kingdom Metazoa; phylum Arthropoda; class Insecta; order Hemiptera; family Aphididae; genus Eriosoma; species Eriosoma lanigerum. The sequence goes on along the minus strand of CM023358.1, from coordinate 24,230,673 downwards.
TTATCATAACAAAACGCACTGCAGTAAAGCAATTACAGTAAAACACAAATAAAATAATAATAAAAATTAATAACAAAATAACAAAAAAAAAATAAATAACAAATAATTAAAATTACGAAGCTAAAGTTTGAATAAAATTAATGATAGTATGTATTAGACAAGGAGCGAGATTTAAGAAGAATGGCATATGGAGAGGAATATCCAAATGAAGTTTGAAATGAAAAAAAACCAATTTAAATACATTTAGTAATGAAAAATGATTAAAAATAATATATATTTGTTCTGAAAGTCGGTGACGTGGAATACTCAGTGTTATATGTTTACCACAAAAAGTGATTATCTTACACATTTATTAAATAATAAAATATAAATTATAATAATAATCTTCACCTGTATTAACCAATATTAACCCGGATAATATCGGTTATGACTGTTAAAAGCACCCGAAAAGCTCGCAAAATTTATAATTTTGATGTTTTTAACACCTTAATACCACCAATACTTGAAACTCATACCCCAATAAATAATTCAAGTGCAAAGCTATGGCTGATATGAATAAACAAGACGTAAAAGTTCTATTAATAAATATCTATAATAAATCAAGTTTTTAAATTTAATTATTTTTTGAAACATATTAACTCGATAAATCTTTGTTAATATTTAGATAGGTATGTTTTGAATGAATTACGTTTAACCACATTTTTTAAACTATAAAAAAAATTAAACATTTTGTAATAATAAAAGTGTTAAAAATATGTATAATATTTTCAATTATACTTTATAAATCTTATTAAAGTTTAGGGTATTTTTAGATTCACAAGATTTTCAGTGTAGTATGTATTGTATATCAGACTTTACTCAGAATAAAATATCATTGCATATATTGATTAAAATAAAACAATTTAAGAGGAACGGTTATCGACCTTCTGAATTTTATTATACGTAATTGTCATTTCTATTATAATATTATCACACATGAGTGTACGAATATTACTGTATTATTCTAATTACTTAATGTTATTATTAGATAAAATTATTTATTTATTTTAATACCGTGCTGATTATCATGATAGTCAATAGCAATATTGTAATTGCATGCCCTATCCATCGCGTCTATCCCATGTTTATAAAATATAAAAGTTTATGCAGTCCACTTTTAAAAATTAATTTGTTACAATTTATAAAATGCAACATTCATTTCGACAGTTGTTTTCGGTCTGCCTACTACAGTCTTGTATAATACTTTACTTCCTACAAACTACAGTTATATTTCATTCCACATTCGACGGATATAAATAAAGCGAACAACTATATTATAATATTCGTAAGTAAAATATTATCTACTATCTACTCAAAGTGTAAGTTTTATTGAAATATATCATATTATTAATTAATATGTAAATAAAAAAAAAATATTAAATTATATCCGATGTAGTTGCAAATTATATATGTATTGTTTATTCAATTTCAATAATACGTAATAAAAAGTTGTGTTAAAACTTCTACATCTATAAATAATTACAATTAGTTTACGCACACAAATTTTTAAATTTATTCTAGTTATTTTGTTACGTAGTAATAAATTATTTTGATTTTGTCTTGAATTAAATTACCTAAGACAGTAGAACTAAGATTATTTTGAATTTAAAATATAACTTATATAGTAATGAGTCCAGTCGTATTCCCATAAGGTATACTAAATATACAGCGTATACTCTGAAGCTTTTATTAAAAAATCACGGGTCATTATAATATTATAATATTTTCACACACAAGTACGTGTGCAACGTATTTTTCTAACTATTTAATGTTATTATTAGGTTAAATTATTTATTTATTTTAATATCGTACTAATTGTCAGGATAGTCAATCGCAAATGTAATTGCATGCTCTTCCCATCGCCTATACGATGTTTATAAAATATAAATTTTTATACAACCCACTTTTGAAAATTAATTATTTTCAATTTACATACTGCATTCATTTCAACAGTATTGTTTTCTATACAACCTACCACGATATGGTATAAGATAGTGTGCTTTCTACAAACTATTAATGTTCAATTCCACATTCGACGGATATAAATAATCCAAACATCTTTTTTATAATATTTGTAAGTAAAATATTATCTACTACCTACGCAAAATATTAATATTTTTGTTGAAATATATCATATTATTAATAAATGAATAAAAATATTTAATTATATTCGATGTAGTTGTAAATTATATATTGTTTATTCAATTTCAATAATACCTAATAAAAATTTGCATCAAAACTTCTACATCTATAAATAACTACAATTAGTTTGCGCACACGATTTCATCGATTAATTCTAGTTATTTTGTTACTGAACAATAAATGATTTCGATATACGTTAAGGCAATAGAACTAAGATAATTTTGAATATAACTATAATGTTTATAGTTATGAGTTATGACTAGTAGTATTCCTTAGGATGTACTCCATATACGGCGTATACTCTGAATATGTTATTAAAAATTCACGGGTATACTACGTACACTGTCGATAAAGTCTCAAGCAAATCGAATAATGACTAGAAATATTTATACATATGTTTGATTTTTTTATAATTACGCATGAAATTCTACATTGTTATATTATTATATTGTAATTTATAATGTTTGGTGACTTGTAGGTACGTATATATTATTATTGCCTATTAAGTAGTTGTCATTCGCAGAAATTTCATGTAGATGAATAATAGACTAATAAGTAATAGGACATAGGAAATATACAAGAAAAATATAAATTAAATATTTGTAATTTAATTGGTTGCTCTTGAATAATACCCCCTCCACAATTGTATATGTATATTAAAACATTTATAGCCTACGTTGACTTGGTTTATTCTCATGGAAATTAATGAGAAAATCTCTGTTTATGACCAGTGCGGAATTAAAAGTATAAGACACCGTGTTGGAGCCAAAAAAAATTAACACTGCACGTTTACTTAGTAATTCCCCACACTCTATCGCTCATCACTTCCAAAATGCCTAAACAATTTATATTTTTATCTTTGATAATATTATAGTAATCAAATTTTTCAAATACGCATGTAATTTTAATTTTTATATGTTAATAGCTGTTTTAATAGTCAAACTAAAATTTAATCCTAAATCACATACGTTTTATCTTTTACTAATCATGTTTTATATTTTGGTTTTATTATATAAAATAATTTTTAATAAGTTAATTATTATGTACGAGAAGGTACATCGTACATGGTACTCATATACATTTCTAAAATATAAATATATTATTTTGTAGGATGTAACTAAACAGAGTGTCCCAGATTTATTTACTAATAGCATATCTCTCAAAAATTTAAAATTTTCGTATGCAATTTTTTCAAATTATTATTTAGGAAACGGACAATAATACTACATTTATTACTTATCTAAAATAAAACGTCTTATAAAAAAAAATTTGTTAATAAAATTTGTTTTATCGGTATTATCATGAACGTATTCAGTTTTACCATTAATTAAAAGAGTAATTATATCTTTATTATCTATGAATTTTATAGCATCAAAAATATTACACTATCACACAATATTTTGAAACCAATAACAGTGGAAGCTCAATAACTCATGCCCCCATGTTCATGATGGACGATAGTTGATGTATATAAAAATATCTACATCGTACTCATAAGTTCAAGTAGAGAATAATAATTATTATTTCTTTTAATTACATTTGATATAATTTTAAAATTAATATGATATTTAAGGAATATAGGCTATAATGTTCATAGTAATAAGTAAAAAATTTTTTCAATTAAAAATATAAACATTTTGTAATAATAAAATGTTAAACAATATGTATAATACATTCAATGATACCTTTGTGATTAAATAAAATGTTTAAGGTACTGTTTAGATTCACAAGATTTTCAGTTGTGACGTATTGTATATCGCATTTTACTCAAACCATATTTTTGAATAAAATATCATTGCATATATTAATTGAAATAAGCTATTTAAGAGGAACGTCCGTAATCGATCTTCCCGTTTTTTTATATACATATTTGTCATATCATTTACAATAATATTCACATAAATTTACGTTTTGCATTGTATTGTTCTAATTACTTAATGTTATTAGTAGATAAAATTATTTATTTAAATTAATAACGTGCTAATTGTCATGATAGTCAATCGCAATTGTAATTGCATGCTCTCTCCATAGCCTATCCGATGTTTATAAAATATAAAAGTTTATACTGTCCACATTAAAAAATTCATTTGTTAAAATTATTATACTGCAACGTTCAATTTGACAGTTGTCTTCGATACTTCCGTATAACACCGTGCTTCTTACAAACTAGTAATATACCATTTTACATTCGACGGATATACATAGAGCGAATATCTATTTTACAATATTCGTAAGTAAAATATTATCTATTATCTACTCAAAATGTAAACAGTTTTATTGAAATATATTGTATCATTAATTTATAAGTAAACAAATATATAATATATTAAATTATATTTGATATACTTGCAAATTAAATAGAGATTCTTCAATTCAATAATACATAATAAAAAATTGCATTAAAACTTCTACATATAACTACAATTACTTTGCGCACAAAATTTCTGCGATTTATTCTAGTCATTTTGTTATTTTGCAATAATTCATTTCAATACACGATAATGCATTAGGACTAAAAATATTTTGAATATAGAATATAATTTACATACTTATGCGTTATAACCAGTGCTGGATTAAAAGTATAAGACAACTTGCTGACGCCAAAAAATTTAATACTCCATGTTTACTTTGTAATTCCACACACTCAATCACTTATCACTTAAAAAATGTAACAATTTATACTTCTATCTTTTATAATATTATATTGATTAATGTTTTTAATAACTAATATGTTTTTTTACTTTTATATGTGTTAGTTTTAGCTGTGTTAATAGTCTAACTAATGTTTTGACACAAACTTATTTTAAATCGCGCTCTGTAAATACTATTTATAGTTTTAACTGGAGCATCAGATAGTTTATAATTAATAATAATATTTACAAACTAATCATGATAATAACTACTATGGTTTATGCCGAGTACGAACTTTAGATCTACAATATTAAATAATATTTAATATTATTAATTATCTGTTTTTTTATCTAGATAAAATTGGTTGTCTATTATCTCTTATCTAGATAAAAAAATTAATTGTTATATATTTATCTTATCTAGATAATTTTAAAATCAATTATCTGTCATCTTATCTATATAAATTATGAGTTATCTTTGTACAATACTGTATATATATTTAATGTACGAGTAAGTACATCGCACGGTACATATAGATAAATTCATCTATTATTTTGTAAAATTATATATAATAACTATAGGTCTATAACTGCATATATTATATCAAAATATCATGTTTTAAAACATTTAATATTCAAATACCATAAATATATTTCATTTTAA